>JAJMDR010000031.1:21495-130914 GCA_030573655.1 Cylindricascospora bacillispora | reverse complement strand
GGATCGATTGAAAGGACCAGATAGCAGGAGTAGGGTATATTGTCACGTGGGTTTCAGGTGCATACAAGGCACCTGGACAACATGTGATCAAATAGCGTATCTGGGCGGCTAAAAAAAGGACGAGGGGGGCAGTGGCGAATATAAAGGGCAAGGAGGAAGGAGAAGAAAGTAAATGCTTTCTTTCCTCTTTCCTGGATATGGTATGGTGTGCGATCGATCACAACATGACTGTCAGGGGCAGTAGTAGATTGGTCAAGCCCGTTTGCAGGTCGGTCCGGTCCCTCTTCTGAGAGCTTCAGAGGAAGCAGTTCGTAAAAGACAAGGGGGAAACAGCACCAGAACTTTCCCCGCCAAACATGGCAGTTTTGAGGGGAGTAGGATACTCGCATTTAATACCAGCATTAGGAGGGCTTCAGGGCAGAAGCCATCGATGCACCGAACTACTGGTATGCGCATTTGGACCAACTGACCACAGCACGTGATACACACGTGGAGACCGGTTTTTGTGGATTATCTCAAATGAGACGACATGGTGGGCGGCGGCGGCCGAGTCACGTCCTCATGGAAAAGATTTAAAACAAACAAACAAATAAACAAGACATTGTAAACAAGAACTGAAACATGATCTATCAGTTTTATTGATCTCAGCGGTACGGTTAAACAACGCCACCACGTTCCTCACTACACATCCCACGCATTTTTTTATTTTGTCTTTTAAGGAAATAGTACTATGAATTCGAATAGTGCGGAAGAAGTGGATTTCTCACAGCTATCGACCGAAGAGAAGATCTCCCATAAATTATGGAAGGCAAGGCTACAAGGTTTCGAGGAATTGAGCACTCTATTCCAAAAATACTCAACATCACCCAAGCTCACCAGTGAAATAACCAACTATTGGAATAACTCTTCCCTGTATCAGGCTTTTTTAAAGGAAGGTAACGTCATTGTGCTGGAAAATGTCATAATATCATTAAATTCGTTATTGAACCTAATGGTTCCACGAGCAGACTTAACAAATAGTCATGACTTAATTGAAAACTGGATTCCTAATTTAATCGAGAAAGGTGTGGTGTCCACTCGTACTCTCACTAAAGAAAAATCAATCGAGTCACTAATTTTGATTTGTTCCACGGATAGCTCTCTAGACTTCGTTATGGATACTATCATATCTATTGTGACTACCAAGAAAATACCTAAGATCTTGCTTGCATCTCTGACCTCAATTAGGGAAATAATTAAAAATTTTGGGTTCCAAAACTCTAATTTATCAAACTTATTGTCCTTATTAGTCCCTCATTTAGTCAAACTATCTGGCCATGCAGATAAAAATATTAGAGCGGAAACCATATCGATTATAGTCGAAGTCTATAGATACACTGGTCGTAACAAATCCCTACTGCAGGAGTTATTATTAGATCATTTAAAACCGATCCAACAACGTGAATTAGATACATTATTTGAAAATTGTAATAATCAAGCCTCAATTCAACCATCACTAAACTTTGAGTTGAGAAGAAGAGAGCTCTCTAGAAATACTAACGACAATATGAATAACAATGATGAAAATAATCTGATAGATAAAGATGGCGATACGTTAATGGAAATGAATATTGACATGCATGAATCAGCAAATGTAGCAAATGAAATAGACCCATTCGAATTATTACCAAAGGAAACTATCCTAAATAATTTGCCGGAAAACTTTGAATCAAGAGCAATATCTGCTGTATGGAAAGAGCGCGTAGAAGTATTAGATGAGTTACTAAATCAAGTGTTATCAAACGTCAAACGACTAAATGGTGCAAAGGAAGATTATACCTCAATTTTACAAATACTGGGGAATATCGTTCAAAAAGATGCCAATGTTCAGGCAGTAACACTTTCTTCACAGTGCATTGAATTAATATTCAACAAGTTGAGGTTGCCACTTTTAAACAAAAATTATATTATGATTGTATTTACCCCATTACTGGAAAGAACTAAAGAGAAAAAAGTCACTGTGATTGAATCAATTCGCTCTACCTTGCATACTATTACTAAATACTGTAACCCATTAGCAATGGAAAATATTGATATGTTTAGCCAAATGCTCTACTATCTCTCCCACAAGACACCACAAGTCCGATTAGAAACAACAACATTTTTTACATATGTTCTGCAAGAAACCAATTATTCAGAATTGCCCTTAAAAAAAACGAATTTAATGGATTTCCTTGATTCTGAAAATATAACCAAGATTATTAAAATTGTTAATGACACCCAACCAGCTCTAAGAAATGTAGGATTTGAATGTTTTGCCACTTTGCTTAAAGTTTTTGGTCGAATACCACCAATTGTAGATGCACTCGAAACTTTGGATAATTTAAAGAAGAAGAAAATCGAAGATCAACTAGCCCAACTTCCTTCAATAAATATAGGAAGCAACAGTAATAGCGCCTCTACAACAGTTAATAATAATAAGAACACTTCTCAAAAATTTAGAAGTAATATGGCTACGAATTCAATTCTTCCTACAAAGAGAGGACCTTCTTCTCCGTTAAGAAAGCCTATGAAATCAATGTCACCTTCTACAACAAACAAGTCGTTGACCTCAAGACCGTTGAATATGTTTCCTAACGAGAATTCTTCTAGTAATTTGGTGCCAAACAGAAACCATTCACCTCTTTTCAAAAATATAAATAGTAGTAGTAGTAGTAGTAGTAAGAGTACTAACGATGAGAACCAAAACCATACTGTGATAAATAAAAATGAAGAATTATTAAACGAGATTAAATCTCTAAAAGCTGCACAAAATAATTGGGAGATTGAAAGATCTGATATGAATAAGGAACTCTTGGAAATGAAAGAAATAAATAATCAATTGACCTTGCAATTGAATGAGGTGCAAAGAAAGCAAAAAATGTATCAAGAAGAAATAACACATAAAAACTATGAAATCAGGAAATTAAATGATAAAATATCGCAGTTGGAAAACTCTAATAAATTTTTGAAAAGATCGCAAAGCCAAGAGGACGGATCTAACAATATTCCACATGCTATCCCACGAAGATCTACAACTGCATCTATATTGAATCATGACGATGATGTCCTCGATCGTAGAAGTAGCATTAGAAGTGAAGATGATTTGCCAAGACGTGTAGATTCCTTAAAATTACAGTCCAGTGGACATAAACCAATGGCCAGTAGCTATTCAAGTTACACTGCGAGTGACTCTTTTGCCAATGAAGCTAGTTGGAAAAGAGCCGCCGAAGTCACGAATAAACTAAAAGAAAGAATACAGCAAATGAGGTCCAAGACTGGTCAATAGTCCTAAGATGAAAATTTCAGACAAAACTTCAGGGTTGTTGGAGGGTGGTGATGGTAACGAACATAGCATGCATGTAACGTAGGATAAATTAAAGTTCTTCTTCTCTTTTAATTTTATTTATAGTATCATGAACTAATTCATATTCGTAAAAATCAATCAGTACCCCATTACTACATCGACCACCCATACCTTTTATGATAAGTACTTAGGGGAGAAGGGTTGCATTAGTTGCTGCTATTTAAACTCTCATTGAGTAATTCTCTTCTGAAAGAGAATCGGGACATTAAAGAAGTGCCTCAACTAAAAAGCACAAAAATTTGTAACTTATGGGGTATGTTTCAGGCTCTTCTTCCACATGTGTATGATGATGCATTTTAATAAATCAATATTTTTGAACTCGGATCGGGTTCGGGTTCGGATTTATACCAGTTGAAAAGGAAGCTACTATATTAAATGTGATTCGAATTTTTGTTGATCACTTTAATTTACTCCGAGTGGTGTGGTTTGTCGACTAACCAAATATTCATTTTACTTTAACTATATGTTGGGCTTTCGTGATGGTGGTACCTTACTCTACCCCACCCAATTAATATAGTGAATTGCATTAGCTTTTATTTTTATCTTTTAGTTTTCAATAATTTCAATTTTAATTTCCTACCATCACCCAGTAGTAGCTTATCAAATTCCTACATTCCTAAGGTGTTACTATCTACGTGCCCTTCTTGTTTATTCCTTCGAACAGATTCTTAACCAATTCCCTTTCCATTTATCCTGCGCACACTACGATGCGGTGCTTGTGTTTCTTTTTCACTTCTATTTAAATCGGAAAAAAAGAGGATGCTAGCTCTAAATATCCAAAGAAAGTGCGTAGGTAGTCTCACAAACTAAACAAATTGTACGTAATACAAAAATAGAAGAAAAATGACAAAAATAGAGGAAGCTCAAATTGATGAATATGCAAATATGCAAAAAGAAAAAGAAACGACACAAAAAATTAGAATTCCTCGAAACTTCTTTACCTACCTACCCGTAAGACCTAAGAATAAAACTGCTGCGGTCGCTGTTGTCGCTGCGATGGTTGCCTCGAGAGAAATTAAAAAACGAATATTCAATTATTCAATTATGCAATCATATGATATCGGGTTCATTCTCGTCTGTATAGTTTTAATGTTAATTTGGAAATTCCAAGATAGTACTGGATTGAAAATTCACTGGTTGGTGCTTTGTTGATTCAATAGTAAAACAGGAAATCCGCCATGGAAAGAAAAAGAGCAGTAAAACAAAAGAAAAAAAGAAATTGGTATACTTTTATTACCTTGAATATTCATTTTAAATTTGTCGATGCAATTTTTTTATCCAGGGTGAATATCGTATCTTTTTCTTTTTCCCCCCGACCTTAGTAGTTGTTCTTAATCGTTGATTCTGCCTTGGTTACAATATTTCCAAGAAGTATATAAGGCCCATCGAGTTTTTATTCTCTTGGATTTTTGTTGTTCTCTTTTTTATTCTTTCGTATATTAAATTGTAAAAAAACCAAGCAATTGTTTCAATAGTCCCTACTACAAAAAGCAATTAATCACAATCAAACAATCAATAATGTCTGAAATTACTTTAGGTAAATATTTATTCGAAAGATTACACCAAGTTGATGTCACCACCATTTTCGGTTTACCAGGTGATTTCAACTTGTCTTTGTTAGACAAGATCTACGAAGTCCCAGGTATGAGATGGGCTGGTAACGCCAACGAATTGAACGCTTCTTACGCTGCTGACGGTTACGCCAGAATCAAGGGTATGGCTTGTTTGATCACCACTTTCGGTGTCGGTGAATTATCTGCTTTGAACGGTATTGCCGGTTCTTACGCTGAACACGTCGGTGTCTTACACGTTGTCGGTGTTCCATCCATCTCTTCTCAAGCTAAGCAATTGTTGTTACACCACACCTTAGGTAACGGTGACTTCACTGTTTTCCACAGAATGTCTGCTAACATCAGTGAAACCACTGCTATGGTTACTGACATCTCTACTGCTCCAGCTGAAATTGACAGATGTATCAGAACCACCTACGTCACCCAAAGACCAGTTTACTTAGGTTTACCAGCTAACTTGGTTGACTTGAAGGTCCCAGCCTCTCTATTGGACACCCCAATTGACTTGTCTTTGAAACCAAATGACCCAGAAGCCGAAGCCGAAGTTGTTGAAACCATCTTGGAATTAATCAAGGACGCCAAGAACCCAGTTATCTTAGCTGATGCTTGTGCTTCCAGACACGATGTTAAGGCTGAAACCAAGAAGTTGATTGACTTAACTCAATTCCCAGCTTTCGTTACCCCAATGGGTAAGGGTTCCATTGACGAACAACACCCAAGATTCGGTGGTGTTTATGTCGGTACCTTATCTAAGCCAGAAATCAAGGAAGCCGTTGAATCTGCTGACTTGATCTTATCTGTCGGTGCTTTGTTATCCGATTTCAACACTGGTTCTTTCTCTTACTCTTACAAGACCAAGAACATTGTCGAATTCCACTCTGACTACACTAAGATCAGAAATGCTACCTTCCCAGGTGTCCAAATGAAATTCACCTTACAAAAATTATTAGGTTCCGTCTCTGAAGCTGTCAAGGGTTACAAGCCAGTCCCAGTCCCAGCTAAGACTCCAGCTAACGCTGCCTGTGACGCTTCCACCCCATTAGCTCAAGAATGGATGTGGAACCAATTAGGTAAGTTCTTACAAGAAGGTGATATCGTTATTGCTGAAACCGGTACCTCCGCTTTCGGTATTAACCAAACCTGTTTCCCAAACAACACCTACGGTATCTCCCAAGTCTTATGGGGTTCCATTGGTTTCACCACTGGTGCTTGTTTAGGTGCCACCATGGCCGCTGAGGAAATCGATCCAAAGAAGAGAGTTATCTTATTCATTGGTGACGGTTCCTTACAATTGACTGTTCAAGAAATCTCCACTATGATCAGATGGAACTTGAAGCCATACTTATTCGTCTTGAACAACGACGGTTACACCATCGAGAAGTTGATTCACGGTCCAACTGCTGAATATAACGAAATTCAAAACTGGCAACACTTGAAGTTGTTAGAAACCTTCGGTGCTAAGGACTATGAGAACCACAGAGTCGCTACCACCGGTGAATGGGACCAATTGACCCAAGACAAGGCTTTCAACGACAACTCCAAGATTAGAATGATCGAAGTTATGTTACCAGTTATGGACGCTCCAACCAACTTGGTTGCCCAAGCTGAATTGACTGCTAAGATCAACGCTAAGCAAGATTAAACAAATTAAATCATTTTTGATTTAATTTATTAATTTTGTGTCGTTGTAAAATTTAATGATTTGTTATAGAATTATATACATATGTATACTTATTAACATACTTATATATATTTTAAAAATATTTTGATTCCGTTTTTACTTGCTTTCTTTCAACTTCAAGTTTTTAATGTCCCGAACTCTTAGTAAACAGTAAAGTGATTCTATTTTTACCCACTGTATATGCTTATAATGAATGACATGCTAACATATGAATAAAATACTTATAAAAACTTTAACAAAATTCAGCTATTTTCAAACTGCAAAACTTTCACCATGAAAGTGCAACCCGCCATCTATAGCCCATCTTCTTGTACTTTCAATCAAACCTTCGGGACCTGCAGCAACAACCCAAACTTTTGATAGACTTTCCTCTATAGAATTATCTGCTGAGACCACACAATTTTGATGTAATGCATCGTGATTTTCGGCATTTGGATTGTTACATATATCACAGGGCTCAGTTGCACATTCCTTTTCCTTACACCATTCATAATCTGCATTTGATAGCGTTGGTCTACCAAAGAAAATTCTGACACCAGAGGGGATTGATAATTTGGTACCAGAATTATCACTTATCATTAATGCTGGCCTGTCTGAATTAGATGGCGTTGATTGTCGCGAGTTTTTGGATTGCGTAGATTGAATTGAACCGTCTGTGGGTGATGACAAAACTAATGGTTCTCTAAAGATATCCCTTGGATCAAGTTTGTTTCTTGATTTTAGAGAGCGTATATTTAAATTTTCCATACTTTTTGACTTACTCTTCCTGTTTGATCTTGATTTCTTCTTGGAGAACATTTGTGTGAAATCAATTTCGTCAGACTTATCAATGTCGTTCATATTTCGTAAGCAACTTATTTTACTGCTGGTGCCATATCCGGTTGGAATAGACTTTGTAGAATCATATTTATAACTTAAAAGATTCGATGTTTCAGAAAAACTATTTGATCTCATAACTCTTTCTGATCCCCTCAAGGAAGAGGAAAACTGACATAGTTCTGCCATAGGATTACCGTGATTACAACATATATCAACTCCACAGTCTTCTTCAGCTAGTAATGAACTTCCCTTAGAACTTGTTGTTCTATTCAATAATTTCTTGCAATTGATGCCATTGATTAATCCTGATGGCGACTGACTCCCATAATCGTCTAAATAGTCGATTTTCAGATCTTGTTCATTTTCTGTTCCACCAGTTATAAAAATTTCCATACCTTCAAAATTATTTTTAAAATGATTCAACAAATTCAAATCCCTGAAATCTCTTGCAACCCAAATCAACCTAACATTGACACCATTAAAATTTAAGATTCTTAATAGTGGTAAGCCGAAGGATATTGCTGAGCCACCAACACACATGAGCACTTTTGTTGCATTGATTGTATAGCTCAATGGTGAATTCAATAAAGAATTAGAGTGTATCTGAAAGGGATTCCAAGATTTGGGGGATCTCTTGATTTTCCAACCAAATATTTGCCAATATGACGTCTTATTGATAAAATTTAAATGTGGTTCAAATGCACCAGTCACCTCATACAATGAATTTGTTTTGAGGGGGAAATTCCCATTTCTAATTATTAGTTTAGTGGTATCATCTGTTGGTAAACTTGCTATTGTATATGGATGTTGAAATGGGATGAACTTTTTATAGGTACGTTTAATCCAATTTTTGTTCAATTCGTTGATTCTAACATGCCCCGAGGGTAGGACAGGCGATCTGGCCAAATCATTACTTGGAAATTCTAATAATGTCAACGATGGCGATATCTGGATAGCCGATATCTTTGTAGTATTTGTATTCCACAATCTATATATGATTTGAATAGAAAGAACGGTCACATTGGCCATTGTATAATAAGGGATGCCTGGTCGTGCATGGAAATGCAATAGAACCACGACACCCCAAGTGCATAGATAGTGCAAATTGTAAAATAGCTTAAAATTTGATCTTCTTACGGCTCTCAAGGAGGACAATATAATGATTAGGAACATTGCCATTGCGATGACGCCGTAGATGTTGGCCCATTTTTTCATCTTTATGGTGACCAGACCCACCTTATACCAGTACCCGAGATACAATAAACTATGCAACAGTGCCTGCAGGATGATGACCCTGGCTATCCACTTATGAATGGGCAATAGGGTCAAATACAAGGTATACGGTAAAGGGGAGGGCCGCAATGTCAAGAACAGCAGAATAGGTAACAATGCTGTCGGGATCCTACCCAGCCTCTTGGTAATCTGTAGGAGATCCCACGACGAGTTGTACACTGACATAAACGCCAATATACTTATCCAAAATATAAATAGTTTCAATGACTTGTTGTGGTACAATTTCAACCGATGTAGTGACGATTTTTTGAAAAGAATGTTGTGTTTAATGTGATGCGATAGTCTGAAGAACAATGGCGATAGTGACAGATAGTTGGCCATCGGTATAACAATGCATATGATCAGAGATGACAGGAAGAACGACAATCTTGCGAACTTGGCCACTTTCGCAGTCCTGAGCAGCTTGTCGTTGCGGTCGCCGCCCTCATTGGCATCTTCCGAGAACAGTGTCGCCCACCTGTCCGTCACGGCTACAGCACCAGTCAAACATGTACTGTTGAAGAAGCGTGTGAAATATCTCATGGCTTACAGTTGCTGAATTCGCACTACTTATGGTGGGTTTCTAAAATAGCCTGTCAGTTCGATGAGATGACCACCATGGGAAGGCCAAAAAAAATCGAAAACAAACAGACTAGACTCAGTAACTAAGGCCGAACTGTAATGAAGAATGCTATCAGCGTCAGTGTATTGTGTTGCTGAATCGAGAGCATAACCGGGGAGTGTTATTCTTTATACCCATTGGCATCTGCCCACCCCCCTCGAGAATGATCTCGACAGGCGTTTAAAACCGGAGTTCGGCCGGGTATTGTTTCTTATGTGCACCCAGAAGTCGGGTCAGGTGCCCGCCTTCTTGTTGTGTTGAGCCTGTTCGGTAAGCTGGCCTGCCCTGGGCCGGGCAGGCCACACGCTGCTCCCCACCTGCACCTGCATCTGCGCCGGCCCTTGGAGGCCAGGTCTGCCGGCCCCTGTTTACCAAGGACCCTCTGGCCTCTATCTGGCCGCTATCTACTCCCACTCGGACCAATGCAGGTGAGGGCACTGTTGAGAGTAGTGGGCGGTGTGGTGCCATCCATCGGAACAGCCAGCGTGGTGTGTTGTCGTCGGGTACTAGTCTGCATGGAATGCGCACGCCGGTCGTATGTCTTAGGCAGTCGTCACTGAGGAGTGCAGCAGCAGCAGCTCACGTCGCACGAGAGCAGTCTCACAAATATGTGACTGCTGG
The DNA here is from genome assembly GCA_030573655.1 of Cylindricascospora bacillispora. Classification (NCBI taxonomy): domain Eukaryota; kingdom Fungi; phylum Ascomycota; class Saccharomycetes; order Saccharomycetales; family Saccharomycetaceae; genus Cylindricascospora; species Cylindricascospora bacillispora. The sequence goes on along the minus strand of JAJMDR010000031.1, from coordinate 120,943 downwards.
CCGCCCACCACCCGTGCACCCTAGAGTATTGTTCGCTTTTCCTCCTGTCCGCCCTCGTTTTTTTCTTTCTCTCCCGCGGCACCCCGGCTCGCCACTACCCTCGGGCCACACACAAGCACACACACGCACGTGAGGACGCGACGCACAGAACACCGCAACGGTTTTTTTCAATCTGAAAAATTTCGACCACAGAGCCCTGGGAGATTCTGACTGGGCCGTGCAAAGGGAAATTAGGCTCGCGGGAGAGAAATATCTATATCTAATGCCTGCTGTTTCTACCATCTTCCATCTATTCCTCCCTCTGGTGTTTCCGTATTAATAGCGGTCCTTTCTTCCCAGTTCTTGTTTTATTCATTTCTTGTTCTTGTCGTATTTCAGTCTTGTCTTCATTTCTAGATCAGAATCTGTCAACCCTTCCTCCCTAGAGAAAAGTTAGAAACCAAAGAATAATAAAAAAAATGTCTTTGCCAGCTACTTTCGATTTAACTCCAGAAGATGCCCAATTATTATTGGCTGCTAACACCCACTTAGGTGCTAGAAACGTCCAAGTTCACCAAGAACCATACGTTTTCAACGCCAGACCAGACGGTGTCCACGTCATCAACATCGGTAAGACCTGGGAAAAGTTGGTCTTGGCTGCTAGAATCATTGCTTCCATCCCAAACCCAGAAGATGTCGTCGCCATCTCTTCTAGAACTTACGGTCAAAGAGCTGTCTTGAAGTACGCCGCCCACACCGGTGCTACTCCAATTGCTGGTAGATTCACCCCAGGTTCTTTCACCAATTACATCACCCGTTCTTTCAAGGAACCAAGATTGATCATTGTCACTGACCCAAGATCCGACGCTCAAGCCATCAAGGAAGCTTCCTACGTCAACATCCCAGTCATTGCCTTGACCGATTTGGACTCCCCATCCGAATACGTCGATGTCGCTATCCCATGTAACAACAGAGGTAAACACTCCATCGGTTTAATCTGGTACTTGTTGGCCAGAGAAGTCTTGAGATTAAGAGGTGCCTTAGTCGACAGAACTCAACCATGGTCCATCATGCCAGATTTGTACTTCTACAGAAACCCAGAAGAAATTGAACAACAAAACACTGAAGAAGCTACTCAAACTGAAGAAACAGCCGAGGAAGCTACCGAAGAAGTCACTGAAGAACAAACTGGTGCTTCCGAATGGGCTGAAGAAACTACCGGTAACGTTGAATGGTAATCTCAATGTAACATTAGGTAATTATTATTTCTTTTCTGCCAATCTATAAATTTATATACAACTGCGTGTTCTATACTTTTATATTGTACACTTAATAATTTCTTTATTATTATTATGCATGTTTTTTTTTGTATTTTGAACCATTCGATGCCCAGTTTAGCATTTTAAAGATGTGCATCTTGAAGATTGATAATGTTTAAAAGCCTCCTTGGGAAATAAGATCTTCAAGGACAAGTCTCGAAAAAAAAAACGATTACACAGCATGAATGCATTAATAGAATCTCCTGATCCACGCCATCCAGCTAACTTAATATGCACACTATGCAACAAATTCTATCATAATAATTGGTGTACCGGAACCGGTGGTGGGATATCTATTAAAGATACCGATAATGATAACGTATATATAGCACCATCCGGCGTCCAAAAAGAGTTGATGAAGCCAGAAGACCTCTTTGTTATGAGATTGAGTGACGAAAAGTATCTAAATATACCAAAACTATATAAACCAAGTGCATGCACACCTTTGTTTCTAGCATGTTATAAACACCGCCAAGCCGGTGCAATAATTCATACTCATTCATTAAACGCCGTTATGTGTTCATTGATATTCGATAAAGAATTCAAAATTTCCAATATTGAACAAATCAAAGCCATACCAAGTAATAAATTCGACCCCACCACCGGCAAACAACTACCTTTATCCTTTTTCGATACATTGAAAATCCCAATAATCGAAAATATGGCACACGAAGATCAGTTAATTGACAGTTTCCATGAAACTTTCGCTCAATATCCACACACTTGCGCAATTATTGTAAGAAGACATGGAATATTCGTTTGGGGCCCATCCATTGATAAAGCGAAGATTTTCAACGAAGCAATTGATTATTTAATGGAACTAGCAGTGAAAATGTATCAACTGGGCATTCCTCCAAACTGTGCCATTGGTGAAGAATCTAAATATATTAGTAAAGTTTTATAGTATTATCAACACATATATAAAATGTTCGTTGTTGTTCTTCATTCATTTGTCGATTTTCCTCTTCTTACTAATATGGTGGTCGGAGCTTGCAAACGATTTATATACTTTTTCCCATATTACAGGTTCGTTAGGACATCGATTCTTAGTATCCTTTAAAATTCGATTCTCCACAGGAATGGGATCTAATTGGGCAAAATCCTCTTGAGTCAACAACCCTATGCAAACTAACTCGCTTCCACGTAAAACCTCCAAGACTGACACTTTTGAATTGTCGTGACGTTGTCTTACATCTGTTAGCACAATATTACCATTTTTATCAAATCCGCTTAACGTGGCAATCAAAACTTGCCCGTCTATTAATACCAGGACAACACGTTGGTTCAAGTAATCCTTCAATAGCGGGGACATAACCTATTCACGTTGGGCTCTAGCTTCTCTTCCTCTGTCTTATTTCTGGAGAGTTTACTACCAGTGATAAATAGAATTGTTCGTAAAATTTTTAGTCTAAATATCTACCATAACTTTTCCATTCTCATTTAACACCAAACAAACAAACAAACACCTACACAAAAAGCTCTAAATTCGATGATTTGGCATAGTCCTCTTGCAACTGCTTTTGCTGGACCATTCCAGTCTATTTCTTGAATATTCTGTATAAATCTCCATTGCCGGTCTTTTTTGCTTTTTTGTTCTTTTACCTTCAGTTCCCTTGGTCAAACTAGTTCCTTTCTCCCCCTCCCCCTCATCCTTATCTTATGAAAATCTGGAGGAGTTGTTCTCTGTGTTTCTTGTTCATAATAATTCTTTGTTCTACTCTTTAACATGCACAGTGACGATCGGCGGCTAAGTGGGATTTTCCCACCCTTTTGTTTTAAGTTATTGAAGAAAAAACACCAAAACCACACACGAAAGCACTACTCGAGTATCAATTTACACAGACAAATAAATAGCGCCCTGTATAAGAAATAGCAGAGGTAGCAATGTCGCAGGATGATATTCCTACAGATTTGGCTGGTGAGAGCTCACCCATTAGATCCAGCAGTTCTGTTGGTAAAGAAGTGAACCTTTATGACATCAGAAACAATGAAAACTTGAATGAAGCAGACAAGCAAATATTGAAATGGGCAGGTAAGCTGGAACTAGAGTCGATGGACCTAAAGGAGAAGGCTAATTATATGACAGAAGTTCTACAAAAGAGTAGCAACGAAATGATAAGGGTCATGAGAGAATGTAAGGATCAATTTGACAACCCCCCTAAAAAGCAAGAATCTTCAGCGGCACTTGCAATAGTTGAAAGGTTAGAAACTCTGACAACGAGTTGGGAGACCCAATTCGAACGAAGTTTTAAGGATAACAGCTCCATAAAATCTGAAGTTAGAAGACAATTTAATGACATTCACAAGAAACTAGAAATAACTCAAAAATCTATAGTATCAATAGATGATATATTGTTCACAATGGAAAAATCGAACGAGGATATTCTTCATGTCCTTTCCACGATTTCTACGGACCTACAAAGAACCATCACAAGACAGAGCCACTTCGAAGATGAACTCACCAAAATGCGGGAAGATATTAGAAATGCACGCACAGAACAGAAACCAAAGTGCCTAGAGGACGAACGGGAAGAGGAATACTTGAATGGCACCACATTACTACATGAAGAAGAACTTACAGCATTGAAAGGTCCCATTACAAGGTCCATGAATAGGAGAACCTTAAAAACAGCAAAAGTTAAAAAAAATGCGAAGACGGCCACACAAAAGAAAGACTCATCTCAACAGAGCCGCAATCTAGCCATCTCACGCACTATCATTCCTTGGGATGAGATTGACAATGGTGGTTATGATTCCGAAATTTGATGAGCTTATTGTGGTAGTACGTCTTGACCTTATTAAAGTGTCTCTTCCTCTTACGGGTTTAGGACTGCAAACTCCGACGGTCAATATAAACCCAGATAATAACATCCCAAAAATTAAGAAAGAAAAAAATAGATAATGCACTAACTCCACAAGAAAGACAGAAATTCAAAAACCATACTGACATATATAAACGTCCTTCCACTGCTTTCAACAAGTCATTTTCTGTTTGTTTGTTTTTTGAAGTCACGAACAAAGTAGTCAGTCACACACATTTATATATGTTCGTATTGCTGTAAAGAAGAATTCCTAAACAAAAAGATTCATACAAAAAGATTCAAGCATGAGTACCGTTTTAAAATCGAACAAATTGAGTAACTTGGAAAAAATACTGGAATTGATACCTGTATCTAGTTCTACGTTTGTTACCAAGAATTTACCTGCTGCGCCCATTGGATCTAAGGGGACATTCGGAGGGACTCTCGTCGCCCAATCACTCCTGGCTTCACTGTATTCTGTCCCATTGAATTTCATTCCGCAGTCTTTGCATTGTTATTTCATTAATGGCGGTGATCCAAAGACAAGAATCACGTATCATGTAGATGACTTGAGACATGGCAGAAATTTTATTCACAAACAAGTGAAGGCATTCCAACATGATAGATTGATTTTCTCCAGTTTGATCCTATTTTCTGCCAAGAATACAGAACACGAGTCCTTGAAGCATTTAAAGAAGTTGGATAAGTTACCTCCGATTAGTGATTTTACTGAAGCATCCAAACTGTTTAAGAGTGAGGTGCTAAGTGATTCGAATGTGGAAAGGTTCCTAAGGTTGAACGACAGATTTAAAAGTAAACAATTCCTGGAGAAGTACGTTGAATCGTTTCAAAACGGTGTGATGGAATATGAGTTTCCAAAGGATTTTTTCAATTCTAAACAATCTACTGATAAAGTCAATTACTATGTAAAGGTAAGACCTACGATTGCTAAACCCACAGAAGAATTCTGGAAAAATAAAAAAGCCCCAGGTATCACTGATAAGTTAAGAGTTATTACTCCTGGAAATGACCCAAGATATAATTACGTAGCATTTGGATACCTATCAGATTCCTACTTATTATTGACTTTGCCCTATTTTCACCAATTACCACTATATAGCCATAACTTTAGTGTTTCATTAGACCATACAATTCATTTCCACCAATTGCCAGAGGTGAATGACCCTATTTTCTTGGAAATAACAAATCCAAGGTCGCATTGGGACAAACATTTAGTTCAGGGTGAATACTATTCCGGTAAGACAGGTGAGATATTAGCAAGTGTCTCACAAGAAGGGTATGTGGTGTATGAACCTGAAGGGCAAATTAGAGCCAAGTTTTAGCCACCACTTGACACAAAAGAATGAAAAAACCAAAATCCTATATATGCAAATATAAATACTACTAAATACTCGGCAACTTGACATCAATCCTATCATCCAATAATGTGGGTTGAGCCTCAGTTTTATATATTCCCTATTTTACTATAGTTCTATCTCTTGTTAGAAGCAAAACTTTGTTCAAAAACCGGGATACATACCTGCAGAAATATAATATAACAAGGCAACAAACACATCAGGTTATAATCACACAAAAACATATATATATATATAAATTGTGATCAAGTTGAGCTAAGCAGAAAGGAACGCCATGAGTCAAGATCTTGCCAATAACGACAAAGAGGTTACAGGGTTGCCAGAATCTTGGACGATTAGATACAGTAAGTCCAAGAAAAGAGAATACTTCTTCCAACCAGAATCTAAAAAATCCCAATGGGATGCACCAGAGGGTACCGACGAAATCAAATTAAGAGAGTATTTGAAAAGTCATCCTTTGAGAGTTCGTTGCCATCATATTTTGATCAAACATAAGGATTCCCGTAGACCTGCATCACATCGTTCTGAAAATATAACTATCACAAAGGAGGAAGCCCTCGAGGAGTTGAAGCAGCTACAAGCACGTATCGATGAGGATAAAAAGGGTAACTCATTCGCAGATCTTGCCAAGGAGAGATCCGATTGCAGTTCGTATAAACGGGGTGGTGATCTAGGATGGTTTGGTCACGGAGAAATGCAACCAAGTTTCGAGAAGGCCGCTTTTGCATTAGAAGTGGATGGTGTTAGTGACATTGTAGAGTCAAATAGTGGTGTCCATCTAATCAAACGTATCGCTTAGACAGATGTATAGAGTAGTTATATATACACGGCGCTACCAAACTGGTGAATCGTATGATGTTTGTTCTTAAGTTTCGAGAATTTTATTGAAGAAACAAAAATATAAAAAAACCAAAAACTAGAAGCTTATTGTAAGAAATTATGATTCAATGGTGCAGCAACGAAGACGAATTGAGTCGTAATCGTTAGTTAGTTGGGCATAATTCATTGAAGAGGTACGTAATTGATAAACAGTTTCTTAACATAGGATAATATCCAAGGAATAACGAAGTCTAGTGCACCTAAGCTACGAAAATATACATATATATATATATTTATATATATATAAAGTATCATAAAATACAAAGGGACTACAATGTCTAAGCCAAGTAGAACTGAAATGTTAAAGAGAACATTGTCTAATTCTTCTTTGAGTAAATTTTTCCAGGGAAAGAAGAGGAAGAGAGAAATTGAAGAAGATAATGAAGGGGACCATAGTGCAAATGCCATTGAACAAAGAAAACACAAGAAGAAGAAGGTTATACAGTCGTCAAAAATGAATGACATTGAAGAACACGATGACTCTTCCGTGGATTCTAGTGAAGATTCGGCACCAGTGGATGAACAATTTCTCAAGAAGGAGAAGGCATTAGACGAGCAGTTGCCTGAAGAATTACGTAAATATAGACCTAAGGGTTATCCTTTCAATTTACCACCAAAGGATAGACCAATTCGTGTGTATGCAGATGGTGTTTTTGATTTATTTCATCTAGGTCATATGAAACAATTGGAACAATGTAAAAAATCCTTCCCCAATGTCACATTGATCTGTGGTATTCCAAGTGATAAGATTACTCATAAATTAAAGGGTTTAACAGTACTATCTGATGAACAACGTTGTGAAACCTTGAGACATTGTAAATGGGTCGACGAGATTGTGAAAGATGCACCATGGTGTGTCACTCCAGAGTTTTTGTTAGAACATAACATTGATTACGTGGCACACGACGATATTCCGTACGTTAGTCAAGACAGTGATGATATCTATAAGCCTATTAAAGAGATGGGTAAATTTTTGACTACTCAACGTACAGATGGTATTAGTACAAGTGATATCATTACAAAAATTATTAGAGATTATGACAAGTATTTAATGAGAAATTTTGCTCGTGGTGCTACAAGACAAGAATTAAACGTATCATGGTTGAAAAAAAACGAATTAGAGTTTAAAAGACACATCAATGAGTTTAGAACTTATTTCAAGAAGAATCAAGCAAATTTGAAAGATGCTCCAAAGGATCTATATTTCGAAGTACGTGAGATATTATTGAAAAAGACCCTGGGTAAGAAGCTATACACCAAATTACTTGGCGACCAAAAGACCTTGAGAGACAGCATAGTCCACACTAGTCCCGAGAAGACAATTAAGGGTAAGTTAGCTGATAAACACAGAAGTCTAATTCGTGAAGAGTCGCCAGCCACAGCATTCGCAACTTTTTTTACCGGTGAAAACAACACTCCAACGCCAAGCAATGCTTCGAAAAAAAATAAGAAACCCAAATTGCAAAATTCTCCTTCCAAAAGGCAAGCTGCTCCATCTAGTTCTTCCTCATCCTCTTCTTCTTCACCCTCTACCACTGATGACGAAGACGACTGAGTAAATTTCTCCTGTAATCATACATATACATATATATATTATTATTATTATTATTATTACATTTTTAAGCACTAATTCTATAACGCCTGCTCACATCGTGTTCCCAGGCTGATTCCTCGACTCAAGCACCAGCAGCATCACATAGGTTGTATTTGCTGTGACACGACAGTTCAGCATACTACAGTGAGTGACTCAAAATATCTCAAAACGAGGGAAAAAAGGCCTGTTACGGACCGCTTTCGCAGTGAAATTTTTCCAAGGAAGACCGAAGATTTTCGTATATATAAAGCTAAATCAACGACAAAAATCATTGAATTCTTTAGAGAGGTTGGTTACCTCAGAGGTTCTCATGATAATGGTCAGTGTCACTTGTAAGCTCCAAACTAACTATAAACTAACAATTTTATAATGGGGTTGTTAAGAGGTGCTGTTGTTACGAGAGGTTTCCATACAACCAAGAATGTTGCTAAGAAATTAAACAAATACTCTTATATCATTACCGAGCCAAAAGATCAGGGTGCTTCCCAGGCTATGCTTTACGCTACTGGTTTCAGGAAGGAAGATTTCAGCAAGGGTCAAGTTGGTGTCGGTTCTTGTTGGTGGTCTGGTAACCCATGTAACATGCATTTAATGGACTTGAATAATAGATGTGCCCAATCGGTTGACAAAGCTGGTTTGAAGGCCATGCAATTCAACACTATTGGTGTTTCTGACGGTGTTTCCATGGGTACCAAGGGTATGAGATACTCCTTACAAAGTAGAGAAATTATTGCCGATTCTTTTGAAACGATAATGATGGCACAACATTATGATGCTAATATTGCTATTCCTTCATGTGACAAGAACATTCCAGGTGTCATGATGGCAATGGGTAGACATAATAGACCTTCCCTCATGGTTTATGGTGGTACTATTATGCCAGGTCATCCAAGTTGTGGATCATCATCTATTCCAAAGAATATCGATGTTGTTTCTGCTTTCCAATCTTACGGTCAATACATCTCCAAGCAAATTACCGAAAATGAAAGAAAGGACATCGTTGAACATTCGTGTCCTGGTCCAGGTTCATGTGGTGGTATGTACACTGCCAACACAATGGCATCTGCTGCAGAAGTGTTGGGTTTAACTGTACCAAACTCTTCTGCCTTCCCAGCAGTGTCATCTGAAAAATTGGACGAATGTGACAACATTGGTGAAACTATTAAGAAGACCATGGAATTAGGCATTCTCCCTCGTGATATTTTGACTAAGGAAGCATTTGAAAATGCAATCACTTATGTTATTGCAACCGGTGGTTCCACAAATGCTGTATTACACTTGGTTGCAGTAGCACACTGTGCTGGTGTTAAAATCACTCCAAATGATTTCCAAAGAATCAGTGATTCAACTCCATTGTTAGGTGATTTCAAACCATCTGGTAAGTATGTTATGGCTGATTTGATTACTGTTGGTGGTACTCAAGCTGTTATCAAATACTTGTATGATAATGAGTTGTTACATGGTGACTGTATTACCGTCACTGGTGAAACCTTGGCTGAACGTGCCAAGAAGAGTCCATCTTTGTCAGATGGACAAGATATTATCAGACCATTATCCACCCCAATTAAGCCCAATGGTCATTTACAAATCCTGTACGGTTCTTTAGCTCCGGGTGGTGCCGTTGGTAAGATTACAGGTAAGGAAGGTACATACTTCAAGGGTAAAGCTCGTGTCTTTGAAGAAGAAGATGCATTTATCACTGCCTTGGAAAACGGTGAAATCAGGAAAGGTGAAAAAACTGTCGTTATCATTAGATATGAAGGTCCAAAGGGTGGCCCAGGTATGCCAGAGATGTTGAAACCATCTTCCGCTTTGATGGGCTATGGTTTAGGTCAAGACGTTGCATTATTGACTGATGGTAGATTTTCTGGTGGTTCCCATGGATTTTTAATCGGTCACATTGTCCCAGAAGCTGCTGAAGGTGGTCCAATCGGTTTGGTTAAGGATGGTGACGAAATTGTCATCGACTCGGAAAATAACGTCATTGATTTATTAGTCTCCGAACAAGAAATGCAACAACGTAAGGAAGCATGGACCCCACCTGCACCACGTTACACTAGAGGTACTTTGGCTAAATACTCTAAATTGGTCTCTAACGCATCCCAAGGTTGTGTCACCGATGCTTAATTTACCCAATATAAAACACCAAAGTGATAATAAAAAAATAACAAGAACCGCGGGAGAGACGCTCGGAATCGAAGCATACGCAGGCTTATATTATTGTTATTATTATTATTATTATTATTATTATTATTATATTCATTGATTCACCCGGAGATTTTGTTTCTTTTCCGGACATGTCTCCATCTAGTTAGTATACCGTGGTCTACTAATTATTCTATTTAACAAAAGCAATCCATTGTATCTATATATTTATATATTTATACCTATATATCCTTTTTATATAACCACAAGTCCATTGAATGGACCCGTTCGAATACATAACACAGCCTCAGTTCAATCGGATGATCTGAAAGCTCCTCCGTTGCTAGGCAATCAATCTCAAAGACTAGCCGGTTCATAAACCCTACATATTCACGTGCTGTCGTTTTGATTGCCCATGATTATGCAAATCCTCGATGTTCGAGATTTTTATTCTCTGCCTACGTTGACAGGAATGTTTGTTGAGATTACTGGGAGACATCGTCGGCTCATGATTATGTGATGCAGAGACCTGGATGGTTTATATAACAAGCCCTCATCGACGTTCAGATACCGCACATATTGGAAAGGTTTTGGAATGGCAACTCTTATATAGTCGAACTGGCCTGGTCATTTTGTCAGAAGGTTTATAAAGAGCTTACTAACTGTTTTTTTATAATTATAGTCATGATGGGTAACTTGAATGCTGATTTGTTGAGTAATGATCAGTCGGAGCAATTGGCTAATGTAGTTACAGTGGGCGGTGAATTATACGGGACTGGAGCTCAAGCTCAAGAAAATTTTAAAAGAGAACTAAAACAAAGGTCGTTGCTGTCAGATACGGAGAGTAAGATCGATGACTCGCAGTTTGAAGGAGACAATACAAATGGCGAAGATAGTCTAAGTATCGATAGTCATGTTGCGAATGACGTTCAAAAGGATTTACCAGAAAATCAGTTAGAACCAGTTAGAACTTCATATTTTTCGCCAAGAATTGAAAAACAGAGACAAAAGGTTTTAGCTCGATTGATCTTCACCTTGTTTGTCATTGCTGTATTCTGTTTTACGATGATCACCTTATTTTGGGGTGCTACGTACAGGACACCCCATTACTACTATAAGGTTAGACTGTTAGCAGTCATTGAAGAACCTCTAACTCTGGATATTAATGGAACTACAACCCCGTCATTATCAGCTGCAGCTCCAGCAATTCTGGAGAAATTACCTGGGGATTGGCATGTTTACAATACAACTACATTCAACGAAAAATATAAAACAGCCAGCAGTGCTGAAATTGGGGCTAAAATTTTAGATTTAATTTATCAAGAACGGTTTTGGATCTCATTGAACCTAAAACCTAACTCTACGATGCGATTACTTGAATCACTCGCTGTCCCAGGTTCAGCACCTTTTAATTCTTCAGAATATTTTCAAATTACTTATGAAACTGCTAGAGATCCTACTAATTTGAAGAGCGCCATATATCCTATAGCGGCAGCTTTCGAATCAGCTTTCTCTGAGTTCTATTCAAGCACATATCTTCCAGGTCTTTTGGAAAATCTCATCGAAAGTAACTCGTTGGATAATTTAAACACTACAAATTTGGCCTTTGCTGGTAGAATGGCCTTTTCAGAGGTAGATTACCGTCCATTTTATGACAGGGCTTTAATTAGTGCTACACAAACGGGTGTCCTATATTCCGTCTTGTTGACACTTTTCACATTCTTCTTAATGGGTCCAGTTCACGTAGAGGTATCTACTGTGTTAAAAAAAAAACATGTCATACTTTATAGAATCATAATTTTATGGTTGTCTTCATTCTTTACATCATTGTTCTATTGTACAGTATCTGCAATGTACCATTTTAATTTCACCAAGGCATTTGGTAGAGGCGGATTTATGGTTTATTGGATGACAGCCTGGTTATTCATGGTAGCTGTAGGTGGTGCTAATGAAAATATAGTTTTATTAATCTTTGTCACTGCCCCTCAATACATCGGTATTTGGATGTTATCGTTCACTATTTTGAATTTGGCACCCACCTTTTTCAATATGGCTTTGGCTAATAGGTTCTATCGATACGGTTACATGATGCCGCTTTTAAATGCTGTAGAAATATATAAAGTCATCTTCTTTGATTTATCAAGACATAAAATGGGTAGAAATTACGGTGTATTGATAGCCTGGATTGCAGTTAATACGGTTACGTTGCCTTTGGTTTTAAAACTTGCAGTAACAATTAAGAAGTACAAATTGACCAAAGAAGCAGCTAAAAAGAAGCAACAAACGCAATAAATGTATAAATCACCTTAAAATCAGTTATGTAATATAGATAGGAAACTATTCCGATATTGTATTATATATGTTCATTAAGATCATTTTGGAGCTCCTTCAGGTTTCTTTTTCTTCTTTTGTGCATCGGAGATTTCCACTTTAACACCTTCTAAACCCTTCTCTTCCAACAATTTATGAATGTAACTTTCTACTTCTTCTAAAACATCACCTTGAATGACAATTTCATCTTTCTTTTCAGCATTCTTGGAAACGCTACAACCAGTAGCAAATTTAGAGGCAAAAGTCTTGGCTAATTTTTTCATATCAATCTCAAAAACCTCTAAACCACTCACGGCAACAATAAACTTTCTCTTGGTTCTTGATTCACGCTTTATAACAACTTTAGATGATAGTTTCTTTGCTAACTCTCTTTGTTCTCTGTTTTCTTGTTTGGTTTGCAACTTCAACAAATCTTTTTCTAGTTTTTCCTCTCTGGCCTCACCTATACTGGATTCAGCTAGTTTGGCCCCGACTTGTTCCACTTGGTCAGCTTCCCCATTGTCATCATATAATTTATTGTACAAATCGGCATGATTTTCCTTTAACCAAACCTTACAACGTTTCAATTTACCAGAAAACTCACAATAATCTGGAGGATATGAGCACACACCACAATAAACCACGTCTCTAAGCATTACTAACTATATTTGTTCTTAGTTGCTTCTATTGCCTCTAGTAGCAATCAACTGTGATGAAGTAACGAAGTTTTTCAATTATATATAATAAATTTTTTATTTTTTGTCAGATTAGTTTTTCAATCTCTGCCCTAAAGACTTACTAAAATAGTATCCAAAGACAAGCATCAACATATATGCACACTTGACTAGGTTCTTAGAACTCATACTGTCTGAGATTTTAGATCATTGATGAATTCACCGATTAACCAGATATTGGAGAGGAAAAAAATGACACTTCCAGCGAATAGTCCAGGAAAGAAGACGTTGCGCCCTTCAAACTCTAGTAGATAACCTTGACTCAACCATATGGCCTGAGACACCACCCACACAAGGATCATTATGGCTCCTTTAGATTTTGATATTGTTGTATTGACCAAAAAGAAGGGTAGAAATACTAAATACCATATGAAATATTGCGATGTGATGACCTTGTTGTATGCAATGAAAGTAAAAGTCTGAACAAATAATATCTTAATCAAATGAATTATTGAGGAATTATTGTATTGTAATAATGCAACTGCGAATGACATGAAGAGTTGAGGTAAAAAGGCTAATTTTGATAGCGTCAATTGATCAGTAGCAACACTAGTTAATGACGAGTCCAAATATAGATAAACATTCCATAGGGAAAAGTTATGTCTGTGATCAGTTCTATAGAAGTGGTACAAGTATGCTTGGTCCAAATACTCGTCGCCATACAATATATACATCCAGTATGTATTGGCGATTAATGTCGTCAGAGATAATGTTCCAAACTTGCACATTCTAATAAACCAATTATGTTTATAGCGTATATCTGATCTTGAGGCATGAAAGAATAAAGCTATCGGTAGACTATAAATTATTGGATAGATCTTGAAATGGATTGCCAGGCCGTACATAATAGCCGCTAGCACCAACTGATTTGAATATAGGAAATAAATCGTAGATATCAGCAAAAAGGACATAATGCTTTCTGCATTACCTCTTGTACTGATTGTAATCACCATTGGATTCAGTAGCCAGATAGCAGATAATCCCAATGAGTGTTTTACATTCATTTTAGTCAATAATATAGCTATAAGTAATCCCGTTAACAAATCAAATAGGACGAACAACAATTTAGATAGGTGGAATTCATTGAAATAGTGGTTACCGCATAGTAAGTAACTCAGTAACGGTGTATAACGGTATGTATCTCTTAGAAATGGAGAACGGCCATTGTACACAAATTGGGCCGCATCATGGAAGACAAAGTAGTCTATATCGGTATATTTCACTTTATAATTTAAATCCTGGTATATTCCATAGATAACAAATACTATTCTTATCAGCAACGAAATAGATATTAATCCCAGCAATTGAAGTTTAAGATTCATGTCGAATAATATATATGTATATTTATACAGATATGTGTTCAAAACACAAAATAGATTAAATGGCACAATTGATTATTAAAGCTAGGATTAGACTTTCAAATTAACTGCGGTTATGAGCACAAACAACTTGTTTTTAATATAGTTGCATTTTTCTGAGGTTTAGCCCACATCTAGGCTGTTCATCTTACTCTTAAAATAAATCGAAAATTTAAAAAAAATACCTACTAGAGCCTTTTTAAGGTTAAGAAGATTGTACATTCGAATACCATACAGAATATTCTGGACGTGCCAAGATAATGAGTGATGGAAATAATTCATTAAATTATAATGAGCTGATTGACCATATTGTTAACGATAAACCAGTCCCTAATGTACAAACTATACCGGATATAGTGCTGGATGAATCACTAAAGACATCACCAAGCCTGTCACAACGAGTAAAACCATGGGAGCATTCGGCCATTGAACAAGAAATGCCTTTTGATAATGGTTATGAACCTGCTGTGGCAAGATCTCAGTCCTTGATGGATTTGTCTAAAGAGTTAGAGGGAAATTGAATGTGTATTTATTATAAGAATCTATCTAAAATTTATAAGTTGTTTATATCTATATCTATATCATATGATGTAATGTAATAATAGTGGGTGGCATCCTTATTGACTTTAAACATCATGAAGGTATTAATACTATAAAGGAAGTGTGACAAACAAGGTAAATCATACCTTGGCTCCACTAGTCCGTAAAACGAATTCAAATGCAGCCAATGCAGCTGCGTTAGCTGGGAATGATCTCAAAAAGCTTGGCAAGAAGCCCTTGAAGAACCCCCTAGTCCCATTGCTTTTGTATATATCACTAACCGCAGTGAGCCATGAACGGAAATTACCCTTGTATTTATCATTGGTTAAAACAACTTGCTTCACAACATCACTCGGATATGCTGTGGTCCAAAACCCTAATGAAGCACTGAGTCCACCAGCCCAGAAGTTTATAGCGGGTTCACTTAGCTTGGTATATTTCTTAAACCACTCAGTGAATATTTCGTAAGACCCCCACCAAAAGATAAAATGAGTCCTGAATATCAATGTGCTTATGAGACCCTTGTATAACCCACGGATTCCACCTTCATGTAGATAAACTTTTTTGATCACATCAATAGGTCCTGAATATTTCTTATTCTTGGCGTCATATTGGACTTGTAATTTAGCTTTGGCCAATTCTACCGGAGCCGCAACAAAACTAACAGTCCATCCAGACATAACCCCACTTATAATGCATCCAGAGAGTGGTAACTTGGTATCACTGGGATACACGTACTTTTTCAATAGCATACGATAATTGTGCAGAGAACCCAATAGCATTGAATCCATTAGAACCCATCCAACTAAAGGCGGAGTAAATCCTGCATATAATCCACGTATACCTTGATGGGACCATGTCTTATAAACACAGTCTAATGGACCTTTGAACATTCCAGTTCCTTGGGATGTTTGTAGTCTGACCTTTACAGTATCAAATGGATGACCAACAGCATTCTTGGCGATCCCAGAAAACATACCGGCTACAAATCCCATTATTCTGGAATATGACTCCTGGGTGATAATCCCATTGGTATCATCAACTATTTTGGACATACGTGTTGGTGATTTTAGTTCTTACTCTTCTTTTGTATCTTGTAGTTCATAAATTCGTGAACAATATTATTCAAGAAATCTTATTCTTGAGTCATCTATTACACTCACTAAAGAAGTGGCCAGCAGACAGAAGAATGGACGAGGAAGACATTGTATTAAAGACATTACATGCTAAGGATGGTGGGAGTTCCCTCCAAAACAGTATTTTGATCAAGTTAATGGATCAATTGTGTCCCATTATTTTGGGTACATCATATCTCACTACTGATATCGTGTATGTGTTACGCTATGTGATATATAGCTGCGGGACACTGGAAGGTGCTGCTCTCAACGCTATTCAAGAGCTTCAAAGAACTCTTTGTGCCCATGTCGTACTTATCAGAAGCAAATTTAATGAAGAACTGGAGAAGTTTCAATGGGATGATTTGTCAGCACCCTGTAGGTTTCGTGATATTCTCAATAAGCCACTTCTTTCTGCATTAAATGAAGTAGTAATATATGTACAAGGTAAGCTGCAAGACGGGAGTACTGAGAGTAAATCAATTTGTATTCAGTTAGAGAATTGCGTAGTGGGATTGAACAATATTTACTCATTCATAAGACAGATGCCAATAAGAGAGAAGAGCTTAATAAATCCCGTAAATAAGACTCAATTGCAAGTTATTGTTGAGGTACTGGCACAAGATTTGTTTCCACAATGGAGGCTACAGCTGGATGTCCTCAACAGTTATATATTCCACCTTCTATCATGCCAGCCAGCGTTGATACGAAAGTACGTACTGTCGACTCACGATGATAGCAAAGATGTTTCGCATGGAGAGTCGTTCACCAAGTTTGTCAATTGGCTTAAGGAGGATGTCATGAGAACCCTTGGCTGATATGGGTTCTGTGCAGAATATGTAGCCTGAAATAATTTAAAGGTTGGAATTTTTCGAAAAGTAAAAGTGAAAAACATATCTATGCTACGAGATACAACGCCAATCAAGTAAATCCAAGAATAATCATTTGGCTGTAATACTACAAGGACCATTTGGTGAAATCACTTCATATTATACTACAAACCATGACTGAACTACTCCAAGAGATATCTAATAAATTAGTTTTTCCCATTGACTATCCAAGTCAAGAATATACTACAAGACTAACACATAAGTTGCTACTAACTGGAAGTGTTATATCGTGTATTGTTGGGTTCTTTAGACAATCATTATCGGAATTGATATTCTGTTATGCCGGTGTTATTGCTGTGACGTTGGTTTTGACGGCACCATCCTATCCTTCATATAACAGAAAGAGATTGAATTGGGTAAAGCCAAAGGTCGTGTAAATTGGACGCATTTCATATATTATTGTATTGTTGTTATTTGGTTATATACATATATAGGTGGATATATACATGTAATGTCTGTGTATATAACTTACAGCATAAGTTAATTATCTAGTTTTTTGATTAAAATACAAAAAAGTGGTTGTCTTCTAAGAATAAGATGACCTTTTGCAGGACGTGCCAAACAGAATCATTAGAAGATGCAATACGAACATCTGCATCTGCACCTGCACCAATTTTGAAGACGTTTCTGGAGCCCACGACTTTACTAGCCTCTTCTGAATATTCTTGACCAATAATGATACCAGCTCCTGATTGAATGAAGTCTTGGACTAGGGCCAAGATATTTAAGTCATTATTGTGTTCAAGGATTTTATAATGTCTTCCACCATATTGGAGGAAAGTAGATAACAAAGCTACAGAGATCTGTTCCTTAGAAATTTGTAAGTTATCTTGAATTACAATTGCAAAACCTTGTTTTGGTCTTGGTGGGTTCGATTCTCTTAGAATCTTAACCACTTCTGGATAGGAAAACCATTCTGGAATTGCACCTCCATCTCTTAATAATCTTCTTAATTCAGTGCCAGAAATGTTGGCTGTCTTTACCTTAGTAGTATCGATTTCGTCAATTGGAGCGTAGCGGTCTTCATCCGGTAAATAGGTGACCATACGGAAAGGAACGACTTCAATACCCAATTCATGTTTGTAAGATTCCACTAATTCTTGTGCATCATAAGGACCATAGAAATCTACACCTTGAGAATTCTTACCTGGACCTGCATGGTCTCTACCAACGATGAAATGAGTAGCACCATAATTCTTACGAATAATAGCATGCCAAACAGCTTCACGATCACCACCCATACGCATAGCCAATGGTAACAATGACAAAAATGCAATACCTGGTGGATATCTCTTTATAATTTCTTGGTAGACACGTACTCTGGTGTGGTGATCAATGTCACCTGGCTTGGTTAAACCGACAACCGGGTGGATTAAAACCTTGGCATTAGCTTCACGAGCTGCACGGACAGTCAATTCACGGTGTGCACGGTGCATTGGGTTACGAGTTTGGAAGGCAACAACACGATCCCATTGTCTAGATTCAAACTCAGAACGTAGTTGAGCAGGTGTTTTACGTGCGCCTGGATAATCGTAATGTTGTGGTAACTGGATAGCTTCTAAAGAACCCCCAACATAGTATTCACCGGCTTGTTCGAATAAATATTGAATGGCAGGATGTTCTGGGTCACCACGGAACACTTTTTGGGCTTCCAATTGTTTGTCTGGTTTATAAACATCAATGACAGATAAAACAGCTACAGGCGTTTCATAATCTTGGTACAAGACTATTCTGGAGGATCCTGCTTTCAAAGATTGTGCAAACTTTTCAGGGACATCTAAAGTGATTGGCATTGGCCATAAAGTGCCATCGCTCAATCTAGTTTCATTAACAACCCCTAAATAGTCCTTTTCCGTCAAAAATCCTTCTAGTGGCGAAAACCCACCATTCAAGATCAATTCCAAATCACATAATTGGCGTGGCGTCAATAACCAACGTGATTCTTCTGGTGTGTCGTTAGCTTCTTGTAACAATTGAGCATGCCTAGGGGCATCACGAGAAACTAAATCCTTCAAAATATCTCCGTGTGGTGCTGGCATCGTAGCTTGACTTATGTAAATTATTATATGATGATTAATTTAACTAATTGAGTGAAAAGAAATCGAGGTACGATGGTTTCTAGTACTCACTTGTATAGGTAGTCTTCGTCAGTCGACCTTATTGAATAATTGTCACCGTCATATGAAAAGAATATATGCAAAACTTACGAATCTCAAACATCCAATCGCAACCATCATCTTCAGCTTTTTGGACCTATATATATGCGAAATCTTATTTAGCATCATATACAACTTTCAATTAAAAAGACAGTGCTTCCATTGTTCATAAGATTTTATAGGACCTGTCATTACACAGTTGTGGATATGAGAACACAAAGTCATGTGCCTTCACACAACAACCAAATTAAGCCAAGTCAGAGTATTGTTCATGATACCTTCCAACACATACCAGATTATACTCGTTTGCTCAATCGGACGTATGCGGCACCATAGCTCACACTGCTTTCTTCGATTGTTTTGGTTTTGGAACTTTGACTGTAGTGAGGCCACTCAAAATGTACTTTCAAAGTCGGGTCTGTCTCGACAAACAATTTAAGAATGTGCAATAGCAGTGAGATTGGTTTTTCACCACAGATTGTATTGCCTGAGATTTCTAAGTATCTCTTCCAAGCCTCCCATCTATCTGTGTCTTCTAGAGCTTGTCCTTTTTCAGATTTTTCTCCACATAGGACACTCATGGCATAGCGATCCAACAGTTCGATGGACTCCCATATTTGAATTTGATGATGCGATAGCTTGCTTCTAGTAGTCAACATTTCGATCTCGGTTTCTTCTCTCATTGCCGTGTCCAATTCTTCAATATTCCCAACATAGCCAGTATAGGAAAATCTTCTACCCCAGTGACAGAAGTCACTGCTTACAATAACCAACGTAGTTTCATCTTGTAAGTATGGCAATAATGCCTTGGACATAGCCTTTTCAACGTTAACAGAATTATGGGATACCAATAAGGGAATGACTTTGACATTACACAAATCAACTTTTCTCCATTGTAATGTCTCTAAAAGCATGGGAAATTGCATTTCCAATGAATGCTCCGATTCATCAACGTCTTCATTCATCTTCTTGAACAGTTTACCTTCATCCAATGCGCATAATTTATTCACCACCTCTGTATCCACTGGCAAATTGCCCAAGGGTGTCGACAGCTCATGAAACCGCGAGCATAACACAACATTTTTAAAATAGAGGTGGTGAGAAGGACCCATTATAAATATTCTCTTGAAATTATTCAAGTCTAAAGATGCATATGAGTAGGCCATAGTAGGTCCACAATACCTATACCCGGCGTGAGGTGATATGATTATCCTCGCATGAGGAATACCGTGATTGATATGTTTAGTATCCATCAAATACTTGCGTAACTCCTTGTGTAAGACAGTTGGATTGTTAGAATACCAAGATCCCGAATGTGTTGCACTTCTGACTGAACTCATCGTGTAGCTAGCTTCCTTCTCCTTGGCACTATATGAGATGACCCTTTATTTTTTGACCTTGTTTTATTGTCCTCCTATATAGCAGACCCGCGAGAGTATGAAATAGCTTAGAAAAATAACTCTTATCTGTTACCTTTATATATACTCCTAGTAAGTTATTGTCTCATCCTTTTCCTTTCTCTCTTATGTTTCTTTTCACCTCTTTCTCTCTCCCCCCTGATTCCCAATACGCTCGTGTTACTATCAGTCAATCGATATATTCAAAAATGGCAATATACACCTTCAAAATGCTACTTACAAATTATCAGGTTGCTGCTGGTTTTTAATTAATTCTCTAACGAAAATTACATATTATAGAATTGTAGATATATATAAGATAGATCAGAAGTTGATCAATACCCATCATCTTCTTCATCTTCAGAATCAGATTTTTCATCTAATTCTTTGTTCTCTAATAATGCTTGTAATTCAGCATCTTCGGTAGCAGAGACACTCTTTGGAGACATTGTTACGTTGCAGACACCTTGGTATTTGCCGATTACTTCCCTAATCTTTTTAATAGCATCTTCTAATTGTGTAATACCTAATTGTTTATCAAGAGCCTGTGTAGTTAAGACATATAATGGGGCAGCTACTAATTTTGCCTTGACAGGCATTTGTTCCGTGGAAACACCTTCTGCAGCTTTCAGAGCTTCTTTGATGGCATCGATACCTTCATAACTGAAACACGAGACTTCAACGTCTGCTCTGAATTTCATGGCTTGTGGAGTTAATCTTTTACCAATGTAAGTTTTCAATTCTTCCAATACCTCCTTGGATGGTGGTTCAATACCTTCCCAGACACTCTCATCGATGATAGATAATTTGAAGGCTTCGTAGGCATGGCCAAATTTTCGACTCAATGGCCAAGCTATACTTTGATATAATTCTTCTAACGGTAATTGGAACTTCTCGGCACAATAACGCAAAATTGAATGGACTGTCTTGGATTTTTGGTATTTCTCTTCACATTTAATAATATCTTCGGAGGAAACACGACGTTTAGATAAATCGATGTAACCTTTTTCTTTATCAACACGAAGTACAACAGCAACATCATTTTTACCGACACGAATCAACTTTTGAATAGATCTAATTCTTCTACGAGATAATTCACTCAATAAAATCATACCTTCGATATTATCGTACTCTAATAGCTTCACATAAGCTCCCATTTCGGCAATTTGCTGAACATTGACCATGACAACATCATCGATCTCAGGGAACTTGTTTTCATAAAATCTACAGTGGGAGATGGACATTTTGTACAGCTTCTGTTATTGTATCCTAGTCCAATATAACACTTGAACGCACCTTGCTCTTCTTTTAAGAGAATCTGTGATAGGCCTTGTTTGATCGATAAAATCTTGTTAGAGGATCGAAATTTTTTTATTTTTTTCATCGACGCAATTTTTTCATTTCTTGCCAATTTTTAAAGAAAAAAATCTGCGATGAGCCATACAGACAATGTGATCAATTAATATGCAACACTGAGATGATTAAACTGGTCAGAATTAACGTAAAGGTATTCATTAATATTATAGATATGTAGATATGTATATGTTTATATGAGTATGTAGTGGGACGAGATCAACACCAGACACTGAGGAACTTCTTGAACCATGATTTATTGCTGTATATTTCTTGTTCTAGGAGCAGTTCCTCACGACGAACATGTTCATCAACTACTTTTCTGCCTGAATCTACATCCATCTCACTTAATGGGACAAACCAACTTCTATTCTTGAAGAAGACTTTGTGGAATATGTAACAGGCAATCAAGATCGGTAGTGACAAATAACCTTCGAAAAATGATTCTGCACTTGCTGAGCTGCTGCCCACGGGGAATAAGGATGTCCAGAACGATGCAATCAATACTAAGCCCAGGACAATAACGCCATACCACGAACCAATAGTTCCTGTCTGTGAGATAAATGGTAGTTCGTCAAGGGATCTCTTTTGAAATTTCATTGCTGCGCGGAATCTAATATGTGAAAGGTTGATTGATAACCAACAAAAGATGGTAGATAACCCAGACAAAGCACTGAGCCATGTGAACACTTCTTCTTGCTTATCACTAGCAGCGACGAATGAGATTAACCCAAAAAATAGTGTCACTAAGATAGCTGGTAATGGTCTTCCCCTCTTGTCCACTTTGCTTAAAAATTTAGGCAAGTTATTGATGTGTGCCATTGCGACCATACACCTAGAGCAGGCATAAACAGCACTATTAGCGACTGATACGACTGCTATTAAAATAATAGCGTTCATCAATGATGGTAAACCTTTAATACCACCATTTTCAATAGCAATGACTAATGGTGAAGCAGCAGCGTCGACACTACTTGAACCATTTAACAATCTTGCGTCATTGTAAGGTACCAAACATCCGACCAGTGTCAAAATAATCACATAGGAAGTGGTTATTAACCAGAAGGTTCTCTTGGCAGCTTTTGGAATGGTTTCCTTAGGATTCTTACTTTCAGCGGCAGATACGGCAGTCATTTCAATACCAGAATAAGAGAATGCAGCAGTGACAAATACAGAACACACACCTTTGAATTGGGAGCCAGATGTATGGCCAACGAAAGCACCTGGGTTGTTCCAGTATTTCCCCCCTAGGTAACCGCCATTGGGGCCACCGCCACAGGTCAATACAATACCTAAGATACTAAAACCTATGATAGCCAGGATTTTTATCATTGACAATACGAATTCAATTTCACCGTATGACTTAACATCCAACATGTTTGCTAAGGCAATAGATGTATAAAAGATGGCAACCCATGCGTCAGAGTTGATGCTGTCATTCCAGTATCTAATAGTAATAGAAGCAGCAACCAATTCTAATGGCAATAAGACTAACCATTGCGCTAAATAATTTAAATTAATGGCAAATGCAAAGGAGGGGTCAACAAATCTTGTGATATAAACGTTAAACCCACCAACAATGGGGAATGCAGCGGCAAGTTCACCAAGCGCATTAATAACAGTGAACAGACAGGTACTGATAATAACCCAGTCAATGACTAGGGAGGCTGGCCCACCTGTGTTCAAGGCTTGGCCTGAGTTAACCAATAAACCCGTACCGATCGCACCACCCACAGCCAGAGTCAACAAGTGACGAACTGACAGATCTTTACTGAGATTAGTATTGTTTATATCTTCATCTGTGGTGCTCAGGCCATCGCTGTCGCGTCCAGACAATCTGAATTCCTTGGAGCCTTTGTCGTTCCAGGGGGGAGACGGAGATGAGAGTGAGTCTAGTTCATAGCTTCTTGTGTTAACGTTATCTCCATCCTTGTTGGATTTATCCATATCCGAGCCGACATTAGAATGGTTCCATTTCAAGTTCGGTAGTTCGACATTTTTAATCTTCTGTAGCGGATTGCTGACCATATCTTCTTGAGATAATATGCACTTTTGGTCTATGTATTCTGATAGCTATTTGCTCAGATAAGAGAGATCTAGAGCTGATATGATATGCAGATTCAAGAGTTTTATATCCAGCACTTCATGCATTGTCTTATTATATAATCTCGATTGGATCTCGCATCATTTCTTTTTTCTGTGTTTCTTTAATTTTTCAGTCATCACCCTGCGCAATAAAGAAAAATTTTAATAAATCCTGCACCATTTCTTCTGGGATGTTTGGACTCTGCAAATTTTTGAACTCTGCCGGGAGAACAAGCCAGAAGAAGAACAGCAACACTATTAAACATAGAATGTACTAAATATGTATTAATTGAACTTTCCAATTGGTATATAAACTGGGGATATGGTTATTAGCTTCTGTAGACTCCGAACCCACTTCTTACGACATTTATTATATAGAGCATGTAACCAACCAGTATATGTATATATATCAATCTTCTACACATACTACATTAATAATCATCTCAATTATTCATTACAATTATTCATTACAATTATCGGCATGGCACTCATGAGGAAGGGATTACAGGGAAACCTTCCTTTAAGGATGATTTTGCGCAGGTTCCACCAAACACGGAGACATCCTTCAAGCTACGGTCACTGAACGGTTGAAAAAAACACATTGAGTTTAAACCGGTCTTGACTGCCGTTATCTTTTTTCTCGTGTTAGCAGTATATATATTCATACTCAGTCTCTTGCGCTTGTAGGCAGGCAGAGCCTTCTAATAGGTCAGCAGGTAACGTAACACCAACCGCTAAATCAGATGATGCACATGATGAACCAGGGTTGGGTTGAGGAATAGCTGTTCTTGGACGTTGGTGATAGTTGTTGGGGCCATTTCAACTTTCCATATTAATGAGGTGGCAGCAATTGGCATGTACGGGAACAGATTCTCAGCAACATTCATTGTGGCTATCCGGCTGGCCAAAGGCTCAAGTGACCAAAACAGCATACGCAGCTGTTTAGTAACCGGAATCGTTGATTCGACGTTCACATTCGTTCTGAACATGATGCCGACGTACGGAGCAATGGTAGGGCGGAAGAATATAGCTAGTACTGGCATGGTGCAAAAGCATCGCGGAGACCGCCCACCTGAGTGGCTTTAACTTCAATAGGTAAGCCCGAAACTGCAGCAATGGCTGCTATATATACTATGATGTACACAACAAGTTCTGTGCGGCCAACGGATTTAGCAATATTCAGGGTCAGTAAAAGTCTATTGCAGGCGAGGTATACATCAAGTCGTACGGTGGACCCAACAGTGAATGCACATTGGCCTGATCGAGCACCATAACGACACAAGCCGAGATTAATAAACAAGACATGAACTAGAGATCTGGTTATGTCTTCTACAGACACCCTACCCACTTATACGTCGTTGCTAGTACAGAACCTATAACCAATAAGCCTATGCATTAACTCTCTACTCATACGATAGCATTAATCATCTTAATTATCGGCATTTGTTGTTCTCACCTTACGTGAAGTGACTCATTTTTTACATACCAGCTGCTTGGAAACATGCATAATATTTCCACTATTCTATGTATACGTTCAACAATTAGATGAAGCGGTGGCTCAATGGTAGAGCTTTCGACTCCAGTTAAATCCTGTGAATTTACAAGGAATTGCAATCGAAGGGTTGCAGGTTCAATTCCTGTCCGTTTCATTTATTTTTTAATTTTTTCCCGTCTTAACTTTTTTTCGCACTTCCAAGTCACCTTTTCATCTTCCTCAGTAGGTCTTTTAGCTTTTCGTCCAAAGCTACAACATGGGGATGTAACATATACCAGTTCACTTCCAACAGGCAGTCACTCTGTAAGGTGCATATAGGCGCACCTGTTCAAGAAAAGTGGCTGGGCGTAGTGGTGCTTGGCCCACGAGGGAGCAGATAACATGCTCACTCATATGATCCCTCATGTAAGGAGATCTATAATTAAATATCCAAATTAGCCAAGCCTTGTCCCGCAATGGTACCAGTCTGAGTGCACTACGTCTAGGTGATCCTTACAATAATCCGTATTGTAGAGTTGTGATTAAAAAGCCCAGCAAATGCGAAAAAAATATTAGATATACTGAAAAATTCGTTCCCTAAAATCGCGTTGTTTACCAAATTCGGACATCATTGCCTCGAAATCCGGCACGTTTGAAAATTTCTAAGAATAGCAGCATACCATATTATGTATGTACAGTGGTAGAATTTACACCAATAATGAAGACGTATATGCTAATTTTGTACAACCAAAAATGCTAAGATCATAATCTCTTGCTCCTGTATATATATATGGGTGTTGTAATGATCTTCTTGTTGACCTGTATTTTCTTCTTCTCTTCTCAGGTGTCTGTCGTATCAAGAAAAAACCAAAGAAATCATCCAATTACGTATATACACACTTAAGAAACTGCGGAAATGGTAACATCAATATCGTTATTATCCTGTCTGGTCCTTGCATTGGTAGGAAGAAGCAATGCAGACTCCTCTTCATGCAATCCATTAAGTGCTACGAACTGTTCACCAAATACTGCATTAGCCACAAGTTTTTCAGAGGACTTCCACAGCTCTTCTAAATGGTTTACAGAAGATAATGACACAGGTTCTATAAACTATAGTGACGAGGGTCTGTCCTTGGTCCTAGAGAAGAGATTTGACAATCCAGGTTTGAAGTCAAATTTCTACATCATGTACGGTAAAGTTGAAGTTGTGTTCAAAGCGGCACCTGGTCAAGGTATCGTTTCATCTTTCTTTTTGCAAAGTGACGATTTAGATGAAATAGATTTAGAATGGTTAGGTGGCGATGTCACAGAATTCCAATCCAACTACTTTTCCCAAGGTAAAACAATCACCTATGATAGAGGTGAATTCCACGGTGTCTATCAACCTACTGAACAATATCATAACTATACCATTGATTGGGCTCAAGATCAATGTACTTGGTATTTGGATGGTCAAGTTGTTAGAGTTTTGCCAAACACTACTACTCAAGGTTACCCACAAACCCCAATGTACATTAAGATGGGTATTTGGGCCGGTGGTGATCCAGACAATGAGCCAGGAACTATTGAGTGGGCTGGTGGTTTGACTGATTATACTCAAGCTCCATTCTCTATGGATATATCAAAAGTTGTTGTAACTGATTATTCATCCGGTTCGGAATACTCCTATGGTGACCAGTCCGGTTCATGGCAATCCATTAAGGCTAAGGATGGCCAAGTCAACGGAAGGTATCAGCAAGCTCAAGAGGAATTTGCTGCTTTAGTTAATGGTCAAGATATTCCTACCGTATCTTCTTCATCTTCTAATGCAGTTTCATCATCTTCCAGTCAAACTTCGTCTACTAGCGACACTTCATCTAGTGAACCCTCTTCCTCTTCAAGGGAAACTTCATCTAGTGTAAGTTCTTCCTCTTCCAGCGCAACATCATCTAGTGTAAGTTCTTCCTCTTCCAGCGCAACTTCTTCCAGTGTAAGATCCTCCACTTCTAGTGCAACTTCTAGTGAAACGTCAGAATCTACTGTAGAATCATCCTCAGTAGAAACCTCTTCTGTTAGATCTTCTCGTTCTGTTGAATCTTCTGCCTCTACTGCTTTATCAAGTTCTATAGAGACATCTTCAAGAGTAAGCACCAGTGCATCACATTCTGCCGACACTACGGCTGCTACTAATACAGAATCATCAAAACCAACTACAAGTAGCTCATCAACTAAACCAGCAACCCAATCTTTGTCTGCGAATGTTTCATCTTCTATTACTTCTCATACATCTTCTGAAGTTACCACATTACATGCACCATCTTCTTCAATTAGTACGTTTACTAGTTTGAACAATTCAACAACAGTATCCGTCAGTCATGCAAATATTGCATATAAAAATGGATTTGAAATGGGCTCAAAGATGACTCCTTTGTTCGCTCTTTTGGCATTGGTTTTTTGAAGTTTTATGAAGTTTTCAGATAACATTTTTAAAGAATAATTTATAGGTTTTACATTTTATATAATTTTATTTACGCATTCTAATTTAAGTTTTTTCATTCAGAACAAGAATGGATGATTACCATCTTAGCTAGACAGGCATAAAAAAGGAATCGTTGTGTTAAGTCGACTTATATATGAACTTATAATTTATTTCATAAGTGAAGCTTAATTATTGTCATCAACAAAAATTAGAAATATCAAAAAAGCCCTGTAGGGGGCTCGAACCCCTAACCTTGTGATTAAGAGTCACACGCGCTACCGATTGCGCCAACAAGGCTTGTTATTTGTTGAAAATCCGGAAAAATAAGATGGTTTTATACCATATATGATAATACATGCTGAGTTATTATATTATATTATATGTAGTTCCCACCAAGAATTGGCATGGCACTTTATCTACAAACTATAATTTTGAAATCTCGAAGTTTATTGGTAAAATTAACAGATTATTTGCATTAACAATTAGGACCTTTATTAAATCTCAGAGCCTTTAGTTTATGTCGATAATGGTAATGAATAATTAAGATGATTATTGATTTAGTAGTATGTGTAGAAGGTTAATACATACGCCGATTGGTTGTATGTCCTATATAATAAATGGCATAAGAAGTGGGTTCAATGTCTACAGAAGATATATCATCAGTTTATACACCAACTGGTGATTACAATTAGTACATCTTTAAGATACTCTTCTGTTTAATATTGGCTAACTAATTATTAATGTCTTAGTATTGCAACATTATTGTTTTGTTATTGTTTAATTAGTAATTATATTATACGATGACTGATCATCGCGTACTAGTTTCTTCAATGCTTAATATTCCTACATGCCATGCCGCCTTACAGATATATTATTGTACTCTAATATTCACTCTTTCTTTTAACTTTCGGAAATTAAAGAACAGGAAAACAAATCTTTAAAAGTGGTAAAGTAAACAACTAAGGTAACTTCACTATTACTATTCATTATAATTCTCAAAGAATTCCTGAGCAGATTAAACTCCATACAAACTTCTGTATGTTTTCCAATGTTGTTTATTTTCTATGCATCTGGCTAATTACGCAGCTGTACAATCTCTTTGGCCTTTACATGTAGATCAATTTTAAGATATGGTAATCTTATAGTGCGTACTTTGCCCATATCTAATTTTAAACAGGATTCTTTATACCTCTAAACCAATGGCAGCCTAAATAGGGCTTCTGAACCTGTAGTGAATTTAAACACCGAGCTTACCAAATTTATCTTTATTATCTAAATTAATTCAATTACATGACTTCTTTATCATAAGCTACCAACTTCGAGTGGGGGGACATTATCGTGCTCGCATACGCTTATTAACCATGAAACAATGGACCCTTCAATGTTCTGTCTTTTTGTATCTTGGAATGAATCGGGATTAATCGTGTGTCGCTAGTTTTCGGAGTTATGGTACTGTTCCACTTAGTAAATCGATGAGTACTAGAGTATGCTTATGAGTGCATTTTATTCAGGACATGTGAGGATAGTGTTAACTTAATAAGAGAGGTCCGCCATTGAAAACTGGTCGCTATTTTTATGTTCATCCTCAATAGAAATTAAGGAATGCAATCCCGAAATGACAAAGCTAGGATTACCAGCATATTAGATTAATAAGTGTGAAAAACCTATGCCACAACAGACAGTCTTTAGTATGTCCGAAGTTCTACTAAACACTATCACTTGGGTTTAAAAGAAAATGTGCTAAGTAGAAAGTGTCTGCATTGACTAATTCCGAGGCAACTCTTTAGCACACTGTTCGCCTAATAAAGAAAAAAAGGTTACTAATTGTAATGAATGGATAATCAATCACCGTCCACTCTTTTTATCTAAAATGAAAGAGCATTGTCTCAAGATGACATAGATCGTAACATTAAGACTTATGATTCATTGGCACACAGGGCCAAAGTTCACACAAGGTTATGATAGGCTTCATATGATCCTTTTATAGCATGATTTTGTTCATTTTGTGTTGACAGTTACTGTAGTTAATTAGTATAGTCGAAGCCCCGTGTTGGTAGTATATCTATTAAGACTTGTCTCAACTCTCAAAGAGCTATTATAAAAATGGCTGTTTTCAGAGTTTTACAAATGAAAAAGGTAAACCTAATGGCATAAAAAGATAAATACAATGACAAATCTCTATTATGCAACAAATTGTGTCATCCTGAACAGTAAGTTTTTGCAGAGTCTGTCAATTATATGCTTTCCAGTTCATAAAATCAACTTAGTATGTTAATGTGAAAAAAATTGAAAAAATAAACAGCCCTGTAGGGGGCTCGAACCCCTAACCTTGTGATTAAGAGTCACACGCGCTACCGATTGCGCCAACAAGGCTTGTTATTTGTTGAACGTGCATATAACACTGAACACTGTACAATAGCCCATACTACATGTGACAGGATCACAATATAGACAGTACTTACTTCATGTCAAGTCAAAATGCATAGAATAGTTTTTGCTTTTAGGGCTGGTAACTTAAGATGTTATAAAACTGTATTCACTCCAGAAAGATGCTAAGATGCTAAGATGCTAGATGTAGCGTTCCTGCTACCGTATTAGTATATAATTGTCGATAATTGTAATGAATAATTAAGATGATTATTATTGTAGTAGTATGTGTAGAAGGCTAATACATACGCCGATTAGCTATATGTTCTATATAATAAATGACATCAGAAGTGGGTTCGATGTCTATAGAAGATTTAACCACATCATCAGTTCATATATTAATTAGAAAGGTCAATTAATCTGTCTTTAACCTACTGTATAAATAATGCTGTTGCTGTCCTTATGTATTAAATAATACTTGTCAACTCAGTATCATTACCAGATTAGTAGTATTATCTCACAATGATATTACTTCCAATTCCTACAATAATAAGGACATCTTAATTGCTCTAGCCAATTAGTATATAAACTGAATACAACGTAATAGCTTCTCATGACTCGAGTCCACTTCTATGTCGCTGATTGCATAGAACATATAATCAATCAGCGTATGTTCTAACGTTCTTACACCACGTACTCAATAATACTCTTATTTCTTCAATACAATTATTGACAAGGAAGGCACCATTAGTATAATGTTTTAGACTGCATAATGTAAGAACCACTTGGCATTGTCTTGTTGTTGCTCCAAGCTCACCTAATTCTATGGTCCACCAAGCTCTAAATGAAACGACAGATGCACTACAAGATTGTGCACAGAGGTTCATATGTGTATAATAAACATTAAGTTAACTAATACACACTTTGCAGCACTTAATAAAGCATGGTTGCTGCATACTTCGAGGGAGCACCCAATTGAACGCTCTAATAAATAAAATAGTGTCCCATCCATACAGTTCGGAATACCCAGACACACAGACACATGCTATGAGGAATAAACGATAAACATGGCCCCTTTTAAGAACGTCTGTCCTAACTGACACTGACCGACCAATTAAAATTCCAAATAGGGTGTCAAAGGATCTTCGATTCAAAAATAAGACCAGAAAATTAGGAAAAAAACGAAAAGTTCGACCAGGCGTCAAATTTTTAAAGATTGGCTACAAAATAAAAAGGGAAAAAACAAACAGATTTTCAATTTATTGTCAATCGATTTTTAATTTCTTCCCTCATATAAATACCAAGGGTAATTAGGTGTCTTGTTTCTAGTTTTTACTTTCATACATTACTTTCCATTGCCAGTGTGAACCAACCAATCCAAACGATTAAAAACAATTGTTAACAATGTCCTCAAATACTGAAAGAACATTCATTGCTATCAAACCAGATGGTGTCCAAAGAGGTTTGATCTCTAAAATTCTGGCTCGTTTCGAAGACAGAGGCTACAAGTTAGTCGGTATTAAGTTGGTCCATGCAGATTTGCCATTGTTGGAAAAACATTACGCCGAACACGTTGGCAAGCCATTTTTCCCAAAGATGACTGCTTTCATGTCAAGTGGTCCAATTTTAGCTACAGTTTGGGAAGGTAAAGATGTTGTTAAACAAGGTAGAGTCATTCTTGGTGCAACCAATCCTTTACAAAGTGCTCCAGGTACGATTAGGGGCGACTTCGGTATTGATTTAGGTAGAAATGTTTGCCATGGTAGTGATTCGGTGGAAAGTGCTGAACGTGAAATCAAAATTTGGTTCAACGACAATGAACTAGTTCAATGGAAGTCTGACTTATTCAAATGGATTTACGAATGAAAAAAAAATAAAAAGAAAGGAAGGGGGGGTGATCTCCCCTAAACCCTTTTCTTCCATAACGTAATCAATAACATATGATATATTATGCGCTTGCTTCTAGAGCTTCCTTATGTAAGGTACGTATGCTGTACATATTATTCTCTATTTAATAACAATGTGTACGAGAGTGCCTAGTGACTTTCCAACAATCTTTCTGGGTAGCGATGGAGAAGAGATTGGAGAAATCGGTAAAGGGTCCTGGTTATTTTATCTATTATATTGTGCATTACTGGAGAAGGTGAAGTAATCAGCCCTTTAACTTGCATGTCTCCAATATTTATTTATTTATTCATTCATCCAAACATATATAAACGTCTCTGTGAAACAGGATGAATTGTGTAGTCCAGTGTCGATTACGCTATTTCACCGCGCAGCCAGTTCACTAAGGATAGATTGTTCATTCAACTAGCTACGTTTACATACAACCTGAGATTGTGCAAGATGTTTAGACCAACTTTATTAAGATTGTTTGCCAGAAACTTCCATCTCAAGTCGGTCTCCTCGAACTTCAATCTAAATCGTTATATTAGAGAGGACAGCAGCTTGCCTATGGTTATGATGGCAACCATGGGGAGTCTGTTTGTTGGGGGATCCATTGCAGCCTACTATAATAATAATTCCCGTAGTGAGATAAAGAAGATATACGAAAGAGTGAATGTTCCATCGAATAATGTAAGAAAGTAGGGACTGCCTTTGTAAGACACCATCATAAAACACCAAAACGAAAAAAATGAAACACCTTATTTTTTTTAACAATAACTGTATACAGAATATGCTGTACCTATATATATATATATATATCTATATATATTTAAGTATCCTTCTTATTGTCGATTGACTCAATTGGTTTATTCTTCTCATCAAAGAATTTCTCTAAGTTTTCGATTTGCTTTTGTAAGCCCAGCAACGAGGTCTTCTTCTTCTTCAATGTTTCCTCCAACTCCTTGTTCTCGGAGACAGTTGACTTCTTAGACGACGCCTGTTCCTTAATCAGGTCGCTGTACTTGACCAATCTTCTTACTATGGATAAGACGGTAGGGATACCAAACGAAAAGTACAAGATGAACCCGGAAATGTACACATTTCTCTGACTGTACGCCTTGGTGGCCAACATCTGCGTGGATACGTTCCCACTGCTTGTACTGCCGTTGACACCGTCGTTACGGCCACCCAAGTTCATCCCAGAGTTGTTGTGGAAGGACACAGGGATCTGCGCTCTTTTCCAGGAATCGAAAAACAACAGACTGACCAACAGTCTGCTCATCCACAAGATGGTTTTGAACTGGTAGTTATTCATTAGTTTTGTCCATATGTTGCAACTTACCTTCCTAACAGGTGTGGGCAAAGGCAGGACTAATGTGAACAAAATGGCCATTTCCATTATCAGGATGACAAAAAGGGACGTGAAATACAGACTCATGGCGAACGACTGGAGTTACTCAATTAATTGCCTCGGCTATTTCTTTTGACGATAAGTGTGCGAGAGTGACTTGTGCTGCCTATGAACATAAATCTTCTTCCAGTCTTTCCGTCTGTCCCCTTGTAGGAAGTAAATTTTACTGTTTGTAATTGGGATTGAGCTTTTTTTCCCTCTGTTTTTCCTTGCCAAATCCCAAACCGAAGCTCAAAAGGGCAAGGGTCCAAACACCTGATCTTATTCAACGGAGGGCACAGAGAGATGGAGATGGAGATAGACTGTGAGTGTGACAGTGGCGGCAAGAGAAGGTGCTTAGCTTGACAGGCGCGCGGTGGGGGTGCACTTGCCTCTGCATTCAGTGGCAGAACTACCAAGGGTAATTAGATGTCTTGATTCTAGTATTTACTTTCATACATTGCCACCGTGAACCAATCAATCCAAACGATGAAAAACAATTGTTAACCGTGTCCCCAATGGCCACACGACACTGTTCCGAGTCGGGCAGCGACGTGGGCCAAGATGTGGCACCGTCGGGGTATGCACTGTTAAGAGGGCGGTAGAGAGAGCACCCGTCGACGGCCGTGGTGTAGACTGTCAGGAAACGGGCGGCTTCCTGTCCACGTCCCCGCTGGAGCACCGCGGCTTCTCGTGCAAGATGATGTGGCATCGGTCTTGTGTGCTGACCGGTCGTCGGTGCGGGGTTCCAAAAAAAGGGAGGTGGGAGCCGCCAGGGACAGGTATAAAAGGAGCCGGCGGTTTTCTCCTTTCAGTCCCTTGCTCCAGCAGGGGATCATGCAGGACACAGTGCTTCCAACCACACATTTCAAGACGCCATTGCCAGCGCCACGCGCTCTCGTCTGCTCGCAGTCGTCGTGGGAGGGTCAGGCCACACTTACACCGATCACTGCTTGACTACTATACCGTCACGTTGATATCATCATAGCACGTGCACGTGCATGCACCTCTTTTGAGTGGCCGTTTTTCTCTTCGCATGTAAATAGATTTTCTGGAGTTCGAAGACGGAATAAAATTGAGCCAAACTTATCGTTTTTCCCTCTATCCAAAATCGATGATCCCAAGTCTTTTCATTTTTTTCTTTCTGTGTTTTGTAGCAGCAATGCTCCCCTCCGTTAACTGAACTGCATGCACCACCATCTGTCAGAATAGACCCAGAAAACCAGAACTCTACACACGCCACTTCTACGTTGTTTAGTTTTGTTTTTTCCGAGTACTTTGAAGAAATATTAGTATTACCTAGAGATATAGCGTATTTTTTTATTTTGTTCTATTTGTTTCTTCTCATCCTCTCTCCTCAACTGAATTGAGTCAACAAAACACTCCTAAACCGAACCGATTAAGACTTACAATATAGATTAATGTGGAACCGGTAGCCTGTGCAATTGATAGTAAAAATACAAAGTTTCATAAACAACAAGCGGGAAATTCCATATAACCGAACTTAGGTTGACATATTGAGATATTATTATTATTATTATTATTATTATTATTATTAAATTTATCACTTCACAATCTGTCTTGCATTTCCTCACCCCCCACCGGTTTCTTATCCATTATTTCATCTGTCCATTTTATTCCTTTCACCCTTCCAACAGGAATACACTGCATTTTATTCATTTCTATACATCTTTACAAATAATTTCCAACCAATATGTCATCTCCTATGAATATCAACCCATCAAACACAGAAGATAAGGTGCCTTTATTATCCAAGAATAACACCTCCTCCTCTGTATCTCCAAATACAACGACTCCCCTGAACAACGGCAACCACAACAAGAGAAAGAAAAAGCGGAAGAATAGAAGAAAAACAAAAGTTCTACTACCCTTGAATATCGAACAGTCCGTTCCTAGCAATAATAGAAACATTCAGACAAATGAAATATATTCTATCTCACCCACCGACGTAACCGACTTCGATGAAATAGATTCTATGGGGATTTTACACGAGACTAACCATTTCGATCAGCCCACTCCAGGTGTCCCGACTTCCTTCATAGACCACAGACCTTCGCTGTCTAAACGTCCCACAACAAATGCATTCCATAATTCGTCTTTGTCTAACCAACAGGCGTTTCCTAATGTCAATTCTGGGGGTGGTGGACCACCTTCCAGTGTAGCAAGTTCATTCACGCCTAGAAGGTTCTTACAACCAAATAAAAACGTCGCCGCCTCCAATGCAAAGAATCCAACCCCAAAGAAACCAAAGGTTAGAAGAAATACGTTCACTGGTGGAGCTAACGCTGTCTTTTATGACCCTAATTTTGAAGACATTAATAGAAGGAAAAAATTCATGAAATACGAAAATAATTATGACGACGTCGTCATAGACGTGGACAAACTAATGAAGCATGTTCATAAAAATAGAGACCGCAGCAAAAATGGTCGTCTTTCTTCCTCAATTTCTTCGTCTTCCTTTCGTTCGCGGTTTTCCACATCTACTTCGTCCTCAAGTCGTCCAACTTTAAGAAATCATGACGATGCGGACGAACTTTCCAGTATATATTCTAGGCCATCTTCAAAGGGATCGTCTTCGAATTCGTCTCTTGATGATGTTTGTTTATTCATACCATCCGATGAAGAAGATGCGTCTAACAAGGTTTGGCCCGACGTTTCCGTCTTGGAAGAGTTCTCTAAAGAAGAAACCGAAAGACTAAGAAAACAAGCCGCCAAAGATGCAGAAGATTTCCACTTCCAATATGACGATGAAAGCGAAGATTTTTATTATGAAAATGATGACAATAACAATAATAACCAAGATACAGACAATAACAATGGCATTTTCTTTTCCAAACCAATTGTAACCAATATCGATGTTCCTGAATTGGGAAACAAAAGAGTCAATGAAACTGAACAATTTAAGAGTGGTAGACTAAGACCAAAAAGAATCGCACCTTGGCATTTAGCTCAGAAAGCTGCGATGGTAAAGGATCAACTTGGCAATAACACTGCCCCAAGTGATCTACAAAAGGCCATGACTGAGATGAGGGACAACATGCTGGTTGGGAGAAATATACTCTACCCGCCACATATCGTTTCGAATAATCCAGAACATTTCAGATTCACATTTTTCAGAGTAGACTTAGACTCAACGGTCCACTCCCCAACAATATCAGGATTATTACAGCCAGGTCAAAAGTTTCAGGATTTATTTGTAAGTTCTGTTTATTCTCAAGAAATCAACGATCTCAATAATTTTGAGTCTACAGCCGTTTCTGCAGCTAACTCACGTCCAAATAGTTTACACCATACAGGCTCTCAATTAAACACGTTAGGTACATCCAAGAGCAATATTGTGGGTTCTAATGGAACAATTTTGAATAAAAACGTAAGCAATCTATCATCGTCTTCTGTAAATATTGATGATGTTTCTCCATTTTGGCTTGACGTTATTAATCCCACAGAAGAGGAAATGAAGGTATTAAGTAGGGCTTTTGGGATTCATCCATTGACTACAGAAGATATTTTCTTGGGGGAAATCCGTGAGAAGGTCGAATTGTTCAAGGATTATTATTTAATTTGTTTCAGAAGTTTTGACATTGTCGCTGAAAAGGTAGTAAGACAAAAACGGAAGGAGAAATCTACTCATGATGGGAGTTCAACTGATCATGAATCCTTCCACCGTCGTCAATCGTATAACACAGACTATGGAAGTATTAGCATTCCTAGTGATGACGGTAATGCAAACAACGGGGGTGGTCGTACAGGTTGGTTTAAATCATTATTTAACAGAGACAGACGTAGATCATCTGGAGCCAGAAGTATTAGAACCATGCTATCAAGTTCATCTCATTCCACCGGTGACAGAAAATATAGAAACTATAAGCAAAGAAGATTGCAAAAGATAGAGGAAGCCAAAAATTATAAGAGAAAGTCTGGTGACAGACATAAACCTCGTGCTGGCGAATTAGAACCATTGAATGTTTATATTATTGTATTCCGTACTGGTGTTTTAACGTTCCATTTTGCACCAACACCTCATCCAATCAACGTTAGAAGACGTGCAAGATTATTGAAGGATTATTTGAATGTTACTAGTGATTGGATAGCTTATGCTTTGATTGATGATATTACAGACGCCTTTGCTCCAATGATCGAGTTAATCGAGGACGAAGTTTATGATATAGAAGAAGCCATCTTGAGAATGCATCACTCGAGTGATGATTCATCCTCCTCATCCTCTTCATCTGAGGATGAAAGCGATTATACTTCCTCTGACGAAGATCATGATGACAACGAGGTTTTCAATGAACGGTTGAAAATGTTACGCAATCGTAAAAATGGAGGAAGCGATAATGCCAGGAGACGTTCTTCGTTGTACTCCAGTTCTGTGAGACCTAGAAGTTACATGGATAGAGGCTCTTCCACAATATCTAGTATGTCAAGTGTTTCCACGAAGTCGTTAGCTTCGTCCTCTTCGTCCTCCTCCTCGTCTACGAAATTTGATGCCAACCTGATTGGCTGGAAACGTAAGGGAGATATGCTAAGGCGTATTGGTGATTGCCGCAAAAGAGTGATGAGTGTTTTGAGATTACTGGGATCGAAAGCCGATGTGGTGAAAGGATTCGCGAAGAGATACAACGAACAACTAGAATTTGGGGTCCAAACAGAGATCGGTATGTACTTAGGCGACATCCAGGATCATATAGTGACCATGGTCTCATCGTTAAATCATTACGAGAAATTGTTGAGTAGATGTCACAGTAATTATCTGGCCCAAATTAATATTGATATGACAAAAGTAAATAACGATATGAATGATGTGTTGGGGAAGATCACCATCATTGGTACGATTGTACTACCCATGAATGTCATTACAGGTTTATGGGGTATGAATGTCATCGTCCCTGGTCAATTTAACGAGTCTCTGACGTGGTTCCTGAGTATAGTATCGTTAATGTTATTATTGGCACTGACAGGATATGTATACACAAGAAAAAGGTTCCAAATATAAAGAATTAAAACAAAAACAGATTATATAGACATATATGTATATAATGAACCTAGACTTTTTTCTATTATGACTGTTGCTCTATCTTTTCTTTTTTTATTTTCCATTAACCTTTCTATATATACAAACATATTACATTGATGTTTTATAGTTCTCGGTGACTGGGTTGTGATCCAGTTCATACCCAGGATGGAGAACAGAGTTACGGGAATAATTGAGCAGTATCAACGTACCTACAATCATTAAGAAGATAACATAAGCTAGCATCTTCTTCAAAGGTGTGCTCAAACCGAAACGACCACCATAACCCTGTTCCTTCTTACCAGAGTATCTTGGTAAAAGGTCCTTCTTTCTTCTTACGCCGCCTTGCATGGTCTGTTGCTGAGTGGTATACGTGTTGTGTGAGTTAGTTGCTATATCTCTATCTGCTTGATGATAACAATACAGAAAAAAGAAACAAAATAGAGATATGAAAAAAATAAAAATACTGAAAAATGAAAAATGAAAACCAGATAAAACAGTACCTACTGAGATCTAAAAGGCAACGATTATAGATAACGAGACCACAAGGTGATGTCTTCGCTAAATAATAGTATGACTATGGTAGTCCTCGAACTGCGACTAGTCTTGTGTGTGAACTTCACGAGAATACGATCCGATCTACCAATATTTTATTTTATTTATTTTTTGCAACTCTGAATATTCTTGTGCATTTCTTTTTTACTCTCGTATTTTCTTTAAATGTTCTTTCTGTTCAGTCCTGGACTGAGGAAGTCTTCACGTGTAAATCGAACCCAATTCGGACATGTTATTCCCAGGATGGGTTTGCGATTATGTCCATTCTCGGGAATTTATCCGAGAATGATAAAGGGGCGCATCTGTGGGGGGAAGAGAGGGGGAGGAGACCAGGCCGGATGGTGCTTCCCATCGCCGAGAAATAGGGGATGCTGTTGCTTGGTTGTCTTGGGGGAGAATGCCATCATGTGATAACCGACCCACTCTTGGGCCAGCTTTTTGTCCCATCTTCTGTCCCCCATCCCCACATTGCATGTGCTATCCTCCCCCCACCCCACGCCTTCTGTCACAAAGAATAACTAATTCATTATTCAGTCTCGCTCCCCGTCGACATTACCATGACACTCGCATTCCTGACTACTAAAGAAAGAGGGGGTGTAGCAGGAGGGGAGAGGTTTTTTTTCTTTTTCTTTTTGTTCTTACTGTCATGTTATGTTTTGGCTGCACCAGCCAACGCTCACTAGAACAATTAGATTGATTGGATATCAGCTTATGTTCCAAAAGAACCCATCCCGCCCTCACCCGAATCATCGCAGACAGCCAACACAGGGCGACATCGACTGGACTCTGAAAAATGATCGTGCGTTCCAGAAAAGCCAAATCGCCGAAAAGTTACACCCGTGGGCGTGTCCAGAATCCAGAAGGAAAAAGAGTCTCTGTCGTTGAAATTATCCGAGTCCTGGAGTTGCAGCCCGCGCGCGCGCGGGCCGCGTCGTGGCAGAGTCTGGACAACTCCCCATGACTGGCACTACCCCCGTATAGAACAGAACACACGGCCTAGGTGTCTTCCTCTCGTTGCGGGTTTTTCGAGCATACGAGGACGCCCCCCATAAAACTCTCCCTTTTTTATTTTATTTTTTGTTGCCTTAGCAGTTTTCCCGGAACGTGAGCACCCAGAGGATGGACGTAGGGACACTGCGGCCACCTCCAGGTTATTTTATCTTGGGTTGAGTGGAATAAAGCCCAGCGCACACTCACAAAGAAAAAAACAAGGGGTGTCGTAGTTGTTGAAAGGTACCGGAAATGGAGATGGTCTCCAAAGACTGCATTGTAAGTGACTTGTCGTTGTTGTCGGCTAGCTAGCTGGGTGGGTGGTTCTGGGTACACACACAGAGGTAGACTTGGCTTGTTCAACTGGTTTCTTGTTACCCCAGTTTAACAACAAGACAAGAGGCTGTCGAAGCAGAAAAAGGTTCTTTTGGCAGAGGTCGCTCGTGGCGGTGAAAAACGGGGCCATTTTCGGCACGCCACTTAATCCCTCGCAGTCTTGTCAATCCTTCCTCGGTCGTCCCGTTCGTTCGTTAGTCGGCCAATACTGCAACGGTTATCTCTTCTTCTACTCTGTAAAAGAATTTGCCTCAAAAATTTAAACTATTACAGTAGAGTCCTCTACTGTGCAGTTGTGGTGTGGTGCGTCGTTCACGTTGTGATTATCAAATTTACATTTTCTTCCATGCCC
The DNA here is from genome assembly GCA_030573655.1 of Cylindricascospora bacillispora. Classification (NCBI taxonomy): domain Eukaryota; kingdom Fungi; phylum Ascomycota; class Saccharomycetes; order Saccharomycetales; family Saccharomycetaceae; genus Cylindricascospora; species Cylindricascospora bacillispora. The sequence continues at coordinate 80,068 of JAJMDR010000031.1, read as the reverse complement.
ACAGAAGAGAAATGCTTAATAGCTCACATACTCTTACTGGCATCATTAATGCTGTCAAGACAATAATTAAATAATCTCTATTCCCTGCCAAAAAAACGTAAGTGTTTTAGTTTCCTCCTTCTCTCATAGGGTTGCAAAATATATACAACCAGTAGGCTAATATTAACCATTTTAGGAAGTTCTCTAATCTGGCCATTCATTTTCCTAAAATTATCTCACTATATATAAATTTATATATAGTTATATATATATATATATATATATATACATGGTTCGACTTTTACAAAGACACATCAATGTTATGTTGTCTGGTTCGTCACCACTCTTTTTTTTGACGGACATCGTTATACCAGCATTCAAAATTCAATTGTTCTTATACACTCTACATACACATACACACAACACAGCCAATTAATTTCTTATTCATTTGTGGAATGGACTATTTAACTGGTAACTTACTAAAGGAAGATTCGGACAACATTTTTGCTCCTGATACCCCAGACAACACCGCCAATTCAGCCGATGTACGTTGCATCGACCCTTCGCTATTGAATTCCTTACTGTTTATAGACACATCCTCTTCAATTACTCCCAAGAATGAGGTTCATTTGAAGAACCCAACCGAATTGGACGGTTGGGGCCTGCAATTGGCCCTAAATGAGCTGGCCGCAAGCGCCTCGGCCAGTTCGTACAACACCGAAATGGACGACGATATCTTGCTGTCCCCACGATTCACGGCGTCTAGTTCGTACAACTACACCACTGCAAACACAGCAAACGTCACTAGATCTCCCTCGATTTTCCAGATGGATAATGAATTGACCCAGATCCTGAACAAATATTCCAACGAGTCCTCACTGCTTAACGAGCCTTCAATCGTAAAGGTCGAAGAGGACGAGGAAGAAGGAGGTGTGAATAATTCATTCATGGCGCTATCATCCTACGCAGCTTCCGACGACGAGGATAAAAACGATTCTACAACGGCGTCCACGATGTCGCCCAATGCGGACTCCTCGTACTCGTCCCCATGCACGTCAAGATCAGCGTCATCAATATCAATCAAAAGAGACTACGTAATACCTATTCTATCATCACAGAAGGTGCCTAAGCACATAAACTCGGCAATCTCTCGACACTACAACAACCATTACTCCCAGGACAACGAAGAAAAACCATTTAATTGTAAGCAATGCACCAAATCCTTCAGAAGATGCGAGCATTTGAAAAGGCATGTCAGGTCTGTCCATTCCAATGAACGTCCGTTTCCATGCATGATTTGTAATAAGAAATTTAGCAGAAGTGATAATTTATCACAACATTTGAAGATTCATAAGAAACATGGTGAAGCTTAGAGAGTGTTTTATGGCCTTTTTTTGATTATAATGATGATACTAATGACAATATTATTTGAATTGGGTAGGGGAATGAACAAGTTATATATATATATAAATACAGTACTATATTTAATGTGTAACGTGTAATGTTTTTATATAGTGGTCAATGTAATATGGCCACACGTGATGAATACAATCGTGGACTTATTTCTAAATATTTTTCCTTTTTCCCAGTCTTCTGATCTGAAAGCTTTATTGTATTTCGAGATTCTCCCTGCATCGAGAACATATAAACTCTCTGAAGTGCACCACAAGGTTAGATTTCTTTAACAATGACGATGCGCGCTGGTCTTGGATAGGTCGTCCTTTTAACTAACAACCACAGGAAGTATATCGGAGTAAACCAAAAAATAAAATAAAAATAAAAGTATGCAAAGTTGTTGGCCTAGTTTTTTCCAGGATGACACATTCAAGACACCTCCAGTTGACCAGGAACATGTCACAACCTACAATGATTTTATTTTATCGTTTAAATACACCAAAATACTGCCACATGTACAGACTTCCTTAGTGCCTGTTAACTCAATCTCAATTAATTCAATTAACCAAGATCAATTATTGTTGGGAGATTCCGTGGGAAGGGGACAGTATTCTCACGTTAATAAAGTCTGGACAAATGGAGACATCAAAGTTATCAAGATAGTGCGGAAATTACCGTTTAATAAGTACCAATATTCGATGAACCAGATTCTAAGGTTCACTAAACAGCATCCTGCTGTAACATCGTTATCTAGCGACATGATCAAATGTTTAATGAATCGAGATAAACTGCTATTAGAGATATACATTTTACTAAACCTATCAAACCATGCTAATATCGTCCATTGCCATTCCATTTTAGACTCAAACTCAGTGCCCTTCTGGTTTGTGTTATTGGATTGGTGCGACTTAGGCGAATTACAATGGAAAAGGGAACCTGATACTGCGTGTACTTTGACCCAATGGAGTTCTTTCCTGTCAAACACTTTTACATTTTCATCGTTTGTCAAATTGCTATGCCGTGATGTTATCAATGCATTAGAACACCTTTATCACAACGGTGTAATACATAGAGATATTAAACCGTCCAATATTCTATTAAATTCCAAAGATCAAAGCTTAAAGCTCGCAGATTTTGGATGTGCCATTATTGAGCCCCACAAAATTCTCTCAAAGCAATATTTCAATACCAACTACGATGAGCTTGAAAAACTGACTGCATTATTTCAAAGAGAAATTGTAAAAATCGTCGGTACTCCCGCATTCATACCTCCCGAGTTATGTCCGGATTATTATAGCATTACTGGCGGGAAAGTAAATATCGAAAACCCATTTAAAATAGATATTTGGTCATTTGGGGTTACACTATATTGTGTTATTTTCAATCATTTACCGTTTTTGGGCGATAATGAATTCGCGACCTATGACCAAATCCTGAACACAGAATTGAAAATCCATGAAAGCAATGAAAAAGATAATGAGGACCTGAAATTCTTCAAAGATCTGGTGATCAATAATTTATTGGTTAAAGACCCTCGTAAAAGAATTGATGTACTTGAACTGAAAGCCAGATTTTCCAATTTCTACCCAAATGCCTACAAGAATGTTAAGGAAAAAGTGAAAAAGAAGACCAAAAATGGAGCATCCATTCCATCAATGACTAAACTATGGGATAAACTAATAAGAAAAAGACAACCTATGCAAACTTCAAACTCAACCTCTACAAATCCTAAAAATAACATCGAAATCCCAAAAGAATTTACATTGAAGAGACCAATCTTAGATGCATATCAGGAAATCAACGAAGTTTATCCTAGTGATGATGAAGATGTTGGTAATTATGATGTGGACCCAGTCTCCACGTATCAAGACTCAGATGATGAACCCATTAAGTTAATGTCATTCCTGGATGAACTACAGATATCATCAGATGAGAACAACAACCGCACCAATATTGAAAATCTAAGCAAAAATAATTCCACAGCAACACAAGCAAGAATACCAAATTCCAAAGACATTATTGACTTCAAACAATATCTCTAAAGGATAATCATCGCATAGGTAGGTATAAATTAGCATAATCATTATATATTCATTGCACGTGATCGAGCGCGTAAAACTTTAAAACTTTATGTAGTATAAGAACAAATTGAAAGCATTTGGTAAATAAACAATAATTATGTAGAAGATAGACAACATGCTATTATAAAGAGACAACTAATAACTCACCATATCAAAACAATACTTTGCAATTATATAATCTAATTGACACACAGTAACTAAAGGAATGTCTTCCAAACAAAAGTGGACTCCACCCACACATCGTACATTAAGCAATGTCAACCATCATTCCATACTTAGGAATAATAATAACGGCAATGTGAATGCGAATAATTATAACGAGTCTATTAATAAGAGAGCTCTTTCGTTGTTACAAAGGACCAGAGAGCGTAGGAATAATTTTGTATTTTTATCAAATAGAAATCGTATCAATGATTTGAAGCAGCGCTATGAGAGTGGAGGGGAGGGCATATCTGATACACAAAGTGAGCTTGATTCAGGCATAGATACAGATACACACAATAATGAAACTAATATTAGAGAGGAGTATCAAATGAAAAAAAGGCGCAATGATAGAAGACGCAATGAGAAATCACTACTGAAGAAAAATTACAAGTCAATTAAAAGCATCAAAGCAAGCTCTCAAAGTAAGCTGAAAAGAAACAATTTTACTCCAAGTGAGCTAGCCGTATATGAAATAAGGAAATATCAAAAATCTACTGAATTATTGATATCTAAAATGCCATTTGCAAGGCTGGTGAAAGAAGTAACCGATGAATTTACATTTAATCACCAAGAGTTACATTGGCAATCTATGGCAATTCTGGCACTGCAGGAAGCTAGTGAGGCCTATTTAGTTGGATTGTTAGAACATACGAATTTATTGGCTTTGCACGCTAAACGAATAACTATAATGAGAAAAGATATGCAACTAGCAAGAAGAATAAGAGGTCAGTTTATTTAAGGGTTATCTACAGCATGATATGGCGGAAATGAGGTGTCGTCTTGTTGTTTATTATTTGGTTAAATCATTTCTTTGGACATTTTTAACGAAATTTTACACGTTAATTTTTTTGCTATTGGTGTGCCACCCTTCGATAAAACGATGTGTGTATGAGTACCCTAATATATTTTCATTTAATAATCTCACAAATGAGGCACTAAAAACACAGTAGGTAACCTTCTTGTTTTATGGGAAGGTGGGTGACTGCCCCCCTTGATTCTACTAATGATTTATGGTTCGAAGTTCAAAAGACTGCACATCGATCAATATGACCTGAAGTTGAAAGGGTCGAGACCTTTTTATGATCCTTCAATGCTGAAGCCGAAGTTTCAGAGTAAATTTTCTGAACGTATATAATACATTGAATATGATACATATTCAATCATGATTGTTTCATTATCCTTATCTTTTATTTAGCTTCTTAGAACATGAAGAAATAATAAGGGAAATTATAACTATAAAGCTTGGCCAAAAGGTATATGTCATGTCTTTAATAACCACAACTACAATAACTACTGAGAAGATACCAACAGATGTTGACAATCCTGAAAAACGTACCGCTAAGTATGCTAAATATTATAAAAACCCAGACCAATTGGATTCAATGAGTGAAGAGGCTCTTTATAGGGCAAAATTGAAATACAGAGTCGATAATCAGAGAAGACCATCTCTAGGGTTTCCTGATACCCATAATGCCTCTAGTCAGGCTGCAAGTCGTGCAGTGGACAATGTTCCAAAAATATATGCTTATGAAAGAAAAAATGTGTCTGCTGGTGCTGTAAATGCTGCTACAAAAGTTGGCCACATGAATCCCCACGATGTAAATGAAATTGTTGAAGCATATGTCAGTCCACCGACTAAATACAGTATCAGTTTAAAAAAAGGTAAAAATATCTCAGAAAGCTCTGCAAAGAGGAAAAAAAGAGCTTCGAAGAGAATATCTGACGCATCATTTGCTTCTACTGCTCCATCTAGTAGACCTCCTTCCAAAGTATTCTCAGTTGGAAGTGCTTCATCAATAGAAGAACAAGAGTATTTCTATCCTACTGAGATAGAAGCGAAGTCACTAAAGGCTCTACAAGGTATGGATCTTTCTCGTGTACTTTATGGCGCAGAAAAGAATGCCCAATCGAGAATCCAAGAAAGATGGACCCCTCAAAAGAAGAACTTCTCGTACGGACTTTTAACAGAGGGTAACGAAAAACATAAAGATGCAACAACCTCCAACAAAGCACATTTAGATAAGTATGAAATGGCAAAGGTTATGTATAAGACCACATTACAGTTGGAAAAGGAAAAAGAAATAGAAAAAGCTAGAGAGAGAGAGCAAAAAAAAAATGCAAAAATGCAATATGCTAAGTTTGCAGCTGTCTGTGTAAAAGATATCAATCCGGAATCACTTGCAGATCCACACTATGAAACAATATCTGCAGAAATCGAATTTGCCAGACAAATGACCTCTCCTAAAGTGATGTCTTTAGCAACCGAAGCTACTCGTAAGAGATTAGAAAGGATTGACCGAGAAGATCCCTCTAAAGTTTTATATGGAAATACAGAATATAACAAGAGTGCTGTAATTTTGGCAGAAAAACACCATAAAGCACGACTCGCAAAGGATGAGATTGTCCGGGACAAGATTAACCTGGGAGGAGGTCTATGGTTAAAACCCACCGAAGTCGATAAGATTGCTCATAAGTTGGTAGATCCCGTGCTAACTGAAGTCGATACTAGAGCACAACAACAGCGTCAAAGAGATGAGGAAATTGAAAAGAAGACACAATCTGTACAAAAACAATACGACGAATGGAGATCAATGCAACGAAACAAAATGGAAAATGATGTCCGTGTATTAGCAGAGTCGAATGCGAAGATTTCAAGAGGAAAGAGAGATGCTAAAAAGACTATGGATAAGGAATTAGCAAGTATTCGCAAATCTGGTGACCTTTCTCAGAAATCTAAGAAAAAGGAGCTGGCTGATGCGCAACTAGCTTGCAAACTCTTGATTATTGACTCGCAGAAGCTATTGCAAGATCAAAAAATAAATGACATCAAAGAATGGAATGATTGGGTTGAGATACGCTATGGAGATAGAAAGACAGCTTCTTTCAAGTATAGCAAGATTAAGAGACACGTTGAAAAGGATATGAGCTATTACATCAAGGAGTTGTCTGATTTACAAAATGAAAGAATCAGCGCTCTAAAAGATGTTAATTATCATAAGGAAATGCTTGCTGATCAAAAGACAAAATTAGCAGCACAAGAAGAAGAGTTGCAATCATCCTCCGATGAAGAAAATCTCATCTTAAATTCTAAAATTGCTCAACAAAAGGCTATTATCGGTGTAAATGAAATTAAGGCATATGAATTGGAGTCTAACTTGGCTTCAATAAGGAATAGATATAGCACCGTGGATTCTATAATCCACTTAAAGAAAGGGAAAATAGCCATCTTTGAATTAGCAAGTAAAGAGCTCGTTGATCGCAATCCAGCTTTCATTGAAATATTAAAAGAGAAACCAATCCCAAATGATGAATTAATTGACTTCAAGGAAATGAAAGCCAATACATTAGAGAAAGTTGTTCGAGAACCAAATAAAAGAATTGGAGGAGTACCAAAACCAAGAAATAAAGCGAATGTCTCTACTTGGAGAAAAGTGCTGGGAGTAGGGACACATACCTCATCAAGTCGATCTGCTCGCACAGAACATCTGTCCCATACCGAAAAGAAGGTTACAAGAGCCATAGATGCCAAACTACGTGCTAAACCTCATAGTCATGCTATATCCTCACAAAAGAAAAACAATGTAAATGTCATTTGGTGGAGAAGAGTGTTTGGCATAGGTTCCGAACTGCGAGTTCATCAACGAAATGTAAGTAAAAAAAAACGGATACAATCCAAGAATATCTCAGGAACACCAAGAACAAATAAGGAAAACCTTCCTATGTGGAGGATAATATTTGGTGTCTCCACAGAAGCTAATTGCACTAACGTTCCAGCTACTCGGGTTTCGAAACTACCTGCCTCAAGAATCAAGCAACCTCAAGAAGTTGCTTTATGGAGGAAAACTCTTGGGATTGGAACAGAGCTCCCTGAAAATCGACTAGTCCAAAAGAAACCTTCAGTTTTGGTCAATAACAAAAGTCGTCAACCTCCAAGGGTCAATGACAAACGAGAAGATATTCAAATGTGGAGAAAAGTACTTGGTGTCGGAAGTGCAGTTCCCGAGAGAACTGAAAAAACTAAGAAAAACTTGCAAAATGCCAATATACCTTCTGCAACCAAAACACATTCTGTTGTAGCACCGATCGATGAACCTTTAGAAGTGTCCGATTTAGAGATGGCAGTCCCAATGCAAGCTTACCAGGTTAAACATTACTATAAAACAGCACCAGTGTGGAGAAGAGTTCTTGGTGTAGGATCTGAAATACCCGAAAATCAAACTAGTAATAGTGTCAGGAAGATCAAACTTCCTCAGTCTCCACAACCTGCTCCTACTGCACAAATGCAATTTGGAACAGATCTCGTGACGGACAAGAACCCACGCCGAGCATCTGCATCAAAGAACTCTGGGAGTAACAATAATCAAAATCGTCAGAGTAAATCTATTTCGCCTAAAAAAAGGTCTACAATAGTATCAAAAGATATGATATCATCCCCCATCCCAATTTCTGATGGTCATCCAGGGGACATAGATAACATTCCATCCTTCACAGGATTTTCACAAGACAGTGAAATTGATGACGGTACACCTCTTTCAGAAGGGATTACTTCTTCCAAGAAGAGAACTAGTTACTTCAAAGAAGTTTTGTAAATCAATTTGTGATAATCTTATAATCTTTTTTTTTTTAATTTTGTTTATTTTAATTTTGTTAGTATTTATTATTATTATTATTATTAATTACTTTGATTTTTTATATGTACTTTAGTCTAGATATACAATTAGGAATATATTGATATCATGAAAAGACTAACAAACATTAAGAGTGTTGTTATTGATAATGAAAAAACATGATATTATCACTACACGCCAGTTGGTGTAGGATCAGATGAATCATTGACAGAGGATGTACTGTGGTCATAATATTCTTCCTTTATTACAACATTTTCAGAAGTACTCTTGTTTATCAGACGATCATATTTATAATAACCTGCAAATGACTCAACATGAGTAAAGTATTTCGTATGCTTATATCTTGAACCAATGTACCAATTCACTGAAACAATAATAAAGAAGACACCTAGCCAAAATGCCAATAACCATTCAAAACAAGCGCTTCTCGAATTGTTTTGGATGCCACCAAAACAAATTGCCCAAATTAGCGCTAGAACCAACCAAATAAGAGTAACGGTAGCATTTATTGTATATTTATTCCAGATATAACCCTTCCAGGTATACCAAGGCAACTTATCAATATCAATTCTACCTTCAATATAAGGAATGGGGGTTCCATCATCTGAAACTGCAGTTTCATTTCCTGATTCTAGATTGAAAGATGAGGAAGCAACTTTTGCAGCCAATGGATGAACACTGGCATAATGTCTACCCATCATATAATATTCTGCAATATAGCAACATATTGACAAGAATAGAAATGCAATAAAAATTGAAACCATTGCAAGATGGACATGATGATGTGCAGCAGTGGAATATATTGAGGCAAATAACAATCCTAATTGGCCAATTAAGCCTAAGAAAACTGAAGCCACAATGAGATTACGCTCATGCTTAACAAAATATGGTGGCATTAAATACCTCCCAGAGAGCAACCGCTCAGAATACACAGACAAATCATTATAATTTTTGGACAATTCCAGTGCATGTTTGGATTTCGATGGTAATACAAAAGGCCAATATCCTGCCCGCTGAAAAAACTCGCATGCAATCATAATAACATAGCCTAGACCTTGCCATCCTGAGCAAGCAATAAACAAAGGTCTAATATTCGTGGCACCGACATCTGATATATAAACAGGGAATTGCTCAGTGTTCATGAACCAATATATTGGATGACCTTGAGCTGCCCATATAATCAACATGGCGATTAACATACCGTACCATGGAATAAAGGCAATCCATGGCAAGATAAAAAAGTAGTTACCAGGTCTACCAACACGGACCATTCTTGTTTTTTTTTCTGTCTGCTGCGACATAATTATAAAACTATATATATGTATGTGTTGTGTTGTCTTCTTTTCTTAGCTCCTCTATATTACCAACATGAAATAAAGATAGATAGACGAAATACTCTGCCTATATATATTATCGAGTGTCGAACCAAGTATGGCTTAGAACCCTCTTCCTTTATTCTAAAAGGTATAATACAAATTTTTGTTCCGAACCCTTTATAACTGCAATATAGGGGGTGGGTCTAAAATGCTTTCTAGGAAAGTGAATGAATAGAATTATCAAAAGACAGAAAAATTGTAAGAATTTTCAAAGTCCCTGCAGAATATAGATAAATACTATATCAATTGATATGATTATGCTACTCCTGATCTGGCCCGCTTCTTGTACTGTATGTATTCGTAATCGAATTGACTTCTAATCGAGTCCTTCGAACCGCCGTTTGCCATATTTTTTTTTCAGTCGATAATTTCAAAAATTCGATGTGTTCGAAAATTTTAAGGAACTAAACAACAAACAACAAACAAGAGATAAGACACCTACCTATAGCAAAGGACATACGGGAACTAGAGAAAAGCAAGCAAGCAGAATCATGTCAGTCAAGGATATCGAGACGTTGGACCAAGAGATTACGTTCGAATTGCAGAAAATAGATTCCAATCTAAGCTACTGCTTTCAAAAGATAACCCAAGACATAATACCACACATCCAAAAGTATGAGGTAAGCTGCGATAACATTATCGACAGTTCCAGTTGGTTAGCCATAATGTTTAAAGAGACCGGACTTGTCAATTTGAACGCCCAGATGATCTCATCGGAAGACGTAGGGGAAGCCGGAGTTAGTCTGAGCTCGTCGTCTAATGTATCTTCCGATATGGAGTTGCGGAGCTCTGGGAATGTATTATTATCTCAGCAGCAACATGACGGCGATGTCACCTCGACAGGTCAAATATTGCAATTGCCGGCCGATTCAAGCGAAGAAGAGAATGACACCAACACCGGAGACGATAGCACAATAGAAAGACAGACCAGGAAACGTAATGTTTCATTATTACTGAAGAAGGAATACGGCTCCAGCTCCAGTGTATTGCCGTCACCAGTCGCCTCTTCCAATAAGATGCAAAAGTTGGCGAGGTCGTTCGGAGAGGTTGATAATAGGATCAACAGGAAAGAAGGTTATGCTCAGGACAGCGGACTGAAAGATAAAAGTTTAAACAGCTCGCCATTGAGAACAACTACGCTTGACGACGACGACGACAACGAAGATACCAATCAAGTACCGCAACTTGGCACTGTTATTCATTTCGCGACGTCCAAAAAGAACAATTGATTGGATTTTTTTTCGCAAGTGAATCGCCATTTATATTTCCTAATCTGGAACGGGGTCGGATATATAGGGACTAATCAGGAAAGGCGTTGCTCGAAATTCCACTGTATTTCCTAATTGGACAGTGGCTGGGTTTGAAACAGAGATGGTGCTAAATAAAATGAAAAATTCCTTGGCATATTGAAATATCGAGTTCTAAAATTAAATACAATTGGCAGGTATATAAAGGACCTCGTTGTGGTGTTTATGGTGTCACAATTTACATGTCTCTTGTAATGCTTGGAACGGAATGAAATAAAACAAACACAAAAAGCATCCGCTTTACTCACAATGAGAGTGTACAATATATTTTTAGCAGTTTGGCTAACGTTTGTCGTCAATGTGTATGCAGACGATACGTTAATCACATGTAATGCTACTCAAGCATGTCCTCAGGATAAACCATGCTGCTCCCAAGACGGTGTTTGTGGGACTGGTCAGTATTGTTTAGGTAGCTGTAACCCAATGTATTCTTACAGTTATAAATCGTGCCTTCCAATGCCAATCTGTAAAGATTCGCAAACAGATTTCTCTGGCTATTCTTCCAAATTATTGGACGCCAACACATTTTTCGGTGATGCCACATTGGGTGATTGGATGTATGAAGGTAAGGTAATTGATAACGATGACGACGAGAGTTTAACGCTTGCTATGCCTAAGTACTCTGGTGGTACTGTGTTGACGTCCACCAGATCGATGTGGTATGGTAAAGTCAGCGCAAGAATAAAGTCTTCGCACTTAAGAGGTGTTATCACGGCTTTTATTTTGTTCTCGGGTGTAAGAGATGAAATTGATTACGAATTCGTTGGTGCGGACTTAGGAACTGTTCAAACTAATTATTACTGGCAAGGTTTATTGGATTATACTAACAGTGTAAATCTATCAACATCCGATACTTTTGAAAACTATCATACCTATGAAATCGATTGGCAAGAAGATCGCATCACTTGGTCTTTGGATGGTGTTGTTGGTAGAACTTTATTGAAACAAGACACTTATAACGCCACAACAAACACATACAAGTTCCCACAAACTCCTACCCGTGTTCATATATCTCTATGGCCAGGTGGTAATGCTACCAACGCCCCAGGTACTATTGCATGGGCAGGTGGTGAGATTGACTGGAACGCACCTGACCTTACTGATCCAGGTTACTATTATATGAGCATTAAAGACATCAACGTAACTTGTTATGATATCCCCAGCTATGCCCAGAAGAATGGTACTGATGAAAAATCTTATGTTTATTTGAACTCAGATAGTTTCCTCACAGAAGATATCGGGATTTCAGACGAGGATACCAGGATTGGGTCATATGATGGTACTGGTGAAGATCCAAAAGTAGATACATCTTCATCCTCTAGTGAGGAATCTTCATCTACCGAAGTTTCCTCCTCTTCATCTACCGAAGATTCCTCCTCCTCAATTACAAACGTATCATCTGTTTCAACAGCAACATTCAATAGCTCCTCATCATCAACTCGTTACAACAATGCCACCAGTGCTACTTCAGTTAGCATAACCAGCTCTCGTGCTGCAACAACCACAGCTGGCTCCTCTGCACCAGTCGGATCTATTGTAGTGTCTCCAACTACTTCATCTACCAGAAGCACAGTCGTTGTGACAGCAAGTAGAAGGACATCAGTAATCTCGGGCGAAGAATCTGAAAGCAGAACATCCACTACTGTGTCTGTGTCTAACTCATCGACGGGTGCATCAGGCAACGGGGCAAACATAATTGCCATTAATTCCGTCTTTGGAATCTTAAGTTTATTGATTGTATCTTTGGTATGAGAAGTCGAGGCGCCCATTGAAATATATTCTAGCATACATCCTATGTACTTTTGTACATATAGCATTAAATATCTGTCATCTGTAACATAAACTAAAAACTCATTAGATAATTTAAAACAATAGACTCTATGAATAACAAATGATCATGACACTACTGACCCTGTCATCATAATAGGATGCTGGTTCATCTTGCAAGCAATACTAGTGCCAGTATCAATACCAGTAGTAGTAGGAGTGTGCAATAAACTGAGCTAGTGTGTCAGATGATCACCCCAACAGCCGGGTAACCGTACACAATGCTACAGATCTGTTTCGCCACCTCAAAAATATTGTGAAGAAAAATTTTTTGGAACTAAAACAAAAATTTTAGTCGAATGAAAACTTATTATTTAAAGACATTCTTACAAAAGCAACTCAAAGAAAGGAACTTTTAAAGGAAGGGAAGATTCTTGATTGAACAAGAGAGGGAATATATAGCAAAGGAAGAATAAGAGAGACTACTCCAATAATAATTATTTTTTTCCGTTTTTTTTCATTGTCGACCTTTTTTAGTGAGAAGAGAGAGTGGACAAATATCTGATTTATTGAAAGAAAAAAAGAAAAAAAGACTACTATTGCTTTTGTTTTTATTATTATCTTTTGTTTGACTGAGAACCGAATTACATTTAATAACAACAACAGCCATGACCACAAATATAAATAGGAAAAAGCTCAATAGTGCAATGAAGTCTAAACTAGATACATTAATAGAACTGTTTCCAGATTGGACAGAAGATGATTTGATTGATTTAATTCAGGAAAATGACGATTTAATGACTATAATTGATAACATCACTTCTGGGAAAGTGACTAAATGGGATGAGGTTACTAAGAAGCCTTCGAAGAAGGAGAAGTTAGAAAAAAAGGAACAGCAACGACAACAACAACAATTACAAAATAATATACATTCTAGTAGCAGTAATAATACCAGTGGTTCCAGTAATACTAGCACTGCGAATAATGCTAATATAAGTACACAACAACAAGATACTGATTCTCAAACTGCAAATAATAAATCACATCATCATACATCTTCTTCATCACATCATCGCTATAATAGTAGCAATGTTAATGCATCATCTACTTCTTCTAATAAAGTTAGTGGAAAGAGATTTGATAAAAATAATCCAAGCATAAAATATAATGGCAATACATCTTCATCAACGAGTAGCGGTGCGAAGTCTTCTTCAAAGGTAACCTCGGGCACATCATGGGCAGCAGCAGCATCTTCAATTAAACCAGTGCATCATGACCCGAGACAAAAGAATGTTTCCGCCACAAGTACTGATGAAAACAAATCAAAGAATATAGAAAAACCATCATTGTTAAAGGAAAATAAAAAATCTAATGATACTGAGGAGGCAGAAAAACCATCCACTCAACAGCCTCCTAAAAAGATGTCGTGGGCTGCTGTGGTTAAAGCTAAACAACCTAAACCAGCTACCTCTACCAAAAAGGACCAACATACTAAGAAACAACCACAACAAGGTGTGGAAATTAATGGTAAGGAAGAAGGCGAAAACGATGATTCTACTTTAGATAATGTTGAAACTTTGAAAAAAGCCATTGATGAAGTTGAAGTTGTAGAGGATGGAAACACAGAACATTTAAGGAATGGTAAAGCTGAAACTGAAGAAGAAATACCAATTCAAGAGCCAGAAACGAAGGAACCAGAGCAACCAGAGATTGAAGATCATGTCGAAGAATCTAAGGGTGTAGAGGAACCAACTGACTCAACGGAAGCAGCACAGGAAGCATTACAAGAAACAGTACAAGAAGCACCAAAGGAGGCTATAGCTGAGGTCAATGAACCAATATATGAAGAGCCATCTGAACAGCAAAGCAATTCTGAGGAAGTCATGCCATCCACAGAAGAAACTAAGAATGTCACAACTGCTGATCAACAAAGCATTTACAAGCAACAACAAATACAACAAGCTCAACAAACGCAGCAACAGCAAACACAACAGGGCCAACAGTCACATTACACACCCCAGCAATATCAATATGCTCAACAATTGCAACAACAAGTTCCACAAGGACAAGATGCTGTTGCAGCCGCAGCCGCATTGCAACAACAATATTACATGTATCAAAACCAATTCCCAGGATATTCATACCCAGCTGCTATGTTTGATGGCCAAGGGTATACATATGGCCAACAATACATGACTGCCCAACCTGGCAGTCAAGCCACTGCATTAGCAAATTCACAATATAATAATATACAACAACAAGCTGCCGCATATGGTGGAGGTGCATCCACTCCTGGGGTTGCATCTGCAACGATTGCCACTACTGGATCTGATTTGACTGGAAATGCTACTAACAACATGACGACTTCTCCAAGTCAAGCACAGAACACCTTGCAACAACAACAGCAACAACAGCAACAACAGCAACCCTACAGTGCTGCTGCTGGTGCAGGTATGTTTATTCCACACTATGGTCACTTTTACCAACAATCATTCCCATATAGTCAATCGCAATATGGTCTTGCAGGACAATATCCATATCAAATGGCCAAAGGAGGGTATAATTATTATCAACAACAATTCCAAACCCCTCAACCAGGTACCAATGGACAACAAGGACAACAAAGCAACCAAGGCAGTGCATCTGTAACTGATGACGGCAGTGAATCCGGCAGTAGCATTACCCAACAGGGTCAACCACAACAAGCCAGTGCTGCCGCTGCCACGATGCAAGGCTTAACACCACAACAAATCCAATTGCAACAATACTACCAATACCAGCAATTACAACAGGCACAAGCGCAGCAACAGGCACAACAACAGGCACAGCAACAGGGTAGACAGAGCTCTTCTGTTCAAGCACAACAGCAACAACAGCAACAGGCACAGCAGACACAACAGCAAGGTTTACCATATGGATACAGTGGCTACAACTACAACACCAAGGCATCAAGAGGATTTTATTAAGACGGCCGACGGTGAGGTTTTTGGATGTATTTTGTGTATTTATTAATATGTATATGTGTGTATGACATAAAGAAATATATTATTCAAATTAAAAATGAAATGGGCGAACGAGGTTGTGTCTCGAGTCGCAAAGTGAAGGCAGAGGGGCGGGTATTGAACAGGACTAACCCGTAATGACCGTAGCGATAATCACAGGTGCTACTAGGGGATTGGGTCTGAAATTACTGACAAGACTATACGACCGAGGTCTGTCCTGCATTGGCATTGGCTCCAACCTCGACTCGATCAGATCCTCGAGCGTTGCAGAGCTGATAACGCCCCGGAAAGACCAATTTGTACAAATGCTGGCCATAGATTTGTCGCGGCCAGAAGACATAGCCTTGGGCACGAAATACGAAGGCATGGAGATCAGGCAAGACTGCACGCAATGGAGCCAATACGAGTTGATGATTCGCGACGTGGACCTGCTGATAAATTGTGCAGGGATCACTCAGCAACGAATAAGTCTTCAGACCTCTAGGGAGGAGGTCTGCCGGATCATGAATGTGAATTTCGTCAGTCCGGTCGTACTGACCAACCTAGTGTCAAGACAAATGATCAAGCGACGCAGGAAAGACGTCAGTCCCTGTATAATGAACATATCCTCTGTCCTGGGCGACGGCTACGACGCCACTGGGCCCATTGTCCCCGGCACGTCCATATACGCCGCTAGCAAGGCCGCTCTAAGCAAGTACACTCGAGTGCTGCAAGAGGAATTGTCGCGGTTCCCAGTCAGATGCTACGACGTGCAGCCGGGGCTGCTGCGGGACACGGACATGATCAGGACCCTGCCGCCAGACGCCCAGCAACGCCTGGCAACGCTCCAGCTCGACGACAGCGACCGTCTGGCCGACCGTCTGGCCGCGCTGTGCTATCGTGGCCTCATCGCTGCCTCTTCTTCTTCTTCATCTTAAAGGTGAAAAAAGCACAACAACACAAATTCCACCTCGAAGTTCCTCGAGAAAGCTGAAGAAGAAAATTTTTTTCTTCAGGAAGGAAAAAATTTTCAAATATATAAAAAGAGAGAAATAATAGATGGACATTGTTGTTCTTCCCTTGGGTGGTTTTCTGCGTGGAGGATTGATTGGCTGGTTGGCAGAGAGAGGTAGACGAACTCACGAACAGACGTATTTAAGAAATGATTATTTTCAAGGACATTATCTCCAACGACGAATTGTTGTCAGACGCCTACGACGTTAAGGAAGTCGATGGTGTCATCTACGAAGCCGACTGTGCCATGGTCAAGGTCGGTGGTGACAACATCGATATCGGTGCCAACCCATCCGCCGAAGATGGTGATGACGATGTCGAAGACGGTTCCGAAACCGTCAACAACGTTGTGCACTCCTTCCGTTTGCAACCAACGGGTTTCGACAAGAAGTCCTTCTTGACCTACATCAAGGGTTACATGAAGGCCGTCAAGGCCAAGTTGCAAGAATCTAACCCAGACGAAGTCGCCACTTTCGAAAAGGGTGCCCAAGTCTACGTCAAGAAGGTCATTGGTTCTTTCAAGGACTGGGAGTTCTACACCGGTGAGTCCATGGACCCAGATGCCATGGTCGTTATGTTGAACTACCGTGAAGACGGTACCACTCCATTTGTCGCCATCTGGAAGCACGGTATCATTGAGGAGAAGATCTAAGAAGGCTTGTATGTAATTTTTTCTTTCTTTGTTTAAGTCACATATGCAAACCTCTACTTCCTCATCCGCCCTTATCAATATTATTAAATATTTAACATTATTATATACATATATATAAATAAAGCAAATCTTTTATATACACTCACATCTTCTTGTTAATTCAATTTGGTTTCGATTCTTCTTCTTTTTGTAATGCTCATCGATCTGTTAATGAGTTAACTCTATGTATATGCTATGCCCTCTAGTTCTCTTTTTTTGTACGTACAGTTTTTTTATGTGTATTTTTTTTCTGTCTTTGAAGAAGAAGAAAACAAAGTATGAAAAATTTACGTACTTCCAAACTGATGTTAGGAATGGGAATCGCAACCCAGAAATCCATAGCTATATAGCCTTTGCATCCTGTATCACAGCTTCCAGCAGTACATAGCCATGGAACTCTCTTCTATCTCGAAAATTGATCTCAATCTGGATCAATCCCTATCAAAGGATAGCTTCCAAGTGGTTAATTTATATGTAGATGAAAATAATATTCAGAGAAGATTCGATACAGATGCCCTGTTCGACAACCTATCCAGCAATTATTCGAGCACCACCAATGTCAACGACAATGTCTATCTTTCATTCCATTTGGTGAACGACTATCGCAACTTGATTATTTCTAATCTCTCCTCCAACTCCTCATCCTTCATTAACATTGATCTGTCTCATCAGATACTGCACGGTGAAAACAACTTCCTGGTCAATTTCAACGCATCCATTAATTCGCTGGTCGTGCAATGTATCCTCGCTAACGGAGTTTTGTTGAACCTATCCATCCCAATCGAGTTTATCCTGTCCCCATCCTCCGGTTTGCACAATTGGAAAGACGTTCAATCACCTTACGATTTCAATATTAGAGTACCAAATAATCTCATCTTTATAAATTTTGATTTTTCTATCATTTCGTTCAATGATGGAGGTTTATTAGGTTTACAACGGAAATCGCCCTCCCAACCATGGTCCCCCATATTATTCAATGATAATTCCTTTGTGAAGAGCTTTATTCGAATGTTTAAACCTTCTTCAGACTCATCCTCCTCCCAACATGAAAACTTGATAAGTTACACAATCTACAACTCGAATTACCTGTTGATCTTAAATCCTAATGGAGTTTTGAAGGTTTGGAATATTGATTCCTTTACCCAGGTTAATCAATACAATCTGTTGGGCACAGACTCCAGTGTAGGTAACAATAACATTAACACTAAGACTTTTATCAAGATTTGGAATGAATATTTGATTGTTTATATATCGAACTTTGCAAATAATGGAATTCTAAAGATTTTTAATTTCAGTCTGACAAATAACGAAATATCCATAGATTTACTACAACAAATTCAACCAAATATTTCAATCTCATCCATTTGGTCCTTGCTAGATTTAAAAATATTACAAAAGACCGGAACAACTGATAGTTTATGCCAAATTATATTTCTATGGAAAAGTGGTACTTTGAATAAACTTCAAATTCTTAGATTTATTGGGAACGGTAACTTTGATGATTGGGAGTGGATAGATTCAACAAATCGTTCTTTAATTGATTTGACTGATGACATAGATACTATTATTGGCCCAGGAACTAATGGTGATAACAGCAAGACTAATAATATCGCAACGTATAGTGAATTCAATGAAATATTATTATATTTGAAGAAAAAATTCACCAAACCGATTTTCCAACTGGCTGAAAATTTACTGATCGAAAATAATATTAGATTGAATAATGATAATTATATGGACTATTTAGCAAATTTGAGGACACTTTTGAAAGATCTGAAAATTAAATCAGACGAAGCAAATTCTTTGACAATTTTGAATGATGAATTGATATTGGTTAATACCCTGAAAATTAATAATTATTCTATCTACAAATTCAATCAGGATTTGGAGAATGTATTTTATAATAATAATAATATTAATAATAATAATAATAATAGCATAGCAGTTGTTGGGGAGCATATGGGAATACATTCAAATAATGAGAATTTAGTAAGATTCCTAGGCATTATTAATGGATTTACTTCAACCTTACCCACTGAATTAATCGATAAAATATCATTGAAATTCGTAGAATTTTTAACTTTTAATGATGACAAAGATGAGACATTGAAGGATAAATTTAGCGATTTGTTTAACTTTCATATAAAGGGAAACTTTAACTTAAATAATTTCCAGATTTTATTTGATGAGTTGAACAAATTAAATATTATTCCAATTTTAAATGATTTGATTGACAAGTCGTTTTGTCTCCAAAGTGGGATGCTTAATACAAAAGGTTTTATTGAGTTTAGAGAATTCAATAAGTTAACTTCATTAATACAAGTTAACTCACTTCATCAATTAATTTCAATTCATCATTCCGTTATTTTACAGATTTTATTGTGCTTATCAATTTTAGATTTTGATTTCGTTATTCTCTCCTCGCAAGTTAATAGTTTATTAAAAATTTATTACAATCAAACAATATTCTTGAAATTATTTGATTTAAATAAATTTTATTTAATTAAACTGTTATTTACGGAAGTGAAACAATTGAGGTTCAATAACGGAATAGAATTGTATTCGTACAATACTTGGTTAAATTTCGAAAATGTATTAATCTCGAAGATTTATAATTATCCAATCAACCAAAATGAATTACTCTTCGGTTTCATTAAATTTTATTCCATCGATTTGAAGGATACTTCAGTTGAGAAAACTCTGAACCTTAAATTTTTATTGAACAAAGTTTTGAAGCCTTTATACTTCCATAATGATGAATTTCAAGAGTTTTTATTGAGCATAACTTACTTCAACTGTGGGTATTTGAATGAAGCTTTTGAAAATTTTACGAATTTTGATTACGTCAGTTTTTTCAAGGATCACTCATCAAATAATAATGTCAATTGGTTTAATAATATTTCTAATACAATATGGTCGCCCTTAATTAAATCGCTTTATGTTGGACATGGAACTTCTTTGTTCTTTTACGAGCTATCAAAGTTATTTAATTTAACTACTAATGGTATTGATTTGTCACTAAAATGTATATCAAGATCTATTGAATATTCTATGAAACATCCAGATATAGAGGAGCCTCAAATATTCAAGGAGGAACAACATAAACAATACTTAAATTTATGCGTTCAATTTAACATGTTCGAAGAAGTTCTAGATATCTTAAGATTAAGCAGAAATTACTTATCAAAAGGTCTAAGGCAACATTATTATAGATTATTATTATCAGATTCATCTGACCCTAGTAAATCGGAACAATTTCTCAGCACATTATTAAAGCAATGTAACACATTGCATGAATCTAATGAATTGTTTTTATCATATGAAGATATCGAAATCATAGACTCTATGTTGGTTGAAAGGTTGAAGACAAATGATTGGGAAAGTTACAAAAAGCTGTACAGTTTTAGATGGATCAATAAAAGACAAAGGTCTGCTGCTGAAATAATTTATCAGTATATTGAAAATGTTGATGATTCAGTTCAATCTAAATATAAATGCTTGTTGATCATAATAAATATACTATCAACATTTGATAATGAATTTGACCACTGGATTTTAAATGATACAAATATTATTACATTAACGGATTTAAAAAATGAATTTAATTTATTGAAGTAGAAGGTATTCCTATATACTCATATAGAAATAGTTATATGTAAGGAAAGATAATTGAATAGAGAAATGATAAATAATATTACACATTATTTTTGCTTTAAAATGGATTGATGGATTGGTTGATACCGAATTTCACTTATTTGTATGGGTTTATTCATGCAAATATATAATAATATAGTACAGTTGTTATTGTCAATGTTGTACTTTTGACCTCAGTCGTTCTTCTTGGAATTACATGCTACGATTCTTAATTTGTCCACATTGATTGTAGTTTGAGGCTCAGAAGAGTCTGCATTGGTTAGCAAATTATCTGCTGGGCCTTCCACATTAATCGTACAATTTTTTACAATAAATGTCCACACATCATCACAAAACCCATATGTATCTAGATTACCCTTTACAGTTAATTTAGATTGAGTATGCTCTCTTAATGCTTCAGCCACAACTTTATCGAACGTTTCCAATACTCTGATTGCTAAAGATGCTTCAATTCTACCATCACTAATCAATGTATCCAAGGCATCAACTAAGCTGTTACCAATGGTGCTTCGACGGTATAACTCATAATATCCTGGAACTGACATTGCTAAAGCAAATATATTAGGATTACTTGTTTGTTTGTTCTTCCGTATTGGGCCCTTGCTGTGGTGGTGTTACAACGAAGGTAGAGAGATTTTAAAATTTCTGTTTTTGATATTTAAAAATTTGGAAATTGATAAAATCACTTAATCTCAAAGAATCCAAAAGGGAATCAGGGCAACAAGATGAGTAGTACCATATTTTATCGATTTAAATCTCAAAAAGATTCTTCTAGATTGTTATTTGATGGTACAGGTCTTACAGTATTTGATTTGAAACGAGAAATAATTCAGGATTGTAAGTTGGGTGATGGAACAGATTTCCAATTGAGATTATATAATCCTGACACCGAAGAAGAGTATGAAGATGATTCACAAGTAATACCGAGATCATCTAGTGTTGTGGCAAGGCGGTCTCCAGCTGCTAAATCGTTTTCTGTTCATAATCGTAGCCGTAGTTCCACAAATGCAATGTATGGTAATGCGACAAGGTACGTCACCGGTAAACCAAGAGTTTTTCAAAAGAAATCAACAACTACACCAGCTACCGGTGTTAATTTGCCAGGAAATTCTGGGGCTTTGAGTTCAGTCAGTGGTATTACTGAAGAAGAACGTATTGCTAATATGTTTGCAACTCAACAAACTCAATGGGAACAAACACAAGAAGAAATGTCTGGTGCCACACCGGTATTTTCGAGACCTAATGCCAATTCTAGTTCTATAGACAATGAAGGACCTCCACCACCAGGTTATATGTGTTATAGATGTGGGGGTAGAGATCATTGGATTAAAAATTGTCCAACGAACAGTGATCCAAACTTTGAAGGGAAAAGAATAAGAAGAACAACGGGTATTCCAAAGAAATTTTTAAAGAGTGTTGAGATTGACCCAGAAACAATGAGTCCCGAAGAAATGGCTCAACATAAAGTTATGGTTACAGATGAGGGTAAATTTGTCATTAGAGTTGCAGATGATCAGTCGTGGGAGGACTATCAAAGAAAGCAACAAACTAGGCTACTTAATAAAGATCAAGCTATCTGGCATAAGGGGTATTTTAAGGATTTACCTGATGATTTAAAATGTCCAATTACTGGTGGACTGTTAAAACAACCAGTTAGGACATCAAAATGTTGTAATAAGTTTTTCTCGAAGACTACTATGGAAGATTTGTTGGTGGATAGTGATTTTATATGTCCGGAATGTCACACAGAAGGTATTTTGCTGGATTCCTTGGTTGAAGATCTGGATAAACAAAAGCAAGTAGACGCATTTATAAAAGAAAACAAGGGTTCGCAAGGTAGTAGTAGCACAGGCGATAATGTCGGCAAAAAAGCAGGTGATGAACTGAATTCTGCGCAAAATTCAAATGATGATGTCCACGCAAATAAGAAACTGAAATTGGAAAATAATGGAAGTCAACAGCAAAATAGCGAAAATAATATCAATAATGATAAACCTGTATTGCCTGTGCCTCCTCCACCTGTACCATTCGGTATGCCACCATTTCCAATGTTCCCGATGCCATTTATGCCCCCACCACTAACTAGTCTACCACGCATAAGCGATAATGCCAATAATAATAATAACACTAGCACTAGAGATGATTCACCGACAAAACGATGATCATATATAGCGTCATTAAAAACAGCATGTTTAAATTTAAAACTTTAAATAATGATTAATATTGTATATATATAAAATCTAGAAAATCATATATATGAAAAACTTATGTATAATAGTAATATTTTATATATATCATAGGAAAATTTCTTTAAAAAAACGCAAAACTATAAATATATCGTTAAGAGAAGTGCGCTTATAAAGTGTTCTTGGTGGAGAAGATTTCGTAAGCTTCAGCAATTCTGGCGGTCATGGTCTTTTCACCCTCTCTAACCCAGACTCTTGGGTCGAAGTACTTCTTGTTTGGCTTGTCGTCACCTTCTGGGTTACCGACTGGCGTCATCAAGTAGTCCTTGTTCTTTAAGACATAATCTCTGATACCAGACAAGTAGGCGAATTGACAGTCAGTGTCTAAGTTGACCTTAACAACACCGTTGGAAATACCAGTTTGGAATTGCTTGGCGGAAGAACCGGAACCACCGTGGAAGACCAAGTATAATGGCTTGGAGTCAGCTGGGGCACCGATTTGTTCAGCAGCGAATTTTTGGTGGTCAGCTAAGATTTCTGGTCTCAAAGCAACTTCAGCCTTGTAGACACCGTGGACGTTACCGAAAGCAGCAGCGATGGAGAAGTTTGGAGAGATTGGAGCCAAAGCCTTGTGAACGGCGTAGACAGTTGGTGGTTGAGTGTATAAAGATTCCTTGTCAACACCTTCGTTGTTAACACCATCTTCCTCACCACCAGTGATACCGATTTCCATTTCTAACCATTGGTTCATAGCGGCCATTCTCTTGAAGTATTTGACACAAGTACCAATGTTTTCTTCATCAGATTCTTCAGATAAATCCAACATATGGGAGGAGAATAATGGTTCACCGTGTTCCTTGAAGTAAGCTTCGTCAGCTTCCAACATACCATCGAACCATGGCAACAACTTCTTGGCACAGTGGTCAGTGTGTAAAACAACTGGGACACCGTAAGCTGGGGCAATAGATCTGATGTAGTGAGCAGCAGCAATGGAACCTCTGATAGAAGCGTTTTGACCTTCGTTAGAGACACCCTTACCAGCAAAGTAGGCAGCACCACCGTTGGAAGTTTGTAAGATGATTGGGCACTTGTTGTCACGAGCAGCTTCTAAAGCGGAAACGACAGTAGAAGAAGAAGTAACGTTGATAGCTGGGATAGCGAACTTGTGTTCCTTAGCGTAGTCGAATAAGGCACGGACATCGTCACCGACAATAACACCGCTCTTTCTCTTTAAGATTTCTTGAACACCCATTTTGTTATAGTACTTATAGTTGTAGTTGTTAGACTTGGTTATTTTCCAGAACAAGCAAATAACACAATCAACATTAAACACAACTTGAAGAAAGAACGTCCATTGGAATCAGACAAACAGAAAATAATCCATCATATATATATATATTATTTTATCCAGCTTCATGAGAATTTGGAAAAAATTCTTTACAAGAATTTCATCAACTGCTATGATTGAATTGATGACATGAACAAGAGACCACATAAGATGGCCCACTCTCGCATGCCTTTTTTCTTTCGTCTCTTTGGCTAGAGACGATCTGATTAGAGAGACTTTTACATTATCTCTTTAAATTGAAGAAGTTTTGAATGGGACTTTTGTTCGATGATGAGGACTCGGCGTAACGGAGACTTCCACTATTTGTGCCGCAGGCTGATGGGATTTTTGAGAAGGGATGAGGGACAAAAAAGTCGCCTAGGGAAAACCCGAAGAGCGGAGGAGAGGAAGTCGAATCCAGAATTTAGTGGAAGCTGGGACGAGTGGCCCAGAAGAAGAAACGACGAACTTTTGCAAAAAGAAAAAAATACAATTCCCGAAAAGGACGAATAGTGGAAGACAGACATTTCTGACCAAACCTGTGCACACAGACTGACCAGAGGGTCAAAAGAATTAGAGAGAAGATTGGCAAGTGCGTTATTGTGAAGACGGCATCTTTTGGTATTCAATTAGTGGAAGCTGAGGATTGTCAGCAAGCAAATGGGAAAAATGGCAACAGGCAGGGCAAGCACAAAGCACATGACTGCTGGGATTGGCGGTTGTGTGACCGTAAGGAAGACGAAGCAGAAGAAGAAGGGTTTCGACGTATGCTAGAACTACAAGCTGGTGTTTGTACGATGTGACACTACAGTTATCCAGGATTTTACGTCAAACAGCTTGGGCGTGTGGCGTAGTTGGTAGCGCGCTCCCTTAGCATGGGAGAGGTCTCCGGTTCGATTCCGGACTCGTCCATTTTTTTCGTTCCTAGGGATTAAGACTATAATTTTTGGCTTAGAGAACCACTCTAGTTATGCATATGCATATCTATGTATTGATGTTGTTTTCTTTAAAAATAAAAAATAAAAGATGATAATTATAAGCATATTATTTCATTCTTGACTTTCTATTGTAATCGAGTTTTGCCTTTATTTCTAACTCTTTTTGAAACTCTTCCAGTTCACTACACAGTTTCTCAAAATACATAACTCTATCCTCTAATTCGTTTAATTCATTTATATGGTCCATTTTCAACTTTTCCATACCGTTTAATTCTTCAGTGGTCTTCAATTCAAACTCCTTTTCAAGACTGTTATACCATTCCTCGTTCGTTTTACTCTTTTCCAAAAAAACAGATATATTCTTTGTAATCTCCACATCGACAAATTCCTGTACCATATTGACACACGTGTCAATCTTAGTCTTCAGTCTAGATTGTTCACTCATCGTGTATCCTTCTTATCTGTGTATACTATAATTTGTGTGTTTTATATCCATAATGGTTATGCGAAGTTCATTCACTATTGATTTTATATTTTACAAGGTCCGCCCGGGAATACTAAAATATACGTAAATCATTAAACTGTTGAGGTTCGCAAGAAGAAGGCAGTGCAATATGAATAGGCTTAAAAATCAAGAGATGAATACGACCCAACCAAACACAGTCGATATACCACATCTGGGAGTTTCTAGTAACTTCGATTTAAAGAGTTTACTTAAAAATGCCAGTCCAGTGAATGGTAATGTAATTTCACCATGTGGGATGATACTTTGTAAATTTGATACGAAGTTAGGAAATGTTAAGATTTGGTCCAAGTTTACCGAAAAGTACAACGATGTTAATCTAAACCTTGTGGAATTTAAAACGCTTCCATCAGGAATCCATGAATTGCCAGAAGATTTGATCCATTTTGTTTTACCTTTTAGGAATTCTCATTTATATGGTGTATCCCACTATTTACAAAACGGATTCGATTTGATTGACCAAACCATCGCAAATAATACTGATAATAGCTCACAGATTGATAGAAATGACATGCAGATGTACTCTCTAAGTCTGGTTTTAGATCCAAATGACATCAAGATTGACAAGTCTTTTGAAAAGTTCGTTCAGACTCATAACTGGAAACTATTAACTCCTTACATTGATCAGTTACAAGATTTATTGAAGAGTTGGTTGGAAGCGGGAGAATTGACTAATTTCTCAATATTTGAACAGAATTTTAATAATTTTGAATTAAATGAATTAAATAAAAGAAGACATTTAATAGAACAGTTTCCATATTGGGTCAATAAGCTAGGACCATTATTATCCACGATTTGGAAATGTCTATTGGTTGGAGAAAATTTACTTATTCTTAATTCACCGGGTACTTCATTTGAGTTATGCAACTCATTGATCTTCAATTTGTTATTATTGGTGGAACAGGAATCGGTTGTCCCTCTATTTACGGTTGGAATTACCGACATTGAATTCCTACAAGATTTTATATCTAACAACGATAAGAAAAAGAGTTTCATTGCGTGTACGAGTGATGAGATATTGCTAGATAAGATTGAGCTTTATGACAAAGTTTTAAAATTGCCATCAATAAATTCACAAGATAACAAACTGAGATTATTTGATAACAAAGGCATTGAAGTAAAAGCTACGTTGCATGATTCCTTTAATTTTAAAAAATTGATGAAAATAGTTAATAGGGATGATGACACTAACGATCTCAAAAAATATAATGATGTAATCGAACTAAAAACTTGGCTACAATATTTAATCGATGGATTCTATCTTTTAGGCACGTGTGGGCTAATGATTCCACCTTACCGTGGTAGAATGATTGAATCTACCAATATGAATGTGTTGAACTTGTACAACTCTGTCATTGAAAATAATAGTAAAGATGATGATGAGGATATCTTGATTAATACAATAATGGTGTATTTCCATCAAAGAAAGTTGCAACTACATAACAAATTGAAAGAAATAATTGAAAAAGAATTTAAATTTAGCGAGAATTCAAACAATGATGCTGTCATCATACCGTCTGATGAGTTGGTCGATTTAAATCTCGATTCTTTTAGTAGCCAGGATTATTCTTTTATCGAGAAACTATCGTTAATATGGTTCAATCAGAAGTGTACAGTTGATGGCTCTCAATATTTAAAGATCCTTTGTTAAAGTACATGAAAAGACAATATATAAATATTATCATTATAAATATATAACTTAAAAATAGTAATAATAATAATAAAATAATGTACATATACATATCTCTAAAGTTCAAATTCCCAAACCAAAATTCAATACTAAAATTTATTAAAATACTAACCAAAGGGCACATGCTACAATGGATATACCAACGATTGTGGTAATGATACCTGCACCTGCTCTTGAACCACCAGTAATATGCAAAGGAGCTAAATTAGTAGGGTGCGCCTGTGTACCAGCCGCACCATCACCTACAGAAGTACCACCATTAGTACTGTTATAAGGGCCTGGTTTATGCAAGGCTCTTGTGTTGATAAGAACTTCTAGAGCAGCCATTTGTTCACCTAATCCATACATACCATCCCAGCCATCCTCAAACCAGTTTAATCCACAAGTATGACCATCAGTACCACCAGAACAAGATTGGGCTGCGGCAACAGCAGAGGTGTTTAACCATGTCATGATCGTTTCTCTTGTTTCAGGAACTAACTGAGCAGTAGTTCCTAAGAATCTTGAGAAATAAGCTTTAAACGATCTTTGATCGTTATTACAGGTTTTTGGACCTTGGCAGGCCACTTCGAACATAACTCCATTGGAAGAATTGAAAAAAACGTAGGAGGCATTTAAGAAATCTTTGGTTCTTTGGTGCCATAATTCAGACCCTGTGGAGTTGTAAATATAAGCGGAACCAGAAAGCATTAACCCTTGGTTATAAGACCATTGGTAAGGAACTATGACAGTACAATTGTTGTCGACACTTGAACCATCATAAACAAACTTATGACTTCCATTGGAAATTAAATGAATATCATCCATCCAATCATAAACTTTCTCGGCCCAATCAATATAACTGGTATTGCCTGTATAACGGGCTAACCTGGCAGCAAGGTGGAATAAAGCACCGTTGGAGACAGTATTTTTATAATCATAACCAGAATTCCACACGAAAATTTGCCATCTTAATCCACCTCCACAGGTATCTTCATCCCAACGCAACGCCATAGTGTTGAAAACAGCTTGTGCTAAGTATAACCATTGTGGTTTATCTGCAGGTGGATTAGTAAAATTTCTTTCAGCAGCTGTCATGGCAGCGATCCCCCAAAAAGCTTGATCATCATTACCTTCAGTAGTGGATTGATTCAGTGGAATATAATCGTCATTGTCCCCAGTTTGATGTAGAAGTGCACGCATTATTATGTCGTTATAAGTGTCATTTTCCATATAGTACCAGTAATCCAACATACTACCCCAAGCACCACCGGCTTCCCACCAATAGTATGGCGGAGAAAACATACCAACAGTCTCACCATATTCCTCACCGGTATAATAATCCATTAAACCATACGCGATTAAAGAGGTCGCATTTTGTAACGATTCAAAATTATCCAGATCAACGTACACAGAACGCACAGAAGAAAGGACAGTTCCAACGGCCAGTACAGCCTTCCATCCACGTAACATCTTCTTTTCGTTTCTTTCTTTCCTGATAAAAAGTAGCTAATGTATATATATAAATGGAACCTACTATTCCTTATAATTCGTAACCTCCTCCTGGCCAAAATATATATATACCTAAAGTACGTGTATCTACGAATCAGATAGCAGTTTAAAAACGCAACTTTTGTATGCCAAAATGGAAACGAACAATCCTACTCGCTCGAAGATCTTTTGTTTTGTTTGCTTTGTTTGTTCTCTTTTGTTTCTACATTTAGATTCGTTTCACGAATATTTTAGTCATGTGATAGTGTGAATTGAGCCCACATTGAATTGCCAACCGTCAAACAAGAGCTAGCACACACTGTAGCTAGGGCGTCGACGGGGTGGTAGTGCGTCGATGGCAGTGGTAGTTGCAATGATGAGACACACGGTGATGAAGAAGACTACACAGTGTGGGAGGTTACGGTAATGGTGGGAATGAGGTTGCGAGAAGCCACCCCCTTTCTGCAGCTCAGTGTCCAGAGCAACACACGATTACATGAGCTGTGAGGGCATTTGTAGACACTAATGTTTTATCGAGAGCCTGATGCTCTTGGTACTTGGAGAGATGTGCTAGCCGCAGGAGCTTTATTTGTAGTTCACGTCACAGCGAGAGTTTTCAACGGTATAATGGAGCTTCGGGAGAGCGTTGGTCAGAGTCTATTGCGAGTGCGGTATGGAGCAATGTACCAGGGTGTGGGCAATCTTTCTTTCCCTACAGTAGTGTCATATGTTCGCTGTTTACGCGTTATGATTTAGAGACGCGTAAAGACACGAATACTTTTTACGCCAATATTTTCTTTTTTTATATTATTTTCAGTATCTATGAATATATTGATTGGAAAAGGCATTGCTATTTTGGCTATTATCTCGAGTAATCCTCAATTCAGCCAAGAGAAGTCCCTCTGACCATCATACACTTCATTCAAGGTCTCCCTTCCACTAGGTAATAGCTATAACTCGTTATTATCCACCTTTCCCACAAAGAAGTAAGGGAAACATGTTTAGACAATCAAAGAGGAAGATCTCCTCCAGAAGAAATATCGACTTTGAATACGACGATGATAAACGAACGTCGAGCTTGAATAAAGCAGACGATTCCAAGGGTTTTATATACAATTCTGTCCCATCGTCTAATGATGAAAAAGAGTATTACAATGGGATCTATGAAACAAAATTGACGTTTTATGAGTTACCCCCAATTGGCGAAATAACTTTAGAACAATTTGAGAATTGGGCTATTGATAGATTGAAGATATTACTAGAGATAGAATCAAATTTGTCTAGAAATAAATCCATTAAAGAAATAGAATTATTGCTAAGGTCTAAGATACTGGCAATTTGGAAGGCTGGTGATGGCAAAGAATATGTTGACCTACAGAAATACGATTACTATTCACATTTCATTCTTAGGTTATGTTTTTGTCGTTCCAAGGAACTGAGAGAGAAATTTATTAAATTAGAGACAATTTATTTTAAAATAAAATTTCAAGTTCTATTAAATTCCAATGACCAAATCAAGTTTGTTAATTCTTTGAAGAATTTGTCGACGATTTGGGAGATTGTCCCAAATGATGAGAAAAATGAATTGAAGACGAATCTATTTAATGCTATATCACCTTCTTTACAGTTTCAACTAAATTTAAACGATGATATAATGAGATGGAAATATTTTGAAAATGAAACCTTTTTCAAACTGCCATTTGAAAATGTCATTGAACTAGTGGGTAATAGACAGGTTTTCATTAAGGACGGGTTGGCATATATCCCGCAGTTTCAACAATTAAATCTGTTATCTTCTAAATTTTCTGATTTCTTACAAATGGAGTTAATGAAGACGTTCCAAAATTTGCCCAAATTAAATGAGGACGATAGACTCTTACCTATATTGTACCATTTATCATCAAGTTATACAACTTTAGAAGATTTTCAAGCTTCAGGCTATAAGGTCAATGGTGATTCACAGTCTAATAATCTATATGGAATTGACATTAATAGCAGTAATGTGTATAAGGATGAGATTACAAAACATTTCCCTCTTTGTATGAAGAACCTAATGACAGAATTGCGTAAAAATGACCATTTGAAATATCAAGGCAGACAGCAATTAAGTTTATTTTTAAAAGGTATTGGTTTGAACATCGATGAAGCATTAAAGTTTTGGTGTGAATCGTTTACTAGGAATGGCAAAATGACACAGGAAAAGTTTGAGAAAGAATACAAATATAATTTAAGGCATAATTACGGGTTAGAAGGTAATAGAATTAACTACAAACCTTGGGATTGTCGTACAATATTATCCAAACCAAGACCAGGTAGAGGAGAATATCATGGGTGTCCTTATCGTGATTGGAGTTCCGATAGATTGACCAATGAGTTGACAAAAATGAACTTAAATATTAATCAAATAAATACTGTATTGGATTCATGTAACAAGGGAGAATATGTCTTAGCATGTACAAAAGTGTTTGAACTAACACATGGTGGCGACATTAACAATATAGATGATCAACAATTAATTGTTCATCCGAATCTATATTTTGAAAAATCGGTACTATATGAAAAGAAATTAAATGAACAACAAGGAAATAATAATACTGGGAAATAATGCCAAACAAGGAAGTGAGAAAAGTCATAAATGATAAATAATATATGACCGAAGAGAAGAGGGGAGTGTACATGTGCTATTCTCTCAAATTTACATCGGAAATACGCTATTTAGAACAAGAATCTGGGCCTTTGGCTAATTTGCTTTATCTTGACAATGGAGAAAAATTGTCAGGCAGATAGTGAATTTTCAAATTTTTTGTATTTTACACTTGGATTCAACTGAACAGATAACTGATAGAGAATGTAGCCTCATCGAAGGACAGAAGCTGCCTAACTATAGGCTTGGTTGAAGGCCTTGAATAAGAACCGCCCGAGAGGGGGCAAAGAATGTACATTTTTTTAAAATTGTCTTCTGTTGAGCCTGGTTATTGTTAACTCTAAATTGTGAAATCTCGTCCTGCCGATCCAATAATGACGTGTTGAACATGTGATCAGGTTGTATTGTACAGAAATGTATAGCTAATGTACTTCGATTAATACCAAAATAAAGTTGAATAGTATTAGAAGATATAACTGGTACACAATATGAGATCGCAGCTAACGGCCCAACATTGATATTGGGAAAGGATTGGTGTACCAATTCTATTGTTCTTTCTGTGCTAATTTTTATTATAGAGTTCTTATGTATAACTTATGTAATAATTCCAATAAATGTGAATTGAAGAGCTCCCGATGAAGTTGATGACGGGATGGACGATGGCGATGCCGTTTTAACTATGCATCGAGATGTTATGAATCACATTTCCGTACGTACTTGACTAGGGTAGGACTCCACCTAGACCATTAATGTATTTTGTTTTTGGAATACCGCAGTGTTGTCTTATAGCTTAAATATATTGACAGAGAAACAACGTGCTTGTTTGGTAGAATTGACAGGAAATGACCGGAGGAAAGAAAGTCGAGAACCCGAGAAAATTCACTCCCTCTTTTCTTCTCTCTGAATATGCTCCTCCCTCTCACTCACACAGATATCCCTGGCAGTCTCCCCTCTTTGTCCTGATGTAAGTTTCAGCTCCAGTCCTCCTCACGGAGAATGAAGTACAAGACGATGTGAGCGTTTGTATAGCTACGATAATAAAAGAGAAATCTGGGAAACGGAGGAAACAAGAGAGGGGCGGCTGGCCAGAGAAGATTTGCTGTATATGTCATACAAAAGACAGCAAAGTATATGCTACCACGTAGCAAGAACAAACAGCGCGGTTGTACCACGGTGTGGTGGAGTAGTCGAAAAGTACTGCATTTTTGTTTATGTTTTCTTACATTAATTAACGTCCGTTACAAAAAAAAAAAAAAAAAAAAAAAAAAAAAAAAAAAAAAGAGATGACAGATTAGCATGATTATTGAATCCCCTCTCAATAGCCAAAATATCCGGTGGAATATATGAGACGGCGTGTTCTATTTACATTAAGAAATTCTTTTGTCTCGACAAAAATTCTCCAACATACTTGCCAAAGAAATAAAAAAAGAGATAAGCTGGATAAAAAATATATGTCCACCACCACTAAAAGGCATGGTTTTAGATTGTGCTGAACCATAAGCAATAAATTTGAAATAGTCCCGCTCGATGTCATTCTTCCGGAAAATTTGATTCTATGCAAAGAGTGTTGCGCTTTTTAATTTTGTTATTTTTACTTCATTTCTCTTTTTTCTTTTATTTCCTTTATTGTTGTGTAATTGTGCTTTATTTTGTTTTCCCTTGGCGATGAGATGAGTCTGGTATGTGCGTATATTCCGTCCGGTGCTTCTTCTCAGAATACTTTTTGTGCTGAATTTTCACTTTCTCCCTTCTCTGCCCCTTGAATATTGATTATCAAAGCATGTATGAAAAACACTTCTGCACGCTCTTTCACTAAGATTTATTTTCCATAGTGTTTCCCCCCCTCCATTCTTGTTCTCCATGTGTTTAAGAGTAATTCATCTATTACTTCTACTTTTTGCTTCTACATCCACATTTTCAGATACAGAGATTTTGCCATACCTGACTTCTCAAATAAGGTGTATTTTAAAGTCTTCGCTAGATGGAAGCATTTGAGATTTTTTGGTTTCTTTTTCTCCTTTCTTCTTTTCATTTTTGTCAATTGTTTATTGTCATGTTCAATCAATCAATCAATCAAGTAATTAATTAAAAATAAAAAAGAGGTAAATTCTCCCTGAACATTCCCCGTACTATCTTATTTTTTAGTTTCTTTTATTTTGTTTTGTATTTTTTGTCCATCTACATTATAATATCTGAGAGCAAAACGGACGGCCGGAAGAGAAAACCGCTGGGGCAAAGTTTAAGAAATTGCCCTACATCACTTAATTTATTCAAGTTTAGATTTTATTTTTATTTCTTTTTTTACAGTTTATATTAATGCTTCTCTTCGCTTCTGTTAAACGCCCTAGGACGTGAAGTTAAAGAGAGGGGAGAGGGGAGCGAATGAAGAAGTGCTAACAAAATCTCGGAGGAAGAGAAATAAGATTGGAAGGTTTATAAATATTTTTAGTTTGCTTCGCGAATTTTTAATGCAATGTTTATGTAAGTACATATAAATCTTGTGATAATTTTTTTAATTTTAAGAGTACAATTCATGAAACCATATAGATCTAAACAAGCTCCTAAAGTAATAGATTAGTCAAAAAAAAAAAAGTTACATAATATAGTAATTTTTATTGAAGTATAAGGAATATTATATCAATTTTTCGTTTAATGGCTTTTGTGTTTCGTGTCTTCTGTTAGGGGCACAATAAGGTTAATACGATAACACCCAACATAAAAGTTTAAATTGCGTAAAACGTTCAGCATTGAATTATATAGAAAAATATGATTTCTTCTTGTGTAGGAAACAACCCAACCGGCTACCGATCAATTCATATCCATATTTAATATGTCACTATAGAGATGAAGTTGGAAACTTAGCCCTTTGATTCAATCGTGCATGTTTGTAATCTACCATGTAAGATCTCCTTTTTTTATTGGCTCTATTCCTTCTTCCTTTCGTGAAAATGATAGTACATATATAATGTGATAATAATTACTGTTCTTACTAGAAAAATTACTTAATATATCATATCATATCTCTTTTTCCTTCATTCTCCCATATTGTTTGATTTTTTCTTTTCTCTTGCTCTTCGAAGAGAAAATTAATTAGCTGTACTAAAACGAAACAGTAGGCAAAGAATAAGAGAAGAGAAAAACAGACCTCAGAGCCTATTTCACATTACAGTTGCATTGATTATAAAATTTGGATTTTTTCGGGTTTCTCTTAACTTTTTGGCTTTTTATTTTATTGGTCTTTTATATTTTTAAGAAAAAAAGGAAGTTCATTGTATTTCTTTATCTGTCACCACTACCTTCTTTGAATTTATAATAAATTAAAATAAATAGATAACTACAATTTCCCATACTTCTGTTTTCCTTTTTTCTTTGACTGTATTTCACCTGATGCAAATATTGTGTGATTCATATTTAATTTTACTTTTCTATTGCATTCGATAAATAACCATAAAATTATTATAATAAAATTAGTAGTAGTAGTAATAAGATATTAATATTAAAATAATCCTACATTATTGGTCTTTTAATGATATTATATTAATTAAGTAATAACTGTTACGGAATTAAAAAAAAAAGGAAAAATATAGATCTATACTCTGTTAGTATTATATTATAGTAGCAACTCTTAATCAAATGGAGGGTTCA
Organism: Cylindricascospora bacillispora; assembly: GCA_030573655.1. Classification (NCBI taxonomy): domain Eukaryota; kingdom Fungi; phylum Ascomycota; class Saccharomycetes; order Saccharomycetales; family Saccharomycetaceae; genus Cylindricascospora; species Cylindricascospora bacillispora. The sequence goes on along the minus strand of JAJMDR010000031.1, from coordinate 44,568 downwards.
ATTAATGATAGTAATAACATAAAATTAGAGAATAGCAATATACAAATAAATAATGTTAACGGGACAGCATATAGATCTCTGCATACAAATCCAGCATTTTCATCTCCATATCTAAATCAATATTCTAATAATATGTCTACCTCAGGCTCAATTAATTTGTCATCTGTTCCTCAATCCAATCATTCTAACTCAAGTGTAATATTACAAAATGATAATAATAATAATAATAATAATAATAATAATAATAATAATAATAATAATAATAATAATAATGTAAACAATCCTGCATATAAATCGTTAAACCATATTCAATATTTACGAACTAATCTACCCATGATGGGTCAATTAAAGGATAATAACAATAGTAACAACAATAGCATACGTTCTCCTTCATTAATAAATTCAAATGCCTATCCTTACTATAACACAACAGTTAACGGTCTCTACGACCCTCCTAAACAATTTGATTCAAATTATACCCAACTATTTGGTTCATCACTTGCCCCCAATGCAATGAATATAACTCCAACTCAAAATGTAAATTTTAGTTCAAGTCATAATATGATAGCAACTCATAATACAGGTCCTGGAATGTATGGTATACGACCACCAAGAATTATAACTACAATGTGGGAGGATGAAAATACTTTATGTTATCAAGTTGAAGCGAATGGGGTATCAGTAGTTCGTAGAGCCGATAATAATATGATTAATGGTACAAAATTGTTAAATGTTACAAAAATGACGAGAGGTAGAAGGGACGGTATATTAAGAGCTGAAAAATTTAGAAAAGTGGTTAAAATTGGTTCTATGCATTTGAAAGGTGTTTGGATTCCTTTCGAAAGAGCGTTCTTAATGGCTAAGAAGGAAAAGATTGATCATTTGTTATATCCACTCTTTGTAAAAGATATTGAAAGTATTTTGAAAAATAGTGTTACTCAAGATATAAATGCAAATTTAACTAGATCAGACTATAATTATCCACATCAACATCAACATCAACATATGTCTCCATATCAACATAATTCGAGTACCAATTCAGCGAGTAATAACGTCCATTGCAATACCAACTACCCAGCAATTGTAAATATTTCAAGAGAGTCTTCTACTACGTCACCTCATTCATCACCGAATCTGATGTCACAAATCGTAAGTACTTCTGTTCTTTCACAAGATTTTAACCATCAGATTAATAGACAACTGTCATTTGATGGATCTAGCTATCAGGTCAACGCATCACAACCGCACTTTCAAACCTATGTTCCACTTCAATCAGGTCCTAATATTCAAAACTATTCATCTACAATTTTGCCACTATCGCACTCTAATAGAGACTCGACCTTTAATCATATTAATAGCAACCAAACAACCAATATGACTAACAGTACGAGAAGAGATAGTAATCAGACACTGCCGAGTCTATCGACAATGTTACAGTCAGATACATCTAACTCTAAAAGAACTCAGTAAACCGTTTTAATGAATTGTAAAAACTCCCATATTATAAAAACAAATTTTACTATAGAAGAAACATTTCCTCCGTTCTTACTCAAATGTTGATTCAAGCACGAACCATTAGAACTACCTGCATTTATTGATATGTATTATTTATATAAAAACACATATGTTCATCTTTTCTTTCTGTAAGGCATATTGTTTACTTACTTGAGATTCCTTTCATTATTTGATACTTTAGAGAAAAATGGAAAAGGCAGGGCTGTTCAAATCAAAAAGAGATACTAATATTGACTAAGTAGTATTGAGTCAGTCAATTCATTTATTTCTATGTCTATTTACTTGGGTAATAACTTATGTACCAAAATAAACAAGAGTAATTCCAGTAACCTACGAAATCAAATAAACTTTTTGACTGCCGTTCAAAATAAATGAGAATCTGTCCATTATAGGTTCAGAAAAATCCTGTTATTAACACAATAATTAGAAATATTCCACATTTGAAGTTACACCTCAGTGAAGCTATAGTGTCAATGTTATTGGGAGTATATTCGAACCGACTTATCAAAAGGAACTTCTGCTGCAGATTTCCATCAATATTACTGGTGATATTTGGAGAATATTGGTAGAGAAGATACATGTTTCTAAAGTAATCAACTGGAAATAAGATATACGTTTTTCTTACAAGTTCAAGCAATCGTTGGATATAAAATAGACATCAAGCTAATTCACGCTAACTACCAAACTACGGTCGTAACATTTAATATAATCACTAGACCTACTAGAATTGCTTTCAGAAAAATGAAAGTATAAACATATCAATTGAAGCATACTTTGCTTGTTTATATTCGTTTTTATTGGTATGAATATCATTTTATGAACTGGTATCATTGTGAATGTAACTAAAAGCATTCATACTCCCTGTTTTGAGAACATGCCAATATATAACTACAATTATTTTATGATTATTTAATTGAGGATTAAAAGGTGACACAAAAGTTTTCATAATGGTGTTTCTTTCGATATAGCAACTTAGATACTTACTACTACCTAAGGATATTAGACAAGAAATATGTTAAATAAGCAATATGGCACGGCAATTTGGAAATTAATATGAACAAGGAAAATACTAAAAAATTGGAAACAACGAACAAAATAAACTATTATTGACAAGTTCTACTTGTTGCAAGACCTCTGTACTAGTTTGTATGAGTGTTGCACCAACCCCTCTTGAGAAACAGCAGAATTTTAAGTTCTCATTTATTTATCTGGTGTTTGGGTAGCCGTTTATTGGATACCACGATTCAAAACGATCTTAAAAAAACAAAGAACACTCCTGCACTTACTTTATTCGGATGTCTCCATATCATTTATATGAAATTAAATAAGCCATCATTAATTAGGTTCCGATATTTACAGTTTTAAGGAACAGCACACACGGCTTAAGATCTTCGGCTAAATACAGAGGATTTTTTGGATAATCCAGATACTCTAAGAAATAACGTAGCTATAGTACGATCTCAGATAGGATTCCAAATTAAGTTATTGAGATAAAAAATTCTTACCTGCAGGCCCAAAAAACAGAGAACTCCCGCAGAGCGATTATACTATGCGGGTTTTTACACTACATTCTACATAAATATTCACTTCCCAGAATATAAAGGAGACGGAGACCCAGTGCGGCCACTCATTGGGGGAAAAGAATAAAAGTGTTTAGTCAAACCATTCTTTAGATGTTCTTGTCTTCCATAAAGCATCATTTATCTCAAATTCGCTCATTCGTTAAGCAAACCTAAATCAAAAGTAAATAATGTTAAACAACAGATGCTGAAAACAGTTCGCGTTCTTTCCGTAATTAAATTCAAACTCATGGAATTATTTCTCCTAGGTGTGGCTTAAGTAAAGGTTCAGAATTGATGCCAACAGAGGTTTAATAAAAAAACAAGAGGGTAACTGAGGGGTTTCTGTTTACTTTTTGAATTTTTGCACAATTGAAAACAAAACATAAAAATAAAAATAAAAATAAAACTAATGGTTTCTTTTAAGATTGTATTAATACTAAAATAAAGACATAACCAGAATTATGTCGTTAAATGCAAACGCATTTTACTAAGATAACACATATTGGTATTCAATATGCGCTTAATAAGTAAACAATAGTAAAACTAAAGCAACAAATGTAAGCATCTCACATTATTCTAATACTATATAGTCTTGCTTGTATATATTACCACCAATTTCTTTTTGAGAGAAACAATTCGATGGAAGGAAGTGATATCGTGGACAAAGTAAAATAAAAGTAAATGCAAACGTAAAAATAAAACCAATAACAACTAAACTCTGGCCTTCAATTGGCATGCTCCAGCGTGCATCATCAATTCCATTCAAATATGACATTGTTGATTGAAAAGTTAAACAGATTACAAAAGTATCAGAAATTCAATTGCAAAAAGTAAAGATATTTGTCCGCCAATCATTAAATTCAACAAATATCAACACCGATTACTAAAAATAAATCTCATTAATATGAGGTTCTAAAAAACATACGAAGTAACCAAACGAATGTTATTGGTCAATATTACATTTTAAACTTTGCTGCTAATACAGTTCAATTAAAAATGATGTAATTATTATCCAAGAAAAACAATAAAACAATGTCCAATATTGGTTAGTTGCAAGTTATGTTCAAGGATGCCACCCTATTGACAACGAAAGTTAAGATGTTGTTAAATTTTAGAACACTTGTAAAGAATTTGGTATTACGATATCAAATACTTTTGTTACCTAAATATTTCGTTTCCCAAAACCACTAAGACATACAGCAAAGCCCATTCTTGATTCTAATAGTTTCAGTTGTGAGGAAAAATAGATTTGTATGTAGCAAATAAATGTCCGTAGCAGGTCTTAAAAGAAAAAAGAACGTAGCACTCAGATAACTCAATAGCACGTTATGGAACACCACTAAACATTCCAAGCACAAAGGAGCAGTACTTCAAAGCAGCATTAATACCTTCTTTTATTATTTACATAAATTTGAGAATACCCACCAAAGATCCAATAGATTCATATGTATTCATATACAAATAGCTACCTGAGGGAGGCTGCATACAGTTAAACAATTTGTTTGGACCGTCTCTCTCATAGTGCACGTAGAGAATATGGCTCAATAAAATGAATAAAATTGGTTTATGAATAGCCTACTCCCTTTTTTAAGAATAAAAAAGATGGAATTAAAAGATAAAATGGAACGATAATTTCAGACGAATAGAAAGTCAAGCCTCATAAAACATCTAGAAGATAACGTAGTTTCTCTTCCCGCCAAAGACATACCCATAATAATTCTTATTCTTTGTATGATTCTTGAACAAATTGAGAATACAACTAAAGCATAATTTTAATAGAAACTTCATCTGTATTCTTGATCTCAATGGAAGCTAACATAGACAAAGAAAAAAGCAATTCATTTAGAATGTATATCCAATCCGAATACTGATGATAGCAAACTTATATTACTACAGTTTAAGATCTAAGCATTCTATTTGAAAGATTATAGTTATCTGTACTGGCCATATCAACCTAATCAGCAGGAGGAAATAAATAATCACCATTGATGGTTCTTAATTACACTAGATCATATAACTGAATAGTTGATTGTAAAACGTACACAATATGAAAAGTATATTGCTCTTTTTGTACTCTTTACAAGGTAGGAGGGTGTAGAACAACAGAAAAACTCATATATGGTAAATATAGAGTAATGACAAGCATTGCTGAATGATAAAAAATAATAATAGAAAGATGTAATTTGTTGTATGAAGAACATCCTCAGCCACTTATTCCATAAAACTCTAATCGGAAAATTTGAAAGACAGGATTCCAAATAAAAGAGGTCGGTAATCCATATCCCATTAGATTAGCTATTCTATTGGTGTTACATTTTGGCGATGGAATACATCATCCAAGCAATTTAAAAGTCTGGATTGAAGAGCAATTAAATTTTGTTTTAATTCAGCTTTAACTATATGCAAAAAAATTAACCTGTGATGAATCATCTAAATCATAAACTATAATATTGCTAATTTTGGGATGTCCTTCTATTAAATAATCTCACCATGCTTCTTTAGTGAGGATTCAAGACCAGTCATGGATTTTGCGACTTCAATTCAGAAATTTAGCTGAAATATATGTTCCTTACCGTAACGATAATCTAACATAACCAGTCATTTTGATGCTGTCATCTTCAGATATTACAAGGATGCCTTTTGTTCATCAAAATAACGTAATATATGGTATGATGATGGAATAATATGGATGAGGAAGTTCTAACACAGGGGAAAGGTGATATAATTCCAATTTGGTGGGTAATTGAGTTATTAAACAGTTCGTTAGGTGTATAAACTTAACTGCACTGTTCCAACAGGTAATGATCTCTAGTGTTATACAGGGTTACAGTGCTTTATTACCCCTCCCTCATTGATCAGTACCCTCTGTACTTATATTTTTGACCAACATAATTCGGAAGGTTTTGACGTTCTAGCCCGTAAGTGGTTTTGCTAGAATGTCAGGTAGTTACTGGGTTTGATATATTTGATTCAAACAGCGCCGTCGGCTATTACATAACGGGTCTTATAATAATGATATGTAATGTGCTTGGTTCATGAGTGGAGTGCAGGATGCTCCGCTAGTTCTATCGATAGGAGGTTTTCCAAAATAGAGACTGCTAGTTTACTGTCCAGGTTCATATATTTAATAATGCTCAGTAACCATTCCATTTCTTTGATTGAGTTACTGGCAGGAAAAAGGGTTAAAGATCAGGTCACAACACTACTACCAAGCACAAAAGAACCTCCCCTCACCCATTGGGTATGGGAGATCAATATTCTTGTCAACCGAGGTGGAATTACTGTTCATCATGATGGCAATAAGAGTCCCAGATGAGTTCGACAGCACACGATATCGTATGGAGCAAAAGTGCAGCATCATTCTGGAAACAGCAGACATTAAAAGTTGTGACGGTCTTTGAGAAATGAGAAAGTGTAGAGTCGGTGTAGACCATGTCTGGAAGGCCTACGTTCGTGATAAATAGAAGTTAACCACTGGCGCTTTGGTATGCAGTCATATTATATACGAGTGGCTCATCAAAATCAAAGACCGATTCAATGGACAGTAGGGGTACATTGACTGCTATCTGTAACGGAAAATAGGCCGAGGTAGCAATCTAACCTTCTATGTGTAAGGTTAGGAGCCCTGCTACCCAATGTAAGCCAAACTACAAATTTGAAGGGTACATCATTTATACCAAATGGAGACATCAACTAGAAACATATACTCTCATATACACCCAGTAGTAGGGAATGTACTTAACGACAGGCACCATTAACTATGTGTTTATGTCACCAAGAGTCTCATCCAAATATGTCTTCCATCACCGAAAAAAAGAGATGAAAGGCAACTCCTTGGCAACATGCTTAGGTATCCAAATTACCAGGAAGATTGTTTGCTGCTTTTGGGTTATCCGGTTAATAGAACCTTCAAGAACTTAAAATATCATTACGTCTGACCAAGACGCTCTATCTTCAGCTCCTTTATTTTCTTCTGTGATGAGCGTACGGAAGAAGTCTATAGACCGCAGAACAGCAGCTTGTCCTCCAAGAACCGTCCAATTTATGTGGGGAACACACTTGGGAAGTACGTGGCCCACCTTAACTAAGGCTACACCCAACGTGGTCTATTTTAAAGAAGTACGGTCAGCTCCAGAAGGAAAAAGCCTCCTTAGTCATTGAAACCTGGGACACTTTCCTCGGCACCTCGAATTCCGCCCCACCAACTGGAATTCCTCATAATTGGATGAGTCCTCGATAGTGGAAGCAACTTACATGTCAGTCGCGAGTAAGGCAAATTTCAAAACTTCAAGACAGCATCTGACCACTTTCTGGTGTTGCGGGTTCTATTCTAATTGACGGTTAAGACGATGTACCATTAGGTACGGTTAAAGTAATCAACTGTCATTATGCCTCGTTGCTTACCTTCAATCTCATCTCCTCACATTTCCCTTTCATAGCCAGTGATAGTGATTACAAACCTGTGCTATCTATTTCAGAAGCCCGGCGTCGGGCACTTCTTACGCTATATCAAAAGAAACTTAATCATAGCATATACAAAATTATATATCAATTAAGTGAAGCAGAAATCAACATGGAATCATATTGCTAATTTTGTATATCTATACCGTTATGCTAAACTCTAAACACTATTTGTCATTGTTTAAATCCAATGTCCTTAGACTGTGTGAAAAACAACCATGTAAAATATTATGATGAAAACTATGCTTATTACTCATATTGTATATTTATTAAATTTATTAAAACAGTGATCAAATACAAAAGACGTATCAAGCTAGGGTGGGTGCAACATCCTATAGGCGAAAGGGCAATTGTAACTTATAGTTTCATTCTCTTATGACTAGTTAGTTTTCTCGGAAATTTCTCAATTCTTTCTTCTCGAAACTCTAACCCGAAAAATATTAAAGACCATAAAAGTACCTTCAATCAAACGATAAAATTTGTTCGGAAAGTATATACATCAAATTTTCATTTGGAATAATATTAAAACTAATATATATAAAATATATTAGTTTAAAGTGTATATGTATATATGGTAAAATTTCTATAATAATAATTTAAATTATTAAAGTAGTAAATGTTATGCATGTGATTTAAATGTCGTATTATTGATTCTGTTTTCTTATGAGTGTCAAGGGGGCGACAATTGTTTTCAGCACATATCTTTATGGTACGTAGAGATGTTGATTCATTAGACCATTTTGCCTCTACCATTTTACACTCGGGATGCAATTGTCGTATGTATCGCACGCAGGTCTGAATATAGATGAATATAATATAGTTCAGTGCATTGTATTAGTACTGGGTAATAAAATCTCTATTCTTTATATATGTATATTATTATATAATACTAAACAGATGAAACAATTTCGCTAGCATGTCTTAAAATTTCGATCATTCTCTTACATTCCTTTCTTCTTTGTATAGTGATATCATTTTCTTTAGTTAATTCCTCGATATCTTGTCTGCCATATAACTTTTCTAATAAAACCTTTTGAATATCATCTTTACTCTTAACAATTAACTTCAACATTAATGCCTTAGGAATCAAATCTGCAATCGTTCTTTTAACAATAGAAAAGTAACTACTAATCAACAGTTTGATGACTTCTGTTTCTAAAGTTTCTCTTTCTGTCATTTCACCAGTTGCTTTAAGCACAGGTGGTGGGGTTTCTAAGGATGCCAATTTCTTCTTGTTTTTAGTTGAGAAGAAGCCACCAAAGAATCCTGATTTTTCTTCACTGATTGTAGGTTTCTGGGGTGGTTGAGTTGGTAATGGCTTACCAGTCTTTGGGTCAACGGCAACTTGACGTGGATGTAATTTCTCTTCCACCATAACCATTGCTTGAGAACCCTTTAATAGATCAGGATGGGCAGTGTTAATATAAGTTTGTTCAGACCTAATGATATCCAATACAAATTCATTTGTTGGTATCATCGCTTCCTTTAGATATTCGACAAATCTGTTCGAAATAGCTTCTCTTAAACCTGGATATCTAGCATATTTAGGTTGGGAAATGATTTGTTTCAACATACGTGTCAATTCATCAAATATTAATGTTACTAAACGTAACGAAGGTTCTTCGAATCTTTTTATTTGTTGCTTGACAAGAACTTCAAATGCTTCTGTACCGACAAATAAAGAAGGAGCCGAACCTGAACTATTGTACATAATGGTACGGATATCAGAGTCTTTGATTTGATCGAAAGGATCTAATGAATCGACACCGTTCTTAAAGACTTCATGGAAAACAAACGAGACTCTTGCACCACCAGACAATTCGTTTGTAGATAGATCTTTGGCCTCACCATCCAATATTCCATTATATTCGTTTGCAAAATCGGTTATCATACTTAAAATAATGGAGCTAGGAGAATCCATAGTTTCTGGGCCTAAATTTAAGATCTCGTTTTGGTATTTTTTCAAAGTGACTTCAATTTTAGACTTAATATCAGGCAAAGTTTGTCTAATATGATGTAGTAAAATGGAATTCAATTTTTTAGCTAAATAAGGTGTACCACAGTAATGAGCTTTAGAACCATAAGAAGGATGATTCTCAAAATATTTCCTTTCATTTTCTAAAGCTTCTCTGATCGTCTTTTTTTGGTCAATATCTTTTTGACCTCTATTGATAACTGGGATATAACCATATCTTAATGGGATAACTCTACCGGCTAAGATATCAATAACATCGGTACCTTCGTCCATTAGATCAACCTTTGTTAGCACACCAATAGTTCTTGTACCCTCAGGGTCCACTTCTCTGGCCAACTTTAGACCGTCACTATTAGCTAAATCTGTGTTTGCTGCATTCACAGACAAAATAATTGCATTTGGCTTTGAGATATATTTTAACAACATATCTTTTATTTGTCTTTCGATATCAGGTGGTTGATCACCTACTGGGACTTTGGTCAGACCTGGTAAATCGACCAAGGTCAAAGTCAACACATGAGGTGAGTAGATTCTCAAATTGATTGGAACAGGAGAGATGCCTGCATTGGCACCAGTGACTTTGTCAGTTTCACGAACGATTTCTTGTCTTATTTCGTCAAAATTAAAGAACTTTTTGCCAGGTAAATGTAAAAATTCCCCCCATTCGTCAACATTATCTTCTGATTGGCCGCCCTTATGCTCTGCATGGGTTGTCTTGCTTTTTTTGTCATCTAGGTCCAGATCTAATAACGCATCAGTGGCCGATTTGGCGGCACTTTTTTGCTGTTCTTGCTTTTTGGATCTCTTGTTGATAAGCTGTAACACTAGAGGTCTTCTAGTGACGATACCGGTACCTCTTGGCAAGAAGTCTCTTCCAACAATGTTCTCTAAAACAGATGATTTACCAGATGATTGAGATCCGACGACTGTAATTTGAGGCAAATCAATGGGAGATTGTGATCCTCCGCCCAAAGGAGCCAACGCGTCCTGTAGCTTGTTGATGGTTGAAATCAATTGTTCATCCATAGTGGTTTCTATTATTGGTTGTGTGTGGCTCGTAGAGAAAGCTTTCCCTTATATTGTTTGTTAAGCCTTTTTGTTCGAAAAGAAAAGAAAGACAACGCCAGTTCACAGCAGAGTTATCTTAAAAACGCGATGAGATGCTGACGAAGCAGTAGTTACTAGGGTCTGCGAACGCGGAATGAAGTTGGGTTTTGAATCTTGCAAAGTCTGGTCTTGCTTGTTCTTGTTATTTTTTCTTTTCAAATATATATAATTTTGCCTCCCCATATCAGAGACGGAAAATATCGAGAAATGAGATTTGGTCCTGTTCTAAATAACCTACATGGTCATGTGATGAGGCGTAACCAACTCACCAGAATATGCGGGCTTTCTGCATATATATATAGCCAGCCTACAACCGCTACAACTATGTGCCACTTCCACGTCCCGAAACCCATCTACTCACTAGCTGCCATCCAGGAGCTCCCCGCCCCCATTCATCGAACGAACTGATCCTCCTGCGCATGTGATTTTGTGTTAAAAGTTACATCAAGTATTTCCCGTTCGACCTCTTCTTTTTTCTCGAGCCCAGTCCCCACGAAAGTACAGCAGGAAAATTTTATTGGCAAGCAAGGGTAGTAAAAAATACAAAGATGGAAATGGTGGAAAAGAGACAGCTAATCCTATAAATTTTAATATGCGATTCCATCAAGTTGAAACTTTTTTGGTGTTTTGGTTGTTATTTTCCCGGGAATTCGAATTTAGTTAGGGACTATATCTGTTTTCCTTGTCGTTGTTTATAAGGACGTTTCATCTTTTTTTTGGTTTGCCATTACTATTATTTTTTATTTGTGGCCTGCTGTGGGCATATCTATCTATCTGCATAGCGATATATACATAGACTTATATATATTTATATATATATCCAAGCGCAGCTTACACAATAAAGTAAGGTATTAACAAGAGCAGAAGAGAAGATCATTTTTAGGTCGAGAGTGTACGAGTCGCAGCCCAAACAGAAGGAGAAATGAATTATCAAAAAGTTTACGGTATTACAGGACCGGTCTCGACTGCAGGTCCTACTGCAGCAGAGAATAAACTAAATGACCAGTTAATTCAAGAATTGAAGAGAGAGAACTCGTTTGAAACAGAGGAAGAAACTGCCAACAGAGTTAAGGTTTTAGAGATTCTACAAAGTTTGGCCGAAGCTTTTGTTTATCAAGTCTCCAAGAACAAGAATATGTCTGATGGTATGGCGAAAGACGCAGGTGGTAAGGTTTTCACCTTTGGTTCTTATAGGTTAGGTGTTCATGGTCCAGGTAGTGATATTGATACATTGGTAGTTGTTCCTAAACACGTTTCCAAAGAGGATTTTTTCACTGTGTTTGACAAGTTATTGAGAGAAAGAAAAGAATTGGATGAAATTGCACCTGTACCTGACGCGTTTGTACCAATTTTTAAGATCAAGTTCAATGGGATATCCATTGATTTACTGTGCGCAAAATTGGATTTGGCTCAAATACCGCAATCTTTAACCTTAAATGATAAAAACCTATTGAGGAATCTGGATGAAAAGGATTTAAGAGCTTTGAATGGTACAAGAGTGACTGATGAGATTTTAGAGCTGGTTCCAAAACCAAGTGTTTTCAGAATAGCACTGCGAGCAATTAAAATTTGGGCTCAGAGAAGAGCTGTTTATGCAAATGTTTTTGGGTTTCCAGGTGGGGTTGCTTGGGCAATGTTAGTGGCAAGAATATGTCAATTATATCCAAATTCCTGCAGTGCAGTCATATTGAACAGATTCTTCAAGATCTTATCAGAATGGAAATGGCCGCAGCCGGTAGTATTGAAGCCTATTGAAGATGGTCCTTTACAGGTTCGTGTTTGGAACCCAAAAATATATGCACAAGATAGATCCCATAGAATGCCTGTAATAACCCCGGCTTATCCATCAATGTGTGCAACCCACAATATTACTGAATCTACCAAAAAGGTGATATTAGAAGAATTTGAAAGAGGAGTTCAAATAACAAACGACATTTTTTCAAACAAAAAGTCTTGGGCAGATTTATTTGCCAAGAACACTTTTTTCTATAAATACAAATACTATCTGACCATTACTGCAGCCACAAAGGGTGACGACGAACAACATCTAAAATGGAGTGGTTTGGTAGAGAGTAAACTAAGATTATTAGTATTAAAACTAGAAGCATTACCTGGAATAAAACTAGCACATCCATACACTAAACCTTTTGAAACTTCCTATTGCTATTCTACACCTGAAGAATGTCGTACTATATTAGAAAATTGTGGAACTTATAAGACTGAAAATGTACTCAATAATTTTATAAAGATAACAGATGATAACAAGGATGAAGAAAAAATAAAAGGGGAAAAAAAAGTTCACATCACAACAATGTATATTGGATTGGATGTAAATGTTGAAAGCAAAAAGGAAAAGATCGATATACATGTTCCATGTGATGAATTTTTCAATTTATGTCGTAACTTTAATGAAGAATATCAAAGCTCAGACACATTTTCTCTTGTTATAAGATATGTTAAACTTTATGATTTATCTGATGACGTTTATGAAGAGGGTGAACAGAGAGTGCCTAAAAAGAAAAGTAAAAGGAAGAAGGGTATAAGTGATGCCGAAATTTCTAAAAGAACAAAATCAACCTTAGAAGCACTCAATCAAGAGCCACAACTTTCCGAAACTACGTCGTCCGCCTAATTGCCATTTTTTCTATCCTCTCGATATATTTTTAATAATAGTAATAGAGTTTCAAGACAATTATATTCTATGATGAATATACAACCCGAAGTTTATGACTAGGAACTAAGAACATGCAGAAGTAACAGTTGTTTTTTTTTTGATTTTTTTTTTCAGAATTTTTTTTTTAAAATTTAGTAGGTGAATATTTAGAGTTAATCTGTAATATAATACAGAGTTATATAAATAAGTAATATTTTCAAAACTATTTTATTGTTATTGCATTAAGCAGACATTTTTTGTATGAATAATGGATTATATAGTTTGATTTGATTAAGTCGTTCTTAAAAGAATCATTAACAATGGGAGTATTTTTTATAAACTTAAGTTCACCATATTTCTTAGTAGCATCCTCAGTTTGTTTGGTCCATTCGGTTAGTTTGTCTTGATATGTTGTATAAAGCTTAAAAGTTTGCAAGTTAATGAGTAAACAAAAAAATGGTGGCCAATCGGTAATTGTAAAATTATCAATAAAATGGAAAAGCTCGTCACAAAATGTTATGGGATCTACTTCCAACCATTCGACTTTAGGTTCAAATTTAGTAGTACCCATATATTTTGAGTACAACATATTATAATTACTAATATTGAAAGTATTTTTACGAGATTGTTGACATATGAAGTAACTTAAGCAGCTCCATGCAGAAATATCTTTGAAATTATTGAAACAAAATGTTTTAGTTTCATTGAAGATTTCTTTTTTCTCATTAGGTGGTAAAATATCATAAAACCATCTTGCAGTGTTCCAACAATAGTAGTTCGAGAAATGTTTTTTTGCCGCTGTCAAAATGATATCAGTTATCAAAAATTTCATGTTTGGGAAATATACTTGTTTCAATATATAAAGCTGGCGATATAAGCACCATAGGGAAGATGACTTATTTAATCTATTGTTATTTGAGTTTAAAAATAATTGGATGATCTTAATTTCATTTAGTAGAAATATATCTAGCGAATCCGTCAAAAAAGAAACATTTTTTTCTAGAACACTCCTTATGTGAGTTAAATGGATTTGTAACACAGTTTTATTTTCTTGGGTGGATAGTAGTAAGCCAATTGTACTTAAGTACGAGTTTATAGATAAAGTAGCTTCAGTGAATTTCTCAACTTTTAAGTTTTTCTCCCAATAGTCATGAGCTTCGATAAATATGGCTAATAAAGTTGATTTGAAGCAAATAATCTCGATCTTATTTTCTTCAATATTACAATAAAAGTTTTCATTGAAATCATTTGGTCTTTTAACGATGGATAAGATGTAAGAACTGCGATTATTCGTCTCGTTCTTAATAGCTAGACGATCAGTCAATATCTGATAGAGATATTTACATAATGGTAGTTCATTCATTGATAGTCTTCTTCTTCTCTTTTGATATTAATCTTGGTTGTCATATGTTCTGCTTTGGTATATTGACTTTTTATTCTTTAAGAGATTCTTTTGTTTTTTCCAAAGCATTTCTTTTACTACTAAACATTAAATTAATTATTTAATCACAATATAGAGCCATAATATAATTGGAAAACTCATTCCACACCTATATCGTAGGCAAGTTCTTGCAAATTTGTATTGTTTTTGGGGATATGGATAGACAATGAGTCAAAAACATCATCGTCAATTTCTATATCTTTATCGTCATAATCATCAATATCAGTATCATCAAACTCATCAATTTCGTGTTGATTGATAGTCTCTTTATAAGAATTTATATCATCATGTTTGGACCCAAATATAATCATCATACTGAACATCATTGCAGTTATTGCGAATAGTAAGACATTCTTATCTTGTGGAGATGCAGATGAACTGAATTTCTGCTTATCATCATTTTCATTACGTACATGTAACATCCCATGATATTCTAGTTCTTTTCTCAGAACATCTTTAATCATTACAGGCTTCTTAGTGCTTATGGTAGTAAACTCACCAGTCTTCTCATAATAGTTCTTAAAGATACTACCCGTTGTCAGTGTATTGTATTTTGATCCAGTAGGGGCATATTGTGTTACTTCAATATTTCGATTATTTTCGATTACAGCAGCAGCAATTATCGAAAACAGAGTAAGAAGGAGAACTATATGATACCTCATTGATAACTTCCTATTCGTTCTTACTTTAAAGATGTGGGGTTTTCTAAATAATAGTTGCTATCTTTGAATCTCTCTCCTGCGTAAACTGTCAATTTTTAGAATGTATTTCTATATATACCTATATATTTAGCCGCTGGAAAGAGAACATGATGAACCACAAAGAAAAGAACATGGAAACATAAGCAAAAAGGGTAAAAATAAAGAATTTATATGTTATACATCAGTATATACCTATATATATTTATATATAGGAACAGGGTGTATATTATTTACATGTTGAAGGATACTGAGATCTTGTGTCGCATAACTATGCTGTGAAATCATATTCTGGCATTCTTTAAAGTTGCTTGTATGTTTTCCTTCTCGAGTTCTTTAATCTCAGCAACCAACTTTTCTCTTCTAACACGATTTAATTTCGTGGAGACAGGTGGAACTACATAAACATTCGGAGAAGTGTAATGGAAGCCACTTTCTGAAGAGTTCTTTAGTACACGGTCAAGGTAGTACGTTTTAAACTCAGTTGGGGTACACAATGTAGTAAGCCTAAAATCTGATATAACGTGGTTCGTCCTTGCTTGGAATTGCTTGGAGAAATTAAACTTCATAACTAAATCATTAAAGGGTTGTGTTGGATCAGGTATCTTAAACTCCTTTAAGATACTTTCGAAAGTATGTTCCAACTCTGGAACAGAACATTTATGCACGTTGACAGATTTGTTTAACCAATTATGGAACTTAAAATATGTGCTGTTCTTATCTGATAGAATTTCCTGTTGTAAAATTTTCAATTTCATTCTCTTAGTTTCACCAATAAAGGAATTAGGATCAGATAGGTCCAAGTGAGTGACTTCTGAAGCTGTCACACTGGTAATGCTGCTAGTCTGTTCGATAGCACGCATAACTTCCTTTGTGTCCTTAACCACATTTTTGCTCTTATTCTTGTTAAACCATTGGAAAAAATCTTGTCTGATTGATTTTGTAGTAAACGAACGTATTATTGTGTTATTATTAAACTTAGACACAGTGCCAACATTACCATAACTACGTGACAACATTGTCGGCGCTTGATATATGTTCCTTTGGCCTGGCCTTTGAGTAGCTTAAAACAAATAGGTCATAAATAAATAAAACGGTTGTTCATTTAAAGCTTGAAAGTTTCAATGGAATTTACCCGGTTAATCAAACAACTACTATGATAGCTCTGAAATCGCAAGACCAATCAATAACAACTTCTTCTTCTCCTCCTCCTCCAGTACTATGGTACAATACCAGTGGGCCTGATGACATTGCTTTCACGAAGAGGAGCTGCTATGCTTTGTAAGGGTCTCATGGTATGTTCCTGTCAATTTTGTCTGTGATTATAGCATTCCCCTCCGATAAGAGGGATTCCTATTGAACCAGAACTGACAGCTACATACCATTTCTTATTGACCAGGTTGTTACATACTGGAACTTTCATGTTGCTCTTGCAGAGAACTTGTCGAGGGGAGTTTCGTTTCGGATCTATTTGATTCGACCTGATTCCCTTATAAAATAACAGTGAGTGGTGGAAACTACATAACAGGGCTTACAGTGCTTGCTCCACAACCAGCATGGGACTCAAACTGACGGCCTGCTACACCGGTGGGGCAGGCCCTTAGCCTGTAACCTTATGAGTTATTCGTGTTGTAGTGATCACTGTGGGCACGTGCTTAGCTGCTGTTCACTTTTAGAGTTCAAAAGGGTCTTTAACAATAATTCAACAGAGAGTGCAATGGGGAGCAGTGCACAAGAAGACCAAAGGGGTACGTTGCTATATAATAATACATCTATGGGAACTATATTGAGTTGCTTCAGGAATAATGACCAGTCTGAGGAAGACGAGTCTCTGCTAAGAAATAACCAATCCAGTTATGGTGGTACACAAGACAACATGGGAGGGAATAATAACATCAATGGCGAATACAATGAGTTGCAATTGGAACAGCAGAAGTTGGCACAGAGAGAAGAGGAACTGAGAAACATTGTGAGCGATACAAATGACAAGTTGATCGACATTTCAATGATAAATAATAGTGGAATTGTTGCTCCAGGCCATGATATAAATTATTACAAGACTACCATACAAGACGCGGATGAAGATGGTGATGCTGAAGGAGGACATCATGACAATGAGACTGCTAATTTAGGGGCATCTGCGACGGGTGCAATGGGGGAGTCGTCTAGGAACGGTCATCTAACACAAATCGACATCACAAAATCAATCATCAGTAAGTCGCAATTGGAAAACCTTTATGATAGCTTACTTGCAGAGCTTAATGAGCAACTGACGGTCACAGCACCGGGTAAGCTGACGGTCACATTATAGCATTGGTAGGGTGTATGTATTCCAATTGTAATTCATATGATATAGATAGGCACATGACACTTTTATAGGTGAAATTTTTCACAAGAATATTTTGTATTTTTTAATTCGACCTTATTCAATAATATATATATAAATATATCAAAGGAAAGAAAGACTAACCGACACCAAAGCTATATCCATCTTCAGGATAGTCAGTTTATCTATTGGTACATCGGCATATACACAAAATGGTGGTAAAAAAACGCAAGAATTCTGAAGTCAATGATGATAGTGATTCTGTAGCCAATGAGCGTCCTAAGTACACACCAGGTAAACATCCCAGAAACTTAGAGACTCTCCCAGAAGTCGACTATAACCATCCATTAGATCCAAACTCAGAATTATATACGGAACAATGGTCGATTCCTAAATTTAACCTATTTGTAACATATATCCTGGATATTTTGGTTGAGACCCACAAATTAATGTTCAAAGATTTTATTAAATTACCAAGTAGGAAATTTCACCCACAGTATTACTATAAAATATCTCAGCCTATTTCCATAAATGAAATTAAATCAAGGGATTATGAATATACCGGAGGAACACTCAATTTCTTATTGGACACCGAATTGATTACTAAAAACTGCCAATCCTATAACGAGAGAGATTCTCTTATTGTTAAAAATTCTATGCAAGTGGTTCAATGCATTAAATATGAAGTTTTGAAAGCAAAGAACTCTAAGCGAAATTATTTATTAAACAATGATGTTAAAGCCAGATTAATTAATTATCTAAACCGTTTAATTAATTCCACAGATAAAGATATCGAAGATACCTTAAATAAAAATTCGAATTCCACTGCTGACAATAAATTAAAAATTGCAGAACCCTTCATGGAGTTGGTTGATAAAGATGAATATCCTGATTATTACGAAGTTATTTACAATCCAATATCTCTACAAAAAATCAAAGAAAATTTAGATATTAATCATTATTCTAAGGTCTACGATATTATAATCAGTGTTCAGAAAGTTTTCCAGAACGCTTTGGTATTCAATTCACCAGATACTCTAATTTACCAAGATGCTACAAAATTGTTGCAATATTTCAATCATTTAATTAATATGGAATTCTTCAATGAATTGCAAGATGCTAATGAACGAGGTGAATTGCAATTAGAATATGATAAGCAAGAATATTCTCAGTATTTATCAAGAAACAGCGACAAACAGCTAAAAGGACTAATAAATGATCCACAATTAACCGATTATGATTTTAATACCTTTGAGGGGCTAGGCAATGGATATGATAGAAATAATTTACTATCTGAGGATTTCTTATTAGGCCCTAAGAATTATTCTTCAGCAACAAATAACGTCACAAATGCAAGTACGATTAACAATTCAACAAAAATAGAAAATGAACAGAAATTAAAAACCATGAAATATAACATAATTGAATCTCTGTCAAAGGATGCTCCACTAGTACATCAACAACATCGTAATTTGGATGAGATTTTACCATACGAACTAATCAAGGAAGTCCATATTTATTCATCAGAGAGATTGTACGAGCAAACAACGAATCCAATACCTGGGGCAAGGCTACCCTTAAACCAAGACTGGATTGAATATGTTTTCCAAGGAGATGATTTAAATAAGAACCAAAACATGTATTCATTTCCATTACAGCCTGTACATAAATATTTGACATTTTCTGCAAAATTTACTAAACCTAATTTGGTGATTTCATTGTTTGTTAATAAAGAGAATGTTAGACCGATTACGAAAAAGTTTAAACAGGGGAGAACCGATAATGGAGTGGAGAGTGATATTTCTACTATGGCTAATACTGAAAATCTATCTAATTTAACTCCCGCCAACACTAATGAAGAGACAATTGAGTCCGAGAAATTCGATATTAGATTAAATGAAGGTATCAATTATGTAGAATTGAAGTGTTTTGATGAAAATTCGATCGATAATGCTGAAATCATGAGGTTTTGGATAACTTTACCAACGTAATGAAGAATAATTAAATACCAATATGTAACAATATATACTATATATCTAGGGAATAATAAAAAATTGTTTTTTGATTTAATTTTAACTTAATTTCTTTGGGTTTCAGGAATATATAAATACACACATAAATAAACTAAAAATAATAGTCGTTAGAAAGAAGACTACACTATCTCAGAATTTTGCCTTTGCTCCTGTCAATTTAATGGCACAGTTATCCAACACAACATCATCTCTGTCAACAGCCACAGTCTGGAAAATAACAATATTATTAGGTTCTTTCCAGGCTCTAACTTGCAAAGTTTCACCTGGAATGACAATATTGGTAAATCTAACCTTTAATTCTTCATACTGGCCAAAATTCTCCAATAGAGCCTTCGCACTAACCGCTAAAGTACACAGACCATGTAGAATTGGAGCAGGAAATTTAACAGCCTTAGCAATCTTAGGATCGATGTGTAATGGGTTGTAATCACCATTTAATCTATATAAGGCGGCTTGATCTTTGCTTGTTGTTACATCTATTTCAAGATCAGGTTTCCTACTTGGGGCCTTGAAATTCTGCGTAGCAAAATCTGCTCTTTTACCTGTAGTTAGTTGTTTCTTTTCCGGTACTTTTGCTCCTCTAACAAAAAATGTTCCCTCATTATAAAATAGTAGTTTCTTCGTCTTAACATCATAAGTTTCGTACCCACACACAATAACTGCGGCCTTACCTTTATCCATAATTCTTAAAGGCTTAGCGACAGTTTTCAAGTTCCCTGAAGTTGGAATCTTCGATTGTCCTAACTTGAAATATTGTTCACCATGTAGTAGCATCGCATAATTGAAATTATCAACCAATTTATCCAAATCCAATAGAGATGTCGAACCCATAAAAGGAATCACTGCGTATGTAGGTAAAACTTGGAAATTTGGGTCGTTTTCATATGTGTAGCGTAATTCTTTACTAGTTGCGCCTACACTAATATTATACAAGATAACATCTCTCGAAGTGTACTTGAATGTCTCATTTGCCGTAGCAGCTGTTTGAGCCTTTTGAACTGACTGTAGAATGGCCATGGAGGATTCTTCGGTGGAAGCTGGATTCGAAATTCCACCAGATTCAAAATCGACTATCTTGAACCAATTTTCTTTAACTTTTTCTGGTGTAACCGGTTCATTCAAAATTACGTGACCGGGAGATCTTTGCCATCTTGTAGTACTGCACCAACCTCCTCCAACTTCAAACAATTTGCCGGCGACACCTTTTTTGCCGCCAACTTTTTGTAATTCCTCTGATGCTAATAAAACTACAAATGGCGAAACCTGAGAAACATCAAAATGATTTGTCAATTCTTTTTCAGTGAAAATAGTCTTAGTCATTGCAGTTTCCGCATGTGGTGCAATTGTATTAACAATAATACCCTTCCTAGTACCTTCTACTGCTAAAGTCTTAGAAAATCCTAAAATTGCGGCTTTTGCAGAAGCGTAGTTAGCCTGACCAAAGTTACCATAGATACCAGAAGTAGAAGATGTGTTAATGATGAAACCAGATTTTTGTTTTAAAAATACTGGCCAAACTGCCTTACACATGGCGAAGGTAGCTTGTAAATGAATTTTCAAAACGCTGTACCAATCATCGTCAGTCATTTTTAAGAATGATCTATCACGCAGAATACCTGCATTATTAATCAACACATCCACTCTACCAAAATTATCCAAAGCAGTTTGAATAATCTTGTCGGATTCATTGACAATGTCGTGGGAATCTGGGATGGCTATACCAGCACCGTATTTAGAATTAATTTCATTTGCAACCACTTCTGGTGTTTTAATATCGTTGACAATAATCTTAGCACCATACCTTGCAAACCACAATGCATGAGATTTTCCTAATCCACCTGCAGCACCAGTAATAATAACGACCTTATCCTTTAAGGATTGGATTTTCAAAGAACCTTGGTCATTTTCCTTAGGTAGTTGTTTAGCCTTACTAATCAAATCATTATAGTTAGCAAGTTGGAAAGGGTGCTCAACTTTTTGGAAAGGCTTGTCTTCAAAGGACTCTATTGCTTTCCATTTATTTAAAATTGCTTCAGGGGTGAACGTTTCTGGGTTTGGATTAAATATTTGGCCCGACGATCTTTCCCATCTGATCTGTGCGTAAAAACCAGCTGCTAATTCGAAAATAGAGTTTGTCACTTTAGTTGATTCATGTGTTAAATATAGAATCAATGGAACAATCTTTTCCGGACCTAATTGTTTCAAAATATGTGGAGGTAACACATTTTCAGTCATTCTCGATCTTGCCAATGGCGCAATCGCATTGGCAGTGATATTATATTTGAATCCTTCTTTTGCCAAAGTTTCGGCAAACCCAATTAACCCTAATTTTGCAGCAGAATAATTGGCCTGGCCAAAATTACCAAACAAACCGGCAGGTGAAGCAGTATTAATAATTCGACCAAAATTCTGCTTTTTCATGTAAGGCCAAGCCGCCTTTGTCAACTTATAGGCACCATTCAAATGAACGTCAATGACAGAATTGAAATCCTTTTCGGTCATCTTACTAAAAGAAACGTCTCTTAAGATACCGGCATTATTGATCAAAATATCAACTCTTCCAAAATTGTCAATTGCTGTCTTAATGATATTTTCACCCTTGTCGTTGACCGAGTCGTAATTTGCAACTGCGACACCTTTGTACTTTTGTCTGATCTCCTCAACTACCACATCGGCAGCCTTCGAATTTTGCCCTGCACCGCCTAGAGTGCCGCCCAGATCGTTCACGACCACCTTTGCGCCTCGTTTAGCATATTCCAGTGCATAAACTTTGCCCAGACCGCCACCAGCGCCTGTGATGACCACAACTTTCTCCTTGAAGGATAATATTTCTGGCATTATATATTATTTCCAATGTTAACGAACCGCTCGCTAGTACTGAATGGATACTTGTACGTATATATGGAGAGGCAGAGGCTTAATTGTGCGTATTTTTTTAACCTCTACAGCCCTGTATTGTGTATGTATGTATATTTACGATGCCGAAACAGAAACAAGAGACGAGGAGTGTTTAATTAGCTCACAAGCCATTCCCTGGATCCTTTA
This sequence comes from Cylindricascospora bacillispora, assembly GCA_030573655.1. Classification (NCBI taxonomy): domain Eukaryota; kingdom Fungi; phylum Ascomycota; class Saccharomycetes; order Saccharomycetales; family Saccharomycetaceae; genus Cylindricascospora; species Cylindricascospora bacillispora. The sequence continues at coordinate 21,752 of JAJMDR010000031.1, read as the reverse complement.
TATATTCACAAAAGAGCAAACTTTTTCGTTCAATTGGGGTACCTCTTTGTATATATACGCACGTAATTTTTTCTTCCTTGTATTATTTTCCCCTTCCCCAATATCTCAAAGTCCATTTTTATGCCAATTAACCGTCAAATAAGAGAAAAAAGGATCCTTGGCTACAATAGTGGGAAGGAGTAAACCCACTTAATGAGTGAGTGCACGTACAACCGACCCGACCCGGCTCAGCGGAGCCAAGCACTCTGCGCCCGAAT
>JAJMDR010000031.1:0-21395 GCA_030573655.1 Cylindricascospora bacillispora | reverse complement strand
GCGTATTGTTTTACATATATATATATATATATAGAGGGAGAGACAGATGTATACAGAGGTCACAGACGTATCTCGTGAGAAACCACTTTGGTCCGGTATTTCACACCCTTGTACAAACTCGACAGTGGGTCGTTGCCGAATCTGCTGCCACCGCTGGAAGACGATCTCACCTCCACGGATTTGACACGGGAACCGCTGAGTAGTTGACCTTCGTATTCGTATGACAAGACAACCTTCTGTAGCTTGTACTTGATAGTGCCATTGGAGTGGGCTTTGTCTCTGGAGCCGCCACCAGTAGTAAAGGCAGCGGGCTCAGCACACCCCCTCATCGACAGCAACGTTCCTGTCTTTATCTCCTTGTCTATTATCCAGGTACCTTGTTTTAACAGGTTGTTTATTTTGGTGTCGCCGAGCGACATCTTGCCGGACCCAGCTGCAGCATCCGCCGAGGCATCTTGGGTGCTCAATGTAGGCTCATATCTACCATGCGTGGTTCTTAGGATCTTCACCTGCCAATCGGCTATGCTACTATTCGCACCAAGGTCGTCGTTATCGGCCGACGGTAGTGTCAGTTCGAATGATAATTTAACAGCCAAGTTACTGATTTTTTCAATGTGGGTGAAATTATTGCTTAGCAAGTCTAAATTGATTTCAAATTCGTCATTCTTGTTGCCCACATCATTCAATATGTTACAGGAAAGTAATCGATTCAGTTCATACTTGTTATTCTTGGATCCTCGCAAATTTAGACTGTATTCCATCAGTTTGAACTTCCCATTGGGGGGAATAAACTTAAAGTCGTTCTGAGGGGCTGTGCTATCATCACGATCACGATCAGTAGCTGTTCTAGATTCCACACAGTCATGGAAACTCGGCATACTAAGTAATTGATTGTTTTTAATGTCTACAGAAACATCAACTAGGGGTGATAACGAATTTATATAGTTGTTAACTTCGATAAATGAATCAATTCTTCCATGAAGGATCCTTTCGTTATGCGCAAACGGAGAAGATAGACTTTTCTTCTTCACTAGTTTAGACACCATATACACATTTTCGACAAAATCTAACAGCAATTCGTTCTTCTTAGAAGTCTTTGATAGTACAGAAATGGAATTCATATTTCTCCACGGAACCAAGGAATCATCATTATCAGTATCTGCACTGGTAGGAGTAATACCACCATTGCCAAATGGAGCATCAAAAAAACTAGAAGCCGTAGCAAATGTTGATGGAGATGAGGGATTTTTCGGCTTAGTACGTTCCATTGCCCTTTGAATTGTGTAGGCAGTGGAATTGATAATCTTTGAGAAATCTGATCTTTCTGGCACAATATTGCATATTTGGTTTGTATACATCGAGCCATTAACATTCAGCTCACCACCATCCAAGCAACAATTTGTTATTAAACTCAGTCTGTCCAGGTTGTTATCCAATTTCGCAATGCTCAGTTGGTCTTTGTCAAAATATTCTAAAAATATGGTATCTAGTTGCTCCAAAAATAAAAAAGGTTCCAACTTTATATAACTATCATGGGTTTCCTGCAATTCAACCAAACACCAATAATTAATCTTGTTTGTAGTCGAGTAATATTGGAATACTTCTTGATCACAATTACTACCACTGCTAGTTTTATTGCTGTTCGATTTTATTTGAAATGATTTCTGAGTTTTTCCATTTCCAGATAAATTCAATAGTTGAATCTTTGTCCATAATTCGTGGAATGTAGGGGACTGTGCTGATGGTAGATACTGAAATATTAATTGGTTCCTGGTATTAGTAAGATATATACCTTGATACATTTTTATGGAGCGTTGTCCTTTAGTACTAATGAAATATTGCAATGTGGTATCGTTTTCAGATGAGTCGCGCAAACTGTCTTTATGATATTTTTGGTTTACTCAATTCATTCGATCTAAGAACATAAGACTCAGAGTTCCTTAGTCTTAATAATTTGGAATATTGAACTCTAAATCCGGGTAATATTCTTTTTCTGTTCCTTCCAAACGCACCCTAAATCCTAATTACTACCTTTAAATTAGAATTGGTCTCCATCGACTGGAAGCTACTTCTAAATACTTATCAAGTATTGCCTATGTCCACTGTTTCGAACTTAACTGTTTCTATAGATATTACACTGCAAGAAGCACTTAACTTAATACAAACTAATCTGAAAGAATGGTAGGTGTCCACTCATTAATATGTCTAGTTACATCAACCAGAATTTACTCACCCCCCCTCTCTTACCCACATAGTTTGCTTAGCTAACTAACCTGAAGTTATTTAAATGTAAATCCATTGTTCAATTATGAAAACTTTAGTAAATAGGGCACTGCAAGAAGAAGAACAAGAAGAAAACATAGAAAAAATAAAAAAATTTCAGTTTTAAAGCAAGAAAACAAAAAAAAAGAACTAAAAATATAATCAAAGAAACCAAAATTAAAGAAAAAGCACACTCGGCCATCTCTCCGATCTGAATAATTGGGAATTTTTGAATATCATATAATAAACAAGGAGCACCGAGAATTAACGTGCCCTTCTTCTTTTCTATTTTACTTTCGTGTATTTTAGAAATGAATAATAACTTCGGTACAATTGGTCAACAGAATATTAATAATAATAACAATAATAACACAATTGTTGCGAATAGTAATAAAACCGATAATACTCTAACGAATAATGGTAATGTCAGTAAAAATACGAGTGATAAAGTAATGTCGGACAGTATTAATAACAACAATACTGGCAGTAATAACGCATCGGCGAATAAAATAGCTGATGCGAGAAGTGTTTTCAGTAATATTGGTACACCATATTTTAGTCTGTCACAAATTCCCCAAAATATCCTTCAAAATCTAACGCCAAATCAAATTCAGATGATTCAACAAAGACACCAACAGTTACTGATGAGTCGTATTCAGCAACAACAACAACAACAAGGTACAAGCACTGGTGCTAGCCCTGCTCCACCCCAAACACAACATAACGAATCGAAAACAAGTAACCCTAATCCAATGACAATGAACACAAATAGATCACAACAAAACAATCAGAGGGGAAATGTTCAATCACCACAATCACAGAATAATGTAGCCAACGACCCCTCCCCCCCTCAAAATGCAACAACAAATACCTTCCCATCTAATAAAAATAATATGTCACCTCCAGAAATGAACTTAATGAATTCCAAGCCCACTCCGACTGCTACGACGTCACCTCCCCCCAACAATGGTATCACTTTACCTCCACAAATTGCCTCAATTCCATTACCTATGCAACAACAAGTGCTAAGTACACTCAAGCAGCAAGCAATTGCTAAAAATAACCCGTCTGTAGTAAATGCCATAACATTAGCGCAGCAACATGTACAGCAACAAATAGATCGTCAACAACAACAACAACAACAACAACAACAACAACAACAACAACAACAACAACAACAACAACAACAACAACAACAACAACAACAACAGCAGTCAGCACAATTTCAACGAGGACCATCTTCAGTTGGTGATATAAATCAGACTGTGCGACCACAAACAAGCCATGAAAATATAATTAAACAACAATCTATTCCGGTGACCGAGCAACGTAATATGTCTGTTCCTCCTTCTGTTCCGCCGTCTGTGCAACCCCAGGTCTTTCGACAGCAAATGAATATATTACAACACAAGAAGTCGTCTTCACAAAAAAACTCTACTAGTAAAGCTTCAAGCAAGGCTGGAACCCCTATCAGTAGTCTACCTGCACAGACTTTACCGGAAGGGAATGTATTACTTCAAAACAATATGATGAATATGGCGCAGAATAATATTGGGAGTATGCCTACACGATTAGAAATACCAAAAATTCCTTTGCCCAAATTTCAAACTATAAATTATGACCCTCCAGAAGCACGTCTTCCGAATATGGAGTATTGGTCTAGCCAGAACCCATCTACGGATGTATTGTTATATGAACAGATAATTAAACGTGATAAAGAAAACAAACTTTCAAATAACCATGAAGTTAACGGATATGAACCTTTCAGTATTTATGGATTAAGTAATAAGGAATATTTGGGCAAACTTTGGAATAATTTAAAATATTATCAAGATTTGAAAAACTCGAGATTAAAGGCTATAGCTAACACGCAACAAAACATACCCTCAGCAAGCATTTGGGGGAATGGTTATTCTGGATATGGGAATGGGGTAACTAATGCACCAACTCATATTATCCCACAAGTATGTGTAGATGGCCGTTCACACAAGCATGACAATATATTACGCATATACGAACAAGCTATGGAAGAAACTCACGAGGATTTAGTACCAATACGATTAGAATTTGACCAAGAACGTGACAAATTTTTCTTAAGAGACACTCTTTTATGGAATAAAAGTGATAATGTAATTAATATTGATGAATTTGTAGATGAAACAATGAGAGATTACAGATTTAAATCCCCGTTACGAGAACAATTTGCCGAAACAGTTGTACAGTCTATACGAGAACAAATTCAGGAATATCAACCAAACCCATATTTAGAAGATAATATTCATCACATTGGTGGCGATGATATGAGAATTAGAATAAAGTTAGATATAGTTGTGGGTCAAAATCAATTAATTGATCAATTTGAATGGGATATTTCAAACCCAGACAATTGTCCGGAAGAATTTGCGGAATCTTTATGTAAAGAATTAGAACTCCCGGGAGAATTTCTAACAGCAATTGCTCATTCAATCCGTGAACAAGTTCATATGTACCACAAGTCATTATGCCTTCTTGGCTATACATTTGATGGGTCTCCTGTTGAGGATGACGAAATAAGAAGTAGACTTTTGCCCATTATCACCGTGGATGATATATATAGAACAGCTTCGGAATCCAGAGCATACACACCTAATTTGTTGCAGATATCAATCGCCGAATTAGAACGGTTAGATAAGGATAAAGATAGAGATACAAGACGTAAAAGAAGACAGGGTCGTTTTAGTAGACGTGGTGCAAATTCTGCGGGCAATATGATGACCTCCACTAGTTCATTCTTAAACCCGCATGCTGCGAGTGGAACCGGACTGGGTATTTCGTCTGGCCCAACAGATGTCGTTTTACCTGATTTGGCTGATATTCCAAGAACCTTTAGAACACCCATCCCTAGTACATTAATACCTGGTGGTGTTGATCTTGGACCTTCTGTCCAATCTTTTGATCTGGTGACAACGACTACATACAAACCGGGACCCGCGAGACCTACCGTACAGCCGCCACCTTGTTATATAGTTGACCATGTTCCTGGGAAGTCATTATTAGTGGTCATAAAACCAAAGAAATCTGTGACTGTGAAGGATGAACGAATAAGAGACGAAGCAGCTGAAGTTAAGCAGCAGCATGTGCCAACCCCAGCTCAGAAATCCATGAAAACTACACCATCTGCGAACCCACCATCTGATGCACACAACACAAAACCACCTATTAGCTCTAACACCTATACGAACACAAACACGGATGTTAGTGTGAATTCCAACAACTCCAGTTCAAATAGTACCTCGAATATGATTAACAGTCCAGCATCTACCAATTTACTTTCCAGTAATTCAAAAAAAGCTACACCGGGAGCATCCACAGGGGAGCCGCAAGGGTCTATATCTTTCATCCCGGTTTCAGATAATATGCAACATTAATAACATTGCCTCGTTACCTCTCAGAATATTCTGGTAATAAAGGCAAAACATAAAGTTATTCTAGTCTCGCCATTATGACTAGTAGACCTGTGTTTGTATTATATATAAATATTTGTAAGATATATAGAAAGGAGTCCGTCTCTACTTTAAATTTTATGCTCGTTTTGGATGATGGTTCATTTGCTTTATTTCTGCGGCTAATATCGATAATTTTTTCAAGAGAAAATGACTTCATTGGAAGGAAATATAAAATGAACGAGAGCGAAGAAAAGGAGTGTCAAAGAAAAAGCTGAAACACCATCACGCAAGCATATCGGTATACTTATTTATATATACCCACCGAGCTTATATTCCCATACTTAGCCTTTTAATTAACGCCGACTAACCGTGCTATAGATATTGGAGATAATTTTAAAGCTAAAAGCACATAATAAAGTATGAACACCCAAGGTGAAAATCATCATAATATCAGTAACTCAAACAATGAACAGATACCTACCAATAATACCCTCTCTAGCGTGACCAATAATTATCCTACAGATGTCCCTCTAATGGCCAACAATGATATAGAGTTGAGGGAAAATATACCAGGTAGTACGGACGTGTTTTTGGACACATCAAATGATGGAGGAAATCTAACTGAAGAAGATGAACAAGGGAGTAGTTCAGGAGATCATTTGATACCAGCACAGCTTCGGACACAGGCAGCTACACACATAGGAAGAATTGGAAGAAAATTTAATATACTTGATCGACTCTTCAGAAGAAATAGACCAAACACTTTGAACCCTGGGAGTGGATTTGATGGTGTTTTTAGTAATTTAACTGCTAAACCAGATAATGCCGATAATTCGGGAGACAGTTCGCCACAAGATGTACCACCTACATACGACGAGGCAGCAGCTGATATGGTCCCTTCTTATTTTGGAATGGATCTTACTTCGGGAGGAGAGTTAGGTTATGACGAGATTTGTATTGATGGATTGCCAGTAGGGAACATTGCTAATTTCAGTTGGAATATAATAGTTAGTGCAAGTTTTCAGTTTATTGGGTTTTTAATAACGTATATTTTACACACTTCTCATGCAGCTAAGCAAGGTTCAAGATTTGGATTGGGATTGACATTTATTGGATATGCCTATTTCATGGTGCCAAATAACATAGCGTCAAAAGTTGGGAAAAATAGTTCACCAAGTAGAATCAAACCGGAGAATCCTAACGACTTTGATTATTATTATTCAAATTCACAAGCGATCACAGAAGATCAATTCCACTCTGATTTATCTCGTGGTGAGGTACAAGAAGACCACATGACACCATTGCTAGCTATACTTGTCGGTTTAATGGGTCTTTTTATTTCTATAAGGAGCATTTATGGATACATTCAGATTAAGAAATTGGAACTTAAATATTTATCACAGAATAATCAAGTATAGGGATAAGGTATATTTAGATTTAGGTACATTTTCGATAGGATAATTTTTAAATTATAATTACTTTTTTTTATCATTCCAAATAAATATTCTATATCTATACACTTTTCAATGAATTTGATTATCTTTATAGTACATATAGTCAATATATAAGTAGAGCAGCTAGCCTATCATTAGGCCAATTCATATAATAGTAAGAGAGGCAAACTAGCCTAACACTACCAGTACCTTTTCATAAATTGTGAACACTATACCTCCACTTAATATCAGTCTCCCCAATCTTGGTGTTGCACCTTTCCAAAATGTTTTTAAACCTTCTTCTTTGAAAATTGTGGTAAAACAGTTTAATGTAGACGTATATCTCGTTGAATCAAGACTTTGCATTCTTGTCTTAACTGTATCAATTGGCATGGTCGAGTAAACGGTAACAATACCACTAAACGCACCTACAACGAAGGTCAAACCAGAAGATAGAGGTTTATCCTTTGGAGAATTTGTATATTCTTGTATCATCACCTTAATTTTATTATAACAACCTAACCTAACAGCTTGGTTTGCTGCTTGTCTCATAGACACAGGTAAAACACCTCTATACAACCCTCTTAATCCTTCATCACGTAACAATGAAGCATAATTTGTGATCGTGGAACGACCGTTATTCTGATATTTTGGTTTCGCTGCTTGTTTATCGTCGATTAAGGCTGTCTTAATAGCTTCAAAAGGAGTAACTGCCACCACACTTTCCAATAAACCAGCACCTAACCCTGCAATAACACCTCTAGTACCGCTTAATTCACCAGTTTCACGATCTCTTAATAAATCTTTAATTGTATCAAAACCTAGAAATCTAATTCCCGCCTTTGCAGTGTTCCCTACAATAAATGCAGGACAGCCCACATAGATAGAGCCTAGACCTTGTGTTTTTGCTGTGTTGTATATTAAAATCAATGGATTTCTAGAAGCTGTTGAGCTTTTATCAATCAATTGTAATCTGGTCTTTGCAAATTCAAATGGATACGTGATCGAGGCTTCTACTGCCCCAGCAATTGCACCGGCTAAAAACGACTTAACGGGATCAATTTGTGCTTTCTTCTCTTGAGACATTGTGAGTCAATATAATCAAATATATATGGGTGGGTTGGGTTAATGTTGTTCGAACGACAGAACAAAATTGAAAAAAAAAATAAAGAAGTTGATTTAACTAACCTAACTACAAGGAACTATTGGCAGGTTTATATATGGATCTGAAATAGATATATATATATATATATATAGAAGCTCCGGTAGGCTTCCTATTGACTAATCTTTAAAATGCTTGACAATTCACACTAAAATAGTCAGTTAGATCTCAACCACTATATTTTCCTCCGGAATTTTTGAAAAAGTATACATGAAAAAAAAAATTTACGTTGGAAAAATTTAACTAATTCCTCCATAAGAATTGGAATTTTGCATGAATGATAGAAATGCCATAACAATAACGACCACGATGTTTTCAAACATCTTCAAATTCAATTTCTACATCATCATCATCATCGTCAGCTCCATTAGTACGTTGTTCATTGTCAGATTTTTTAGAATCATTATTACTTTTAGTGTCCATAACGTCTTCGAATTCATCTTCGAATGCTGCGTCATCCTCGTCTTCATCATCATCAGCATTCAAATCATTATTCTCATTTAAATCAGTCTCTTCTTCATTGTCGTTAGATAATCGACCTTCATCTTGTACGTCTTCCATTTCTATTTCATCATCCTCATCATAATAACCATTATTATCAGCCTCTTCTTCCTCTTCCTCTTCCTCTTCCTCCCTTGATTCAGCTTGCTTTTTGGCCAAAGCTGCGTAATAATCGTTCATCACACGTTCATTTTCACGTTCCTCCAACTCTTTACTAGACAATCCGCGACGATAGCCATAGTTATCATAAGATTCATTGTTGAATGCCCCATTTACCATTGACGAGGATTCTCCGGTGGTGCCGCCCACTGGTACTCTATGTTCGAAGTCTTCATCTCCATCCAGTCTACCTAATTCAGACTCACCAATAGTACTCTGCTTATGCCATTCAGGCACAGCATTTTGTTTTCTTTTCTCTTCGGCTTGACGTTCCTGAATTTCACGTTGGACTATTTCGTCGCTTGCAGTAGTGATGTTAACATGCAAGGTTGCTTGTGAATTGGCCCCAGCTCTTCTACTACTATCATTGCTTAACGAAGGACCACCAGTGATGGAGTTGTTGATGGCAGTGGCATCGCCTGGTCTAAACATAGTACTTCCCTTCTTTGGATTATAAGTGTACGCAGCATTAGTCTGGTTCTGTGGTGGGATTAATCTGGCCAATGCAATTTCAAAAGTGTTTTCTTCTATTCTCGAATCGTCAATTTTCTTCAAGTAGTCGATGACGGTCTGGATTTGGTCCATCAGTCTGTTTAGCTTGTCTTGCTTTTCCTTGTTCTTCTTGCCTGAGTCGTCCTCAATCAACGGCTCGTCACAAAGGGAACATAGAAATTCCGTTCTATCGTAATTCAGCAGTTGAACTGCCTCCAGCTGCGTATACTTCGTGGCACAGATGGGACACATGTACCCGTTTGGCTCGGAATTCTTGTCCAGATCGTCTTTCAAACGCTGCACAACTTGGTGGACCTTCCACTTGATCGCGTCGATAGCGTGTGGATATTTGATGTAGAAGTAGCATCTTTCCACACTCTTCGAGTTTGGCGGATACTCTCTTTGCTTGTGTGTGGAAATCAACCTATCCGATCTCAACCGGGCTATGAGCGGGCCCAGTTCTGTTTTGTTGATGGACAACAGATGTTTCAGGTCCTCCTCTGCGAGCACCGAGTGGAAAATGATGGCGTCCAACACCAGGACGTACGAGCCTCCATAGAATCCACGCACGACGAATTTCAGCAGATTCTTGACGATCGTGTCGATAGGTTTATCCATGGTTGTTTGTGCTTTGCGGCTCACCTTCTAACAGGAGTGGCAATCAAAATGTATATATATGTATATATATAAAGACAGAGACAGAGACACACACGCACAGACTTCGCTTCTGGTACCCGTTAGATAGCTGGCTGCGACTCAAGAACGGGATCGATCCGTCGTGGCACCTTATCCGACCTGGGCATGCGGAATAATTTTATATGAACATTAATGTGTATTTCTTCAATATTCGCAGTATTCTCCTTCACCACCTGGACCACGTGAAAACCATGTGTGCGGACACACGTGAAAAAACACTGGCGCGCGCTTTCCGCTTGGGGGAGGCTCTTTGCCCGCCGGTTCGTTCACTGTACGCCGTGCGAATAGGCGGAACACTGCGGTTGGGAAGTGATTGACAGGGGGAAGAGAGCAGGGCAGGGCAGAGCGCACCGGGTCATGGGCACAGCGAGGATGTTGGCAAGCACCTGGGTGTCGTGGTACAGCAAGACCGATGCCTGCCACGCACACACACACACACGCACACCGGCATCCTCTCGTAAGCGTACGTACGCTGCGACTCTTATTCTCTCACAGAACAGATTTCCTTCTTTCCCCATATTTAATTTTTCTATTCCCCTCCCCCTCCCCCTCAATAAACGTTTTTGGAAAATTCCTTCCTCTGGGTTTCCGTGTCTCGAGGAAATGCAAAAAGTACAGCCAGTTGTGAAAAAGCCCAAAAGAAAAAAACAAATAACAGGAAATTAATCTAAAATCTTCCAGTTCGTCAGGACAACAAAGGTATTATCGGAAGGCCGCCGATTTTTTCTCTATTTTCTTCTTCTTTCTCGTCTTTCTCTCTTTCTTTTCGATTTTTACAACTGACAGGTCTCTCTCTCACGCTACGTTCTATCCCCACTGTGTGGTGGCTCTCTACAGCGAAGTGTTTCCCCCTGCTGACATTGGTCAAAAACAAGAAAAAAAACTTAGAAAGAAGCAGAAGAAATAAATAACCAACCTCCTTCTCCGAAAAACAAACAAACAAGATCATCACCAAAACATACATACACACAGTTCTTGAGTACTTCGAAGTAGCTGAGTCAGACGTTTCATCGGAGCAATTATTATCATCGGCAGCTTGACCATCGCTTTTCATATATTCTTTTCCCTCGCCCTCCTCTCTCAGTGTCGATTGCTTTGATAATATGAACCTAGTCAGCATGAGTCCAGTTCCAATGACTGAAAACACCAGCAGCAACGCTACCGCTGGCGATAATGCGTCGTCTACGACCTCCACGGGGGTGGCGAACGTGGCGGCGCACACGACCAAAAAGCGAATCAAGGCGTCAAGAGCTTGTGACCAATGCAGAAAGAGGAAAATCAAGTGTGACTACTTCGAAGACGAAAAGAGAGGAAACTGCTCGAATTGTAACAAGAATGATGAAATGTGTACTTTTGAAAGAATCCAGTTGAAAAGAGGCCCCACTAAGAAATCGAATAGTGGGACTTCGCCGTCTTCTGTTCATTCTTCGACCTCTGCGGACAACAATGCCAAAGTGAAAACCACCAAAAGGAAAAAGAAATCGACATCGGCACCAAAACAACAACAACAACAATTGGGTAACATAGGTACCGCTACAAACGCCGATAAAGACTCCGTACCGACGACGCCTTTGAGATCGGGATCAGGATCAGGATCGGTAATCTTGCCATCGCTATCTCAATACATGTCTAATGGCGGTAATAATAGCGCTAATAATGTAAATAACAATGCTACTAATACCCAGTTGGAAAATACGTTGATCAGCAATTCGAATAATCCAAACCAATTTGGTTCGATATCTCAACAGCCGTTTTGGAAGGTCCCGTATCATGAATTTCAACAACAGAGGAGATCCTCGGCGGATTCACTACAAAGCGATATTTCTATCAGAGCTTTAAATAACCCCACAACAACCGACAATATAGGATTTAACCCATTGCAATCACCTTCAATAGTCAGACTTAATAGTACAGGCGAGATAATAAACAGGACTAATAGCACGTCAAATATCAATGGTCAGTCGGTGTCCCAACTGCCCTCTCACAATGTTAATGGAAACAATGTCAACAATAACATCCTTAATTCAGCCGGCTACGTAACAACAAGGACCGGGAGCAACACTAATGGTAGTTTATCCGGCGGAGCTTCTATTAATAATGGGTACTGGTCTTTATTCAGGGGCTCAGGTCCATTTCTATCCTCTAGTGCATCTGATGAACAACTACAATTACAACCACAACAATCGAATGATGAACAACTAGTAGGGAATACTAGTTCAACTCCGTCATTATGGAGAAATTCTTCCAGCCAATTATTGTTCGGACAATCAAAATTACCGCCACCAGCAAATTCCTCCCAACAACAACAACAACAACAACAGCAACAGCAGCAGCAACAACAACAACAGTCATTATACTCATATTCACAATTTTCCCAGCAACAACCTTTTTATCCATCCATATCAAGCTTTAATCAATTTACTACTAAGGGTTTTCAGTCGAGACAAGGATCTATTGCAAGTGAGGCAATGTCGCCAAGTGCGCCATCCGTTTATCAACCACCAGTAAATGCACAACCTCAACAAAGACAAATTAACAATTTAATGCAACAACAACCCCCGCAGGAGTTTGATTTGACTAATGACCCGATATCTCTTGATGACAACACAGAATCTAAACCTAAACAGGTCAAAAGACGTAAAAAGGATTCCATGACGACAAAAAAGCAAAAATTAAAAAAGGAATCATCTGAAACTCAGCAAATACCGGGATCTACGAATCTTGTAAATAATTCAAATAATGTTTCCAATACTGCTACTACAAGGAACATCACAAATAGTAATGCGACGGTGATTCCTTACGGGAAGATATCAGATATTAAGTTGATTGATGCATATTACGAATTCATTCACGTTGGTTTCCCTATTATCCCCCTGAATAAAGAAACCTTGACAAACGATATATTTTTGCTCAACACACAGCCTGTTTCTAGTATCCATGAGGTCAATTCATACATAATATTATGGTTTAGAAACTCCTTGGAGCTTCTTGTGAGGATAGCTTTAAAGAAAAAGCAAAAAAATAATATTTTCCAAGATTTCAATGCTACTGATGAAAATGGAAGTATTTATAATAACGACAATAACAATACAAAAGATGACGATTTTACTAACAGATATAATACAGCTTCTGAAAATAATATTCCTTCTGTAAATACGAATAACAACAACAACAACAATAATAGTAATAGTAATAGTAATAAAGATACCGATAATAATAACAACAACAATAATAATAGCACTAATAGCGATAATGCTAACAACAACATAATGACAACCGTTGATAACAATCCTAGATTTAATAATGACAAAGAGAACAATAACACAAACGAACTTAATACTAGAAATGATTCAATAAGTTCTGTTAATAGTTTGCCTTTAGGCTTCGCTCCCAGTGTTCGTGGGAGTAATGATTACCAAAATTCTTTCAAATTGGTTGGTACATCAGGATTCGATCATTCAGATGATGCCTTCGGTTATAACAATAATCCCACACATAGCGACCAAGAGGAATTAGAAGTCCAAGGTATTTTCATTTCTGCTCTGAATGAGTGTTTTCAAAAAATCGTTGACTTACATCCGAAATTAAGAGAGAATAAAGACCAAATTTCCCCCAAAATCAAAATCATTTATTTATCGACTTTTATTATCTTAAATTATATTTTGGCTTACATCGGATATGATAATTCTTTTGTTCTGGGGATGTCAGTCACGATTTTTAATGAATTTAAACTTTATAAACTATTATTATATTCCGATGAAGAACTGTCCATTTCAGAAAATAATCCTGAAGATTATTTTTCCTTAAATCAAGGAATTTCCGCATTTGATTATGATCTTGAGACCATGATATTTCCTCGTATGAATCAAAACTTAAAAGAATATTCCATTGTTTTTAGGAGATTATATATTCTATTAATTATCTTTGATTCATTGCAAAGTTGCGCGTTTGGTGGTCCAAAATTATTGAATATATCAATATTAAACACAACGAATACAATATTTGGAAGTGACTTTAATTCTAAATGGTGTGTCGAACATTCTTCGTATAAACTACAATCAATACTACAAAGTTTAAAATTGGGCGAATTACTAGGAGAATTGGTTATTGCCAGGAAGTCAAGTAAGTCTATTAGTATTTCATCCACCAAAGACTTACAAAATTTCCTCGTGTCGTATGATCTACAAGATTTTTCATCAGCTGATAATGATGGGACGACAAGCTCATGCATTGCTCAGGTTTTTAATAAATTGGTATTATCTAAGAACCAATTCATTAGTCTTTTATTATCATTGAATAATAGAGAAGATGAAATACATGGCCCCTTGAGCATCCGGCTAAGTTCTGAACTCACGGACTCACTATGCTCATTGATTTCTATAATATTGCAACTACTTACCTTAATGATGAGATTGAATCCTACAAATAGTATTGATTTCACATATAGACCAATAAACACAGTCCCCCCGGTAAATGACTATTCACACGGAAACTGTGCTACTGATTCAACAGGTGATAATCCTATAACTGACAATCTAATGCATAAATCTCCGTTGGAACCAACAAAGAACAATAGTACAAGTAATGATTTTTTCAAGAAATTACTCGGTTTGAATCAAGATGATGAGACTGCTGTGTCCGAAGTATCAAGAGGTGTTATATCCCCATTTTGCATTGCTATATTACATGAAGCCTATAACATAACTGAACTGGTAAAGCAGTTACCAACTTCATTGATTGGAATAGTGATGTCAGCGTCGACTAATAGTAGTGTAAATGGCTCGATGAACATGGGCGCCGCTACCAACGCCAATGCTAGTAGCAATGACACAAAGGTTGCACCAACACATCCCTCACCAAGGTCTATACCCAAGGACTCTGACATTATAGGATGCGCAAAAGAGGATGAAAACAAGGAGGTGACGTATATACCACCGGAGGAATTATTAGTGAAACTTTCTAGTTCCATGAGTGAGTTGGTCCAGATTACAAGTTTACTGAACATGATAAAGCCATTCAAGATATTCGAGCATGACCTGACTAAATCCAATACATTGATGAACCATTTTAATAGTAATACTACGAAAAGCAACGATCTCTCGAACGATAGGAGCAACGAACATGTCAAGAACTCGAAAAACGATATGAAGAAGAGAGGTACCAGATACTCTACTGGGAGAGGTGACTCAATAGATTACTCCATTATGGAGCGAATATATCTAAGAAACAAGGAAAGATTAAGATATCAAGAAACCCAGACAAATGGTACATCAGACGGTCACGATGGCGACAACAAGGAAACGCCATATGTGAGCGAACAACAGTCTTTGGAAAGAACCATAATTGAAAGATTCATTGTAACGGGATGGCGATTATTGGATGATTCAGAATTTGGATGGTACTAACTAGTATTAACCCCTCGCACCCCCTCCCAACCCACAAGAAATGAATATTCTATATAATTTTGTATCTAAAAAGGCGTATCTACATATAAAAGTAAAATTAAAAATAAAATGAACATTATTATGAACACAACTAATGATAAAACGGCGATCCATACAATGCACTGGCAATGAATGAATGATTTGCCTCATGATTTACCTAAACTTCTTCATCCCAACTTGTTGGATCCAAGAAGAAAAAGCTGCTTTTTTTGCAACACCTTATTATCCTGATGCGCCCTCCCCCCACGAACTTCCCTTGTCCTGCCTCTCTCTGTGTCTCCTTACCCACCCCCCTCCGCCATGTAGGCAGCACCTGACATTTTTATCACTGTATTTTCTTACTGTCCAGCCCAGGAAACATCCGAAAGGAGAACTCTCCGTCAGAAGCGGGAGTTGGTATTTTACTAGCAAGGGGGGGAGGGGGGTTAGGAGGGAGTCCAAGAAGCCAGTGGTACTACAGTAATGCAGGCGTCTTGTTGAGATCTTGGATTTAGACTTCTCTGGCTGTCTCAGCTTAGCTAAAACAACAGACCTATTTGTCTGGACTACGGTGCCAGCAGTTGCTGTAGTGGCAACTGCACGAACTGCGAGAGAGACACGTCCAGGAAAACGGCACGTCTCCTTTTGTGCTTCCTGTTCCCTCTCCCTTCTCCGTACGAACTATCGATGATTGAGATGCTTCTTCTTCTTCCAATCTGCAACACGTCAAAGAAAAAAAGCCAATCCACACAAAACGGGAAAAGGCGAAAAATAGCCCTTTTTTCTTCCTAAAACAAAAAAGGCAGATGCAAAAAAAGCAGAAAAATATTGAGAGATCGAGCATTTTCTTGTTTATTTAAAAAGGGGAAGTATATAAAGTGGTGGTTTCCTCCCTGTCTTTTTCTCTCGTTTCCTTGCAATTGGGTTCCACAGAGTGGTTTTTCTCCTGGTAGCAACATCATCACGCACTCATTCAGTTCGAGATTTACATAAGGTATTTCAGACTTTTTTTTCCACATCTGCATCTATCGTTCCACGAAGATTTAAGACACGAAAATACAATACTGTAAAACCTAAAAGTCTTAAAAAATAGCAGAGCATTGCATAAACATATATTTCGTCGTTAGTAAGATAAATAAATAATGTCCACCAAGAAGCATACAAAGACCCATTCCACCTATGCATTTGAGAGCAACACTAACAGTGTTGCTGCATCTCAAATGAGAAATGCATTGAACAAGTTGGCAGATTCTGTGAAGAAGGACGACAAGTTACGTTTCAGATTCGAGAACGAATTGGATTCCTTTTTCTCTCTGTTCAGAAGATATCTTGTGGAGAAGTCTTCCTCTACCACCACTTTAGATTGGGACAAGATTAAATCTCCAAACCCTGAAGAAGTGGTCCGTTATGAGACTATTGTTTCTCAATCTGAAAACGTCTCGAGTTTGGGAAAGTTAGCTGTTTTGAAATTGAACGGTGGTTTAGGTACTTCAATGGGTTGTGTCGGTCCAAAATCTGTCATTGAAGTCAGAGATGGCAATAGTTTCTTGGATTTGTCTGTCCGTCAAATTGAACATTTAAATAGACAATACGACAGTGATGTCCCATTATTATTAATGAACTCTTTCAACACTGATGCAGACACTGAGCATTTGATCAAGAAGTATTCTGCAAACAGAATTAGAATCAGATCTTTCAATCAATCGAGATTCCCTCGTGTCTTCAAGGACTCCTTATTACCTGTCCCATCCGATTTTGAAGATGCCAAGGACTCCTGGTACCCACCAGGTCACGGTGATTTATTCGAAGCTTTACACGCCTCTGGTGAATTGGACGCCTTAATTGCTCAAGGTAGAGAAATTCTGTTCGTCTCCAACGGTGACAATTTGGGTGCCACTGTCGACTTGAAAATATTGAACCATATGATCGAAACAGGTGCAGAGTACATTATGGAACTGACCGATAAAACTAGAGCTGATGTCAAGGGTGGTACCTTGATCAACTACGATGGCCAAGTCCGTTTGTTGGAAGTTGCCCAAGTTCCAAAGGAACACATTGATGAGTTCAAAAACATTAGAAAGTTCACAAACTTCAACACAAACAATTTGTGGATCAACTTGAAGGCTATCAAGAGATTACTTGAAGCAAGCACCTTGGAAATGGAAATCATTCCAAACCAAAAGACTATCACAAGAAACGGCCAAGAAATCAATGTCTTACAATTAGAAACTGCATGTGGTGCTGCCATTAGACACTTCCAAAACGCCCACGGTGTTGTCGTCCCAAGATCTAGATTCTTACCTGTGAAGACATGTTCTGATTTATTATTAGTCAAATCAGATTTATTCGAATTAAAGCATGGTTCTCTACGTCTTGATCCCAATAGATTTGGTCCAAATCCATTAATTAAATTAGGCTCACATTTCAAAAAGGTGTCCGATTTCAATGCTAGAGTCCCTCATATTCCAAAGATTGTTGAATTAGACCATTTGACGATCACAGGTAATGTATTCTTAGGTAAGGGTGTCACATTAAGAGGTACTGTTATTATTGTCTGTTCAGACGGTCAGAAGATCGATATTCCAAATGGTTCTGTATTGGAAAATGTGGTCATAACCGGTAACTTACAAATCTTGGAACATTGATCAAAAAAAAATACAAAGTTTTGCCATAAAGTTTATCTGGCCATAATTGTAATATAATGTTTTCCACCAAGAAGTTGACTTGTTTTCCAATTGTAAAATGAAACATTTTTACCCATATTTATGTCACCTCAGAAGAATGCAGAATAATTTCTTTTGTGTCTCTTTTATATTTATATATATATTTATTTCTTCTTCCTACTACAATAGATATTTATATACTGTTATGTAGAACAACAAAATCAATAATGTTAATCATCCATATCCAATATTCCTGTTATTTGCTTAAGCATGCTAATTTATGGCCCCGTCTTAAGTAATGTCTTTTTTGCAATTTTTCGTCAATAGTGACTATTCTGCTCAGCCTTACATATCCATTCATCTTTCTTTTAAATTAAAGGTCGTGAAGAGGAAATATGTAAAAGATCAATTCTATTTGTTAAGTTTAGCCCGGCTTTCAACAAACGTTACGTAAGGGGGAACTTCATACTATTAATAAACAATATAATAAGTGTTACTGTTAGAAAATTGCATATGCTTTGATGATATTAAAATCCCAAGATACTCCAAAAGTTTCTTATAACAACTGTTCATAGATTATAGTAAATTAATAATTAAGGAAGAAAGTGCAATCAAAAAATAAATTAAAAAAAAATAGTCATGGAGGTTAATTGGAATACATTGCTATTCAGTGTGATTTTTTTATTCATCTTCTTTTCTTCACCTAATGGTGATGGGGTTACATCACAATATGAATATCATCAATTAGAGATGTTAAAGGGTCAATTCACAGATGAGTTTGATTTATTTAAGAATATGACAAGATTCGACAATTTTAGGAATATAACAGGGTTAAAATTGTCATATGGAGATATAAAAGGAAACCCAGAATTGAATTCTTCGTATCCAATTCCCGGAAAAGATTACAGACATTGGTATAATAATCAATCGTATATGTTATTACCAAATAATGTGATAAATGCGATAAATAATGACGTTTGGAACACAAAGAATGATAACTTATCGAATATATTCCCCCCAAATATCACAAGTACCCTACTTGGTGAGATCGACCTATTATCCAATAATAAAAACGAAAGAATACCTATGCCTATAAGTCGATTTTATGAAAGACCTATAGATTTTTCTGATAATAATCCACCTGGTGGAGAAAATTACCTATCTGACTGGTCTAAATATGGTGAGTTGCATAATGTAACCTTCAAAAAGGGTGATATATCGATTGAGGTCATACACATTGATAAAGTAAGCAACCAACTTAATCAACAGAATAGGAAGTTTTTTAATTCACAAAGTGACTCGTGGAAGCTCTTAAATTTGCAATTGGACTTTTCTGATCCTATGGAAAAAGAGAAACATGGCATACCAACGAAGGCAATTTATGATATTAAAAGAGGAAGAATATTATCTATGTCCAATAGTGCCAAGTTTCATTCGTTATTTGCTCTTCCACATTATATGAATTTAAGAGGTAGTGAGCATGATGAGAACGGAGAGATTTACAAAGAGAGCAAAAAGTTAATCGAAGAATATTGGGAATATTCAAATTTTGTAGAGACTTTAACAATGAGAGATGTTCAAAGTATGTATACTGAAGCTGCTTATAAGTGCGAGTATATGGTTTTTCTTCAATTGGAACCATGGAATCAATATACTAAGGATCAACTAAATATGATAGATGATGAATTAAGATGGCCGATGGGTAGACCTGCCAATTTGTCAAGCCTTCCACCTATAAAGATAAGGTCGGGCTTACTTTACTCTCCAGATTGTGGTGTGGTTTTGGCAGTGAACGACGTAGGTGGTACGCGGTATGAACTAAATATTATTTCAATAAGGAAACACTTGATGTTTGGAGTGGTTTTATTTATTATTCAGATATTTTTACTTCTACGTCAAATGCAGCACACAAATACACCATCTACAGTAAACAAGATATCTTTTTATTGTTTTTTCATGATCAATTTAGTGGATGGTTCATTGGCAACGTTATATTTTGTTTCTTCAAGTGTGTTTCCTGAATTATATTTGCCTTTGATCATCAGCTCGTTTGCTTCGTTTATACTGGCGTCTATTTTCGAGATTCGGTACTTAACAACCGTATATGCTTCCCAGGTAAATGAACAGAATATTGGAATAAGTACATTATTGAGAGGATCTGTAGATGCTAATGATGAGAACGCTACACAGAGGCCCGCTATTATTCCTGATGAAGCATCTATTAGTGGAACTCTATACGGGAGATTCTTATTTATGTTAATTTTATTCACCTTTATTACTTTGAGTGCTGCCTCGTGGCCTAAGAGTGTCCGTAGTACATTTGAATATATCACAATATTTTTACTAAACTCGTACTGGGTGCCTCAAATATTTAGAAATGTTATAAAGGGTATTCCATCAAGGAAAATAAGACAAAGAAATAATGACAGTTCGAATAGCAGAAGACAAACTAAATTACCTTTATTATGGAGTTTTGTTATTGGAACAACCATTATCAGGTGTCTTCCTATAATATACCTGTTTACTTACTCAGGTAATGTGTTCAGACATCATAAGGATGTTAAACTTGTCATCTGTCTGATATTCTGGTTATGCATACAAATTGCGGTATTATATTCACAAGATGTTCTAGGTTCTAGATGGTTTATACGTCAAAGTTCGATACCTCAAGAATATTCATACTTTAAACCAGTTATGTTGCAGCATCTACTTGAACATGGCGGCTCTTCATCACATAAGGTAGATTGTGCAATTTGTATGACCGAATTCCCAGTATATGTAGAAGAAATTAAAGAAACTCATAACGTGGATATAAATTCTTATATGGTCACTCCTTGTGATCATATATTTCATACTCCATGCCTGGAGAATTGGATGAGTTACAAATTACAATGTCCTGTATGTAGAACCCCGTTGCCTCCTTTATAGGGTATTTTATTTCTTATTCTACGCATATATATATTGTTATTTATTGGTTTTATTATTATTCAGCAGTTTTTTAAGCATACATCTTACTTTTTACTAATACATTTTTTAGAAAAGATCGAAATTGCCTTTAAAGAGAAGAAAAATGATTTAGATAGATCCTGCATGAAAAAAAATCTGATATTGCGTACAGACTAAAAGAACAGATACCAGAGTGCTTAGCAACATATTGATATAGATATATCATTATATTA
>JAJMDR010000030.1:0-134320 GCA_030573655.1 Cylindricascospora bacillispora | reverse complement strand
CGGGAGACACCGGTTACCCCGCAACCGCAGCCCCGCTGCCGGGTCTCTCGTCCAGCGGGGCTGCACGGAGGGCACGGAGGGCACGTGACGCGGCCGCGACCTGGACAAACTTTTCAAGTACAAGAAGGAGAAGCAGCGACGAGACACCACCGTCCAGCACAGGGACCCACGACGACAAGCAACGCCATGAGTGAACACAGCAGGTATAGCAGGTACGGCGGCGGCGGCGGCACTGACGGCGGCTACAACTCGAACAGCAACAGGTACCCGCCCCGCTACTACCACAACCGGTGGAACAGATACAGCAACACCGCGTGGAAACCGTATCCCAAGCGGTACGCCGGCGGCCCCGAGGGCGCCCCCGAGGGCGCCCCCGCAGGGACTGCGTCGCGCTACAGCGGCTCGGCGGCACACACTGCAGCACCACC
This sequence comes from Cylindricascospora bacillispora, assembly GCA_030573655.1. Lineage (NCBI taxonomy): Eukaryota > Fungi > Ascomycota > Saccharomycetes > Saccharomycetales > Saccharomycetaceae > Cylindricascospora > Cylindricascospora bacillispora. The sequence goes on along the minus strand of JAJMDR010000030.1, from coordinate 133,892 downwards.
ACCCCCGCCACCGCCACCTCCTTCAGGACCACCGGCAACTGCCGGTGGTCCCACGGCGGCCGCGGCCACGACGACCGCTGCCGCCCTCCACCCACTAGCCCATCTCCTCAACTCACAGGACGACAGCGGCCAGCTGGAGCAGCTCCACGCACAGAGCGCCGCCCTGGACAAGCAGCTGGAGGAGCTGTACCTGTCACGTGTGCAAACCGAGCACGCGGTCGCGCAGGCGAGGGCGTCGACCGGCGAGAGAGACCGGCTGCACAAGGAGCAGACGCAGCGCGTGTTGGACACCATCCTGCTCATGGGCTGAGAGGACGGTGTGCTGAACAAGCGTCCGGGGAAACAACACACGCGGTCGTGTCAGGAAGAATGCCCACAACGCTACCACCCGTTTCTTTTTCTGGTGGACTAAATGCAAGAAGGGGTGGGTTGTTTTTTAGAACCGCCGTGGTCTGTCTCCCCACAACCTGCCCACAACACACCGCACCCGCCCGTCCTCCCTCAGTCCGTCGCTCGCCCGCTGGCTCAAATCTCTCTCCTGGAACAACTATCAACAACAAATACGCCTCGCCCTCCCACTGCAAGAACTTCCCCCCCCCGTCCTTCCTTTTCGCGCCACGAACCTGAAAAATTTATCCCATACTGTGCCAGAAGGAGCGTTTTCCAACAGGACGAGAAAACGAGAAATTTTTGTTCCACCGCAAAAGATCTTATGATGCGCTTTCTAAAGAAAGAAAGTTTTTTCTCCCTCCCAGAGTTTCACAACAAGAAAAGAAAACGTACTATCTCATTCCTTATCTGCTGCAAAGCCTTGCGCCCAGTAGCACTCGCAAGTCCTCTCTGGATTTCCCATCCCATCGTCCCATTTATATATATTTGTTTATATATATATATATATACTCTCTTGCTTCGTTCATAATTCATATACAATCGCCTCTTCGTGTCCTCCCTCCTTGTACAAGCACTGCACCGCACTGCACAGCACCGCACAATGAAGAAAGAACTCAAAATCCTCCTGTGGTGCAACTTTCTGCTCGTAACGTCCATCATCTACTACACGTTCGACCTGCTGACTCTGGCCATCGACGACACGCTCAGCGAGGCGTTCACGAACGACGAGCTGTACCAGGACTACGACAACTCGACGACGCTGATCCCCAAAATCATCCACCAGACATACAAGACCGAGGAAATTCCCGCACACTGGGTGCAGGGACAGCAGAACTGCATCAAGCTGCATCCAGACTACAAGTACGTCCTGTGGACCGACGAGATGGCGCTGGAGTTCATCAAGACGGAGTATCCGTGGTTCCTGGACACGTTCCAGAACTACAAGTTCCCCATCCAGAGGGCAGACGCGATCAGATACTTCGTGCTGTACCACTACGGCGGGGTGTACATCGACCTGGACGACGGGTGCGAGAGAAGATTGGACCCGTTGCTGACGGCGCCCGCGTTCCTGAGGAAGACGTCGCCGCTGGGCGTCTCCAACGACGTCATGGGGTCCATCCCAAAACATCCGTTCTTCTGGAAGCTAATGCACTCGCTGTACCACTACAACAAGGGCTGGGGCGTGCCATACGTGACCATCATGTCCTCCACGGGCCCAATGTTCGTCAGTGTCGTGTGGAAACAGTTCAAGAGGTGGAACAAAATCACTCCTGACAATATCATTAAAATCTTACAACCCAAGAATTACAAGGGCAACAAGGACTCCTTTTTCGCCATCTCCAAGGGTTCCTCGTGGCATCTCGACGATGCCGTCTTTATCAAGTCCTTGGCTAACCACATTTTGTCCTGCGTCGTCATGGGTTTCATACTGTCGTTCTTTGTGTTGTACGGAGAATATTGCTTCTACTGTCTTTTATCCACAAAAGTCACAGCCGCCACAGATCACATCACAGCCACCAGCGCAGGCGAACCTGCAGCTCCATTACTGCGAAAGTTGAGAAAGGACTCCAACTGTCCGCCGATTCACCTGTTGAATCAATCTTCATCCTCTAATGACTCTCCACAACAACTTAATGACTTTATGATAGACTTGGAAAAACTGTAATGATTTTATGCAATCCATTCACATATATATTTATATATTATGTACATGTAAAATTATGGTAAAAGACAACATATATAACAACAATAATGACACTCACTCACTCATTTGTCTTATCGTCTTCAGGGATTAAGGCATTGGCCCTCTCCAAAACTTCACTTAGTTCACCGCTCTTCGCCATATTGGTAATTATATCGCAACCACCGATGAATTCGTTATCCACATACAACTGTGGAATTGTGGGCCACTCACTATATTCTTTAATGCCATCTCTCAACTCTACATCTTCCAACACATTGTACGCAGCAAACTTCATCGGATCCACTCCCTGTTGACTTAAAATGCTTATACTGGCACGCGAAAACCCACATTGTGGGAATTCGGGTGTTCCCTTCATAAATAGCACCACTGGAGCAGAAGAAACGGCTTCCTTAATGGCATTTCTAATTTCATTGCTCATTAGTCTTTGGAAAATTAATGACGATCTCAGAGTAGGTTTCGACACCTGTCTTCTTAAAAATATATTCATAATCAACTCCTTCTCAACTCACTTTTGGTCAGGTTCCTTGCTAGATACACTTATCTTTACTTACTCCGACCTTTTTCTTATTCCCATGTTAATAATGACTAATGTGTTTTATAATATATATATTTATTTTTCCACCAGAATTCTTACGTTTTTGCAAGAAACGCTGTATTCACACGGCGCTACCTTTTATTCAACAACGACATCTTCTGTAGACGATGCAAATGTCTGAGACAATATATATATATATACGACATAATCACTGTGCTGATTGCAATAGCCAGTACGTATCCAAAATTTGTCTCTTCGATAAAATTCTCTAAGTTCATCCCATAAATAGATCCAATGAATATTGCTCCACCCAATGATAACATACCTATACCGAATTTTATTCCTAATATCATCAGTTCATTTCTATGAGAATCTAGAACAATGTTAATGACCTCCTCGCTATTCTTCACATTCAAAATCACACTCTCACTCATCTGCACTAACTCATCTACGTGGTTGTGATACGTCTCTAATAACATCTCGATCTCCTGATGGTCTTCATCACATCGTATCTTACCAATCCTCTTGTCGCTTAAATACATCTCACACAATAAATCATCCTGGCTTAATAAATCATCAATCATCTCTCTTAATAATTTTGTCTTCTTATAGAATACACTCACTTTTTTGTTTTGTCCCAATAGAAATCTTAATTTATCTGTCGTGATACATTCTTCTAAATCATTCAAGACACCTTGACATATCGTTATTAACACTTTGATTTCACTGGATAAATTAGATAGTGTTGTGATAAAAATAGCTTCTAGTGCTCTAAATTCATACGGCAACGACTCTTCCCTATTACATTGACTTAGTCTATTGGGTGATAATGGTAGCGTGATGGACTGATTCTTAATTAATCTCGATTTTAAGTTTGCAATAAAAGCCTTGTGTGTTTCGGAGTTCAATGATATCCCTGAACCCACTGAATCAAAAATAATAACCATGTTAGATTTGATCAAAGCCTTAATGGTAACTAAACTGATCAAAATTCCATCTGGCCTTACAAGGAAACTTGGAACTAAATCATTCTTCCTAGATTTTTCTATCTTTCTTAAATCTCGTGGTAATAATCCATGTTTATTAACTAGATCTTCACGCCGTATTTCCATAGACGGCGTGGTCATCAGATTCCCTTGAGAATCAAAAATTGTACATCTTATTGTGCCAGAGCCATATCCATATAACATATTATTTCGTTGAATTAGATTCTTCTGTAAAAGAATTGCAGCAGACGGATTCGTATTTTGGAATCTAATCGCGTTGAAAATGAAAGGAACATTTTTACGTTGATGCAGTAGTGAGGGTAGTAGTGTTTTTCTTAGTATCATACGGTTTATTTTTACCCTCCGTGTTACTAACTCTGTTGATTAACTTTGCAATCAATCCTTAAGTATAGCACTATGCTCTTATATACATCCATATAAAAAAAAAAATGCATTTACTTTTGAAAAGATCAAAAAAAGACGATAGACGTGAAAAGTTAGACAATAAATACACATATATACTCGTATTCTATGTAGATAAGCTAAAGAAATACGACAAAATGCACAGTAAAAATACAATGATATATATTTAATAGTTTCGTTTATTCATTATTTTGTTCCAAAATAAAAAACAAAAAACCTGGGAAATGCTAAAATACCAATAGAGTTCATGAAGATGTAGAAATAGAAAAAAATGTGGTTTCATTAATTTTACAATTTGATTCTGACAGCCTTGACTTCAGTGTAACAGTTGTAAACCTCTGGTCCCATTTCCCTACCGTAACCAGATTGTTTGACACCACCGAACGGGACACGAGAATCGAAATCATTGTATGTGTTGACCCAGACAGTACCAGTGTGTAACATTTTAGCAACCTTAACTGCAGTAGACAAGTTTTCGGTTTCAATACCTGCACCCAAACCGAATTCTGAATCATTTGCCATGGTAACAGCTTCCTCTAGGGTGTTGAATTTACTAACTGTAACAACAGGCCCGAAAATTTCTTCCTTAACAATTTGCATATCTTCAGTGACATCAGTGAAGATGGTTGGTCTGATAAAGTAACCTCTGTCACCAACACGTTCGCCACCAGTCAAAACAGTAGCACCTTCTTTCTTACCAACGTCGATGTAATGTAAAATGGTCTCGTATTGGCTCTTGTTTGTAATGGCACCTTGGAAGTTGGATTCATCAAATGGGTTACCGACTTTGATTTGAGTGTCGACGTACTCCTTGAATGCAGCGATTAATTTATCGTAAATACCGGCTTGGACATAGATTCTAGAACCGGAAGAACAGATTTGACCTGCATTCTTGAAGATACCATTGACCAAGTTTGGAATAGTCTTTTCAATGTTGGCATCGTCAAAGACCAAGTGTGCGGATTTACCACCTAATTCTAAAGTAATCTTCTTCAAGTTCACTTCAGATGCTTTAATGGCAATGTCTTTACCGATACCGGTAGAGCCAGTGAAAGCAACCTTTCTAATTCTTGGGTGGGTGGTGATGGCATTACCTAAAGAACCACCTGGACCTGGTAAAACAGAGACAACACCTGCTGGGATTCCTGCCTTGACAACTAAAGAAGCAAAGAATAGAGCGTTTAGAGGAGTAGCAGAAGCAGGCTTTAATATAGAAACATTACCCATGGCCAAAGATGGGGCGATTTTCCATGCCAACATCATTAAAGGGAAGTTCCATGGGATAATTTGACCACAGACACCGATTGGTTCTCTGATCGTGTAATTTAAGTAACCGTCACCGGTGTTGATGGTTCTACCGTCCGTCTTGTCGGCATAAGAAGCGGCGTCTCTGAAACAGTCAATGGCTAATTGAACATCACCACGGGCCAAGGCAATGGCCTTACCGTTATCGGTGGATTCAATTGATGCTAGTAATTCTTTGTTTTCATCCATTATGTCAGCCAATTTGAACAAGTATCTAGCTCTGATTTTTGGGTCTTGGCTAGCCCAGTCAGTCTCGTGGAAGGCCTTGTCTGCGACTTGGACGGCGTATTCGACATCTTCTGGGGAGCCAGCTGCTACTTCGACAATAGTCTCGTTGGTGGATGGGTTTTCGACCTTAGAGAACGTTCCGTTAACTGGTTTAACGAATTCGTTGTTAATGAATAAACCCACTGGTTGCTTGTACTTCAACCCGTTAGCCAAAGTGACTTCAACTGGGTCAATTTTCTCTGGAGTGTAGCTCATTGTGTATGTGTGTGATATTATAAATGCTTTTTGGTTTGGTTTTTCTGATGTTCTAAGTCCGAATACAAGAACAGACAAACTTGGACAATACAATCTCCAGTCAGCAAGATGCAATCAAGTTGCTTATATATGAATTATTTTCGTTCGTTTATTCAATTTAATTTTATTTAATTTAATTTTGAGGGGTGGTGCCAGTGGCTAAACGTTTTAGTTATGATTAATAACAAAAACAGTATTACTAATGACAACGCTGATGGACATTTAACTTCCGGGTACGTGAACCTGGCTAAGAGGGCCAAACACACACACTCACATACACACACATGGCAAATCTGCCGGGAGTTTGGTGAAATATTTGACCCTATTTCTTGGACATGTCTGTTTTGGACGTGTGTAGCCAACTATCTACAGTGTGGGGCTTCAGCTACCATAGCCAAAATTCGTTCCCATTCCTGCGAAGAGAGAACCCATCAAATGGGACAAAAAGGAAAGCAGACCATTAACTAAGAGTTAGGTAATCGCGGCAGTAGTGAGATATGAGGATAGACAAGGCTTTTTTTCTTTTACTGGGTCTCGTCCGGTTTCTGCGGGGCTTTCTTACGGCCCACGACAGGGATAGATTTTCAAGATCCAGAGATTTCTTGTTGCGATAATGCGTTTTGACGTATTATGTACTTCCTCGCTCGATTTGCTGCAGCGGTTGTGTGCCGTCTGTTCCAGAGAGAAGTTATCGGAGCCAGCGAGAGGAAAAGCTGAGGACGATGGGCGAATTGAATTCTCAGAAGAAAACGGAAAAAGAAAGAACCCGTTTCCTTCACGTGAAGCAGTTTGTGATAATCGCAGAAACAAAACGGACAAACGGAAAAGAGAGGGGTAGACACCTAGAGGGGTCAAGAAAGGGCATCGTCTGCGCATGTGTGGCGGGGGAGGGCCTGGAAGGGAAGCGGCCGAGAGAGGGTGGGGCGGCCCTCGGACGGGCGGACGGAAGATCGAGGAGGAGGTTGTGACTAGCTCTGAACAAACATTTCTCACGGATAAATGGAATAATTTTCATGTTCGTCGAACGACGAAGTAGAAGCCGTTCGGGGACTAGAACAGACGCACCCGACGTCGGACAGCCGGCGATCCGCGGATATAGCTGTAATGGGTTAATTGCTGAGCAGGACCGACCGCCTTTGTTTCCGAGCTATATGACCCCTCTAAATCCGTCGTTCTCCCCTCGCCCGCCCCACTCGGCTTTTAGTCGGCAGAGTTCTGCTGACGGTCGAACTCTGCTAATCATCATGCTGATACTCAGACGCTTTTTTTGGGCCATTTTTCACCCTCAAAACTCTTCGGGGTCATGCGCGGCCAACGCATCCAAGCCTTCTCTCTCCCGGTTTGTCCCTCTCAACCCTCTCACATGATACAAGCGGCACGTGGCTTCGGCCTGTATTTGCATTGGCGTTGGGTCGTGCGGGGATGTTCCAAGATATGGGTCATAAAGCAGGACCACGGGACTGCAGACCGGGCAGGAAGGAACAGAACCACATCCCAAACATACCCATGAATGAATGGGTGACAGGGCCACTGCTTGCCTTCCTACAAAGCAATGCAGGCCCGCGATTGTTATTGTGTTAGTTTGTGTCACGTGATTGTGACGGCCAAAAAATGAAGAAATAGACGAGGTAGCACACAAGCATGAAACGACGACTCACCAACAGGCATAGGTAATTAAGATTATCAATTCATTATACATTTTTATATACAAAAAAATAAAGTTGAGTGTTGTGGACATGGTGAAACGACAAGATACGATCTGGGCAGGCTGTTTGTCCCTTCCCTCTCCGAGCTTAGTATATTAACAGGGTTACTCCATTCTATTGAGGCATGTCATTTCTGTATTTTTGGAGATAAGATGCATGGTCGTTTCTTTTTCAGGTATTCACTGCTGTTTGGTGCTGCCGGCTTCTTCTAGTTTCTTCTTCTTACGTTCTTGGAATAGATTCTCGACTTCCTGCTGCTTGGCTAATTGCTGAGCCATCTGTTCCTCAGGACTTGGGATGTTGCCCTCTACGTAATCCTTCAGGGTAAATGTTTGGCCGCCCATGTGTTCTTGTTGGATCTTGATCTTCTCTTTCTCTTCCTCGATCATTTGCATGAATCTAACATAGTTCTTTTCACCTTCTTCGCGAATCAAGTCTAGTGGGAACTTTTGTTGGGTAGAGGAGGCTCCGCCGGCACCAACCAGACCTAACAGTTTCAAGGCCCAGTTATTGTTGTTTTTCTCCGTTTGTTCGTCCACCATCTTGGATCTTAGTTTCTGCACCCTCTTGTCAAATTCTTCTGGTAAGTGCTTCTTATCCTGGAAACTCGATAAAATAGGTCTGACATCATTGATCTGTTGGGTTGCCAAGTATTCCAAAAATGGAATCAATCTCAATAGTTTATCATCGGCTTCCCCGTTCCATGGTTCCATTGGGATGGCATTTTCGGGCTGCAACTGGTACTTTGTCTCATCACAATCAATTATTAAGATCTTACCCAAGTCACGGTTCAATTTAGACAGATCTTTGATGTGCTCACCATCCTTATAAAGACAGTGTTCCTTGAAAAGGTTATATGAAATAAAGGCATGGATCGGATCTAACTTCTCGGCAATCTTTTCACCATACATCATATAGTTCGATGAAAATAAAACAATTTCGTAATATTGTGACAAATAACCTAAAAAGTAATCAACACCAGGACGCTTGGCAGTTCTCCAACCGTGTTTTTGGGACCATTCAGAGTGGACTAACAAATCTTCCAAGGTTAACACTAGGGTCAAAGGACGTTGGTAAGGTGCCGGTGGTGGAGGTGGTAATAAATCTGGGAATGGAGGTTCTTGGAAATAAGTAAACAAAGAATTGAAACGAGCACTAAATCTCTTCCACATCAATTGCGGCGTGTAGCCATTTTCAATGTCCTTCTTCAACTCGGCATCTTCTTCAGCCTGCCAGTCTCTACACATATATAAACCAATTCCTAATAACCCTGCTAATGAAAAGATATAAAATAAATTGGCATATCTCTCACGTTTGATTTCTGCAGAACTCTTTCTGGTTTTCGATCTCTTGCTTGATTTGCTGGAGTCTTTGTCCTCTTCAGAGAAAGGAGTTTCTTCTTCTTCCGCTGGCGAAGATTTCTTACCCTCATCAACGTCAATACCTGCCTTGAACAACATATCATCAGTTAAAATAGATTTAGGGACATCTTTAACCTTCTTATCCTCTTGGAATACCAAACTGATGGAATTAAAGTGTCTGCGTGAAGTAACGGCACCACTGCTTAGACTAATCACCTTAGGTACTCGACGAGCTGCTATTCTTAATTGCGGTTTCAATATCCTCGATAGCATTCTGGAAAGCGCAGGTTATAAAAAGGTGGAAAAAATAGATGGTTTGTATACCCTTGAAAAGTATGAATCAGTCAAGTATGTTATCTACTACCGTAACAGTGTTGTCTGTGTGTATTGGAAATGATATTCTAGTTGTTTAGTGATTTGACAGTTTAGGTTTAAATTTCCATTGAGAAGAAATGGATGGAAAAAAAATAATCTTTCGGTGAAAATTGGAAAAGTGTGACTGAAAAGCTTCTCTGCCCTTGACCGCCCATTAACGTCCTGTTTCATCCCAAAAGAAGCTTATCCATTAGTATCTCTGCTATTGATAAGCACTAGAATTACCCGACTTGATGTATTAAGCCGAAAGGTGTCTGTGATTTGTGCATAATACTCATAGTCAATCCACGATATGTGCTTGATGTATATATTAGAATATATACGTATGGAATAACATATATGAGGAAGTATACAAGAAATATATAATATCAGCTTCGAGGCTCGGAGATCCTTGTCATTATAGAAATGTTTTTTGTTTCAAACTCAGAATGCTTTGCAATGTTTCTTCGATTTACTCTAACAAATGGTAGAAATTTCGATATGCTGAATCTAAATCAAACAACAATTCTCTAACATCTTGTTCAGGTAATGTTTCTTCGGCTCGCATCTTATTGATCCTAACTATCCAATTGACCAATTTGACTCTGTCGGAAAAATCCTGATTGGTTACTCTGTTTATACTTACTAATAATTCTGACATCAAGGGATGTAGTTGATCTTTAGAGTTATAATTTAATTTTAAAGCATCCATGACCGTGATGAAATTACCTGTGGTCTCGGCAACGTTTTTAGCGTTGAATTTAGTATTAACTTTCTTGCCGTTTCTATTTTCGCTATTTGAATTCGTAGAGGAATCATTTTCATCATCAATGGCATGTTCTATAGTGATCGGTATGCCCCTTTCAAGTCTTGTTATAGCATTCGATGCCACAATATGATACTTTTCTTTGAATTGATTTAAATCTCCAAATTCCTTGCTAACTTGTTCATTATTTAGGTATGTCTTGTATTGAACTAAGAGTTTATTAACAGCGTTAGTGTACTGTGAACTCGTGATAGAATCCTTTAGATATGCCTTTTCTAAGTGATCTAATGTTATTATAATGGAATAGATCTCTGATAGTGAATCGATTGTTTCTCGTTGTTCAGACATTATTGTTTTATCGTACAATGGTATTTCTTCATACAAGGCAGATGAAAAACTCCTTGTGCTGTTTTCGGAACTATAATAATTAAGTGGTGTAATTCCAGACATAATTGGTTGTAGTAATCTTTCCTTTGTGCATTCAACTGCTCTCTGTATTTCTGTGTATAGGTGCTTGTTTAACCTGTCTTATTGACCATCTAAAGTTTGTAAAATTACAATAGTCCGAGAGGTATACTTAAAAATGAATTTATAAACGTAAATAATAAGTTACATAAATGAACGGCAGCTGGATCTAAATAAAAAAAGGAAGGGTTAATGATTTTGTTATTCTATAATGGGTAACTTGATCTTTCTTGCCCCCGTTGAATCAGTTGGATCCGTGGTATATACTAAATTAAACTTTTTTAGAGTGTCCTTGTCGTTGATATTATATACAATTGGTGGTAAAAATGGATATTCAAGCATATTGTTTTTGGGGTTTCTCTTAATCCCTCCAAAATTATTATAAAATTGCTTTGCTGAATGTGCAATTTCTCGTTCTTGTAAAATTAACTGTTCGATGTATTTGACTTGAGAAATGGACCATGGCGTTATATTGATTTGTTGGTGGATTTCAAAGTCTTTACCATTACTGATCTTAAATCTTATATCCAATGAATGAAGTATGGAGTATAATCTACCCTGTGTAGACATTGAAGCATGGTATTTGAAAGGTATCTCAGGAGCTTTGTTTTGGATTAGTTTTGTGTGTATCTTGCTATGAGATGCTGATGGCTGATTTGAATATTCAGTTGGTAATTTGTACATAAACTCAGGTTCTTTCATTGTTTTTTCGAATTCCTGGAAATATGAATCTTTGGTGGAAATGGGGACATCGATATTTATTTTCAAACCGTTGGTTCCAATCACTTCATTGTATTGCTTATTTATAGAACTGAGTACAGCTTCTTTGACATCATAATCAGATGCTTCAAATGTTTCCTTTATGTCCACGGCAATATTCTTCAATTTCAATTTTTTACTGAATATTCTATTCTGAGTAGGTGAATAATCTATAGCATTGTGTGTAGATGCCGGTGACATACTGTTATGAATTTGGTTATTATGATGAATAGCAATATTGCTAATCTCAAGACGTATTCGTAATACATCGTCAGTTGTAATGCATGGATTTTCAATGCGACATAAAACTTTAAGTTTTCTATCTGGTGATTTGATTATTTTTTGGACCTCTGGGTATAATTTGGCACTAGGTATATGGATATACCGTTCGACATTGACTGGGGTGCTAAATGACTTTGTCAGTTCCTCTGAATCTGCAGTTGAGATAGCAGGAGAAGAGCTATGGACACTTGTGCTACTGTGATTACTAGCTAATGTAGTATTCTTGGCATCATTATTTTTGTGTAGATCAACATATGTAGAATAAGTGACATGACACTCCAATAAAGTAAAAGTTCTTCCAAATCTGGGATGAAAGTTGGTATCTTTGATATCATCTGGTAATGCTATGGTCAACGGTAAATCCACGCCTATCAATGGTGATTTATTATTTGAAAGGTAAATTTTCTTTTTGAAATGAACTGTGTTAGTGTCATATTTAGCTTTTGAAGTAAATGGCGTAGCATAATGAGAAGATCCATGTATAGACATGCTCTCCACTGTCAAAAGAACTATCTCCATTTTCTCGATCTTGAATGGTAAACCATCATTTGATCTTATTCGGAATTGACACTCAATCCTAGGAAGAGTATCCGGAAGTCCCGGACAACCTCTGATGACTGAATTATAGCTTGGCTTTAATGATATTATTGGATGTGTCATCCTTTAGCCCTGATCCCATATAATCTATATTTTGTTTCTTGGGTCTTTCATAGGCGGGGCTAATTTCATTCAATACTTGATGTGACATCTTTAAAAAAGGATCTTAGAATTTAGAAATAATAACAGCTAAGGAAAGGATTATAGAAAAACTAGGGGAAAAATAATACTATGCAAAGAGAATCGTGGCCTTCTATTTTAAAAATAATTGAGAGTGGGAATTTATCTTTATTAAAGAGAAATCCTGAAGAAACAGCCAAATATCGTCGTCATAAGGAAGAGCTAAAAGGTACATCAATTGATGAGTATATCTTGAGTAAACTACAATGGGACAGAGAAGAATTGGACACATTGGAAAAGAAGTACGATACTGACATAGATAGAAGAGAAGCATGTTTTAAAGATGCTAAATTGTACAAGATTACCAAGAATGATTTTCCTTATTATTTAGATGTGAATGTTCATCATTTATTAATTTGGTCAAAAATTAGGATCCCTCTCTATGTGGAAGACAAAACTTTAACCCAAGGATCAAGCAAGCCTGTTATTAGTAAAGACACTTATTCCAGAGTTGAGCAGTTTCTAGAAAAGAATTTATCACAGAGATATGGAATATCTAGGGATAATTATCGTTGGTTTATTAATTATGCAAACTTGCAAAGTATAAAATCTATCTCTCACTTGCATTTGCTAATATATTTACCACCTTCCACTAGCATGTTGAATATAGATGATCTATTGACGAAAGGATTCGATCCGATTCCATAATTGTGGACCTTTATGTTGGTTGATATTTTATGTACGAAAAATTTTCGATTAGACTTTCTATATAACTTTTCAATGAAATAAAAGATATACATGGCAGACACATATAGGCAAAAATCAGAAATCCTTTAGATATGAAACTGAGGAGTCATAGACGTGTTGATTACACCGAAGAAAGTAGGCCAAAAGCAAGACTAGTGTCGAATGATGGTGGTGGAGTTGACAAAAAAAAGAGAAAGGGAAGAGCAAATTGCAAAATAAAACTGGATTTGTCGAATCAAAGTAATAGCCCAAAAGCATCCAAACCCAATGATGTCATGTTTAAAAGGCCATGTTTTCGTGGGATGACAATGTCAGATGAATGTTGCACTGAAAGGGATATTCTAGCGAATTCTTATAATGAATTGGAATCGTTGATCCAGAAAAGTATAAGTTTGTCAGGACGTACAGCGACATTTGACAACGATATGAAAGTATTAAGGTGTGTATTGAAAGACCTCCATAAAGTCATTGATTACCAAGACGAACTTAAAATGAATAACCCCATCCCATTGAAAAAGAATATAGATGATGCCCTTCTACCGATGCTTTCACAAAACGACATACCTGAAGACAAAAAACTATCACAACTAACGGCGGCATATGGGATTGACATATCAGATATAAAGCCCTTTAATGACATGCCAGAGACATCATCTCGAGATTTGAAACAAGTCCTGAAAAAAATTGATCAAACGATATTAAAATTGGAAAAGCCAACACCAAACATGGCATGGCCCACCAAACGACAGGTCAAATCACGGTCTTCGAACGAATCCTGGGACCTGATACCATTGTATAATTTAACTTAATCCCTCTGGTCCCTAGTCAAATATGTATGTAATTACTATTTTGATGTAATTTAATACATGATTCACGTGAATATCTTTTATTCTCGTTTTTGAGTGAAGATTTATCTATTTTTGCATTTCGTTCAACGAAATGTGACACAATAGATCACGGTAATGGTTTGGATCGAGAGGAACAAAGGAACCACAAGGAATCAGCCTGTTGTTGTTGTTGTTGTTTGATAATCGGCAAGGATGTCTGAAGGTGAGTTTATTCGAAAAATCGAGGATCTCATAAGTAAACCACCAACCTGGAGGAAGGAAGATGATGAAGTGATATTGCAACCATACAACCACATATGCCAAAGTCCCGGTAAGAACTTCAGATCTAAATTGATACAAATATTTAACGAATTTTACGCCCTGGATCTAGTGATTGTCTCCAAGGTCTCGAAGTTAGTTGAAATTCTGCATAATGCTAGCTTAATGATAGATGATATAGAGGACGGTTCCTCTTTAAGACGTGGTGTTATTTCGTCGCATTTGGTGTTTGGAATTCCAATGACTCTCAATTCTGCAAATTATATGTATTTCCATGCGATGTGTATTCTACAGACATTGAGCACAGATTTAGAGGTAACTACTGAGCTATTCCACATATTTAATGAAGAGTTGCTTAACTTACACAGGGGCCAGTGTTTGGATATATATTGGAGAGATTCATTGCAGGAAAAGAAAGTCCCTACAGAAGATATGTACTACAGTATGGTAATGAATAAAACAGGTGGATTGTTTAGACTTACAGTGAGGATCATGGAAACATTATCACAAGTGTGGCAAGAAAAGATAAAGTCAGATCAGGCTTATAGTCTTGTTCCAATGTGTAATCTGTTGGGAATAATATACCAAATCAGAGACGACTATTTGAATCTAACTGACGATACAATGGAGGCCAATAAGGGTTACGCTGAAGATATTTCAGAAGGGAAAATCTCCTTCCCGATTATACATGGACTGTCTTATAGCGAAGAAGGTATTGCTCAAAAAGAAATCAAAACTAACAATATCCTACTGAATATTTTATTGTTAAAAACAGATGACAGCAACTTAAAAAAAAAGGCTGTAGACTTCCTCAGATATCATACACAATCTTTAAAGTACACACAGTCGACAATTAGAGAGTTAGCGACACTTGCCAAAAGTGAGAAATATTTACCTGCTACAGATACCAGCCCAGAATTCATTGATGCCAAGACTCAATTGTTTTATATGATTGATTATTTAAGTAATGTTTGATTATAACTACGGTATAATATTTTTGTGGCTATGTAATTATGCTTTCCATTTTGCATTATAATTTACTACCAACAACTTGGTGAAGATAAAATTTACCATATATATATATATTAATAAATGCATGTACGTAAATATATATATATAGGTATTTTTACTTGCAATTGGTTGTTGTTATTTGCACTTCTCTTTTTTTTGTATGTAATTATGGGAATATTATTTATCTGCTTTTACTGAACTATCTTTTGATATATATCAAACATTTCTTTGAGCTCTGCCACAGTTAGATCTTCAAATTTACAATTATTAAACTTCTTCCATGATTCTTGCAGATAAATTGAGTTTGATGTACCTGATGTCAACGCCCTATTTAATGTGCGAGTCTTTAATACTGAATTGTCTATGTTGTTTGACATGATAGTGTTATCTTCTTGGACATCGTTATCTACTGGAATAGTGTTGTCACCTGTACTAGTAATATCACCTTGAATAGTGGTTTCTGATAAAGTTACAGGTCCAGCAACTTTATTTTCTGAGGTAAAGGATGATTGCGAACTACTATTTGTTAAAGGTATGACACTTGCTGGAGGTGTGTAAGACTTTATCTTCCATATGATATTCTTGATGGAAGAATCTAAAACCGTCTTAATTCCATCATAAGATCCGTTTCTTATTTCTTCTGGTGGATGTATATGTATCGCTAATTCTTGGTCATGTATTCCAAAATCTCTTATATATGCGGGTAAAGTTATAGTGTTACTGATGACCATTCCCAAGATATGTTTCTCCTCGGATGACAATTGTTCTAATAACTCGCTAGAAAATTCAGTTGATGATAATGATTCGATAAACACCAATGCTGCTTCTAGATTGGTCAATGCGTATAATTCCTTTTCCAACAATTTATTCTTATATCTAAATAATCTAATAAATTCAGCATTTAAAAAGACTCTCTTTGGACATGATTTTATGATTAAATAAATCAGGAATGGTAAAAAATCGTCATTAGAAGTACGTGATTCATGTATCATCAAATCATGAATTTTCAAAATGACATTAATTTTCTCTGATGGAGAGATCGTGTGCAGCGCTAAATCCTTAAATAAGGCCATCAATTTGTTTAAATTTGCTCTATCCGTATCCGAAATCTTTTCATTTTCAAAAGTAGGAATGTTTTCAGATAAGCCTAAGAATACTACCAAATCTATTTTGCCAGCATCTGACAATTTATTTAAACATAATAATTTTTCATTAAGTAGTTTATCAAATTCAATAAATTCTGGACTATTCCGAAATAGACTACTAACCTTAAAAGTATTTTTTACAACATGCATATTATTTCTATATGATGTTGTTTTATTAGATGGAGAAGGGACAGAGGTACCAACCTCTAGTATTTTTTTAAAAACCTCAGTTTCGCATAGCTCTAAGTAACGGTCGATCTTAACATTATTAATTTCATTTGTTCTAAGCTGTGTTTCGATCTCCTTTTGTGATAGCAATTGCGTGGCCATGCTGTTTTTATTTGTAGAGTTAGTACTGAAAAGGGATGAAGATCTTCTTAATCTGTTGGAATTATTTCCACCAAGGCTATTACTTCTACTGCGGTTAAATATGCTACTAATGCCGCCCACTAATGTCCGTTCTCGATTGACAGTCCCTTGATCTATTACATTGTTCAAGTAATTAAAAGCTGTTTTATCAAAGTTTTCATAAAATGTTTGAAATAAATTGGCTAATTGTAGAATTGTCAATGGCTTGACGTATTTGGGTTGTTTTAAATCATCAATAAAAATATCGATTGATCTAGATAATTCTTCTGGAAGTTCTCTTATTTCTTCTGTTACTTTATCGATCTCCTCCTTCGTAAGAGATACATTACTCCTTCCACTTGATAATGAATCGGTCTGTGACTTAGAAGTAGTGTAACCTTTTTCGGTCTGTATGTTCTTATTGATTAAGAGTTTATCAGCCTCTTGAAAATCAGTCATCTCTCCAGCACTTTCTTCGTTGTTCATTTTATATGATTCGCGTATACTTTGATTGGGATCAAATTTTGGGTTGCTTATAGGTGGGGTGAAAAAGCCTTTCGTTGAATTATTTTGGACCTGCATGTCCTTGTGGTTTAACTCGATAATCTACTCCTTTTCAAACGAACAGGACAAAAAACTAATCAAATTGTAAAATAAAAGAAAGAGCGGTACAGTCAATTGGTAATGCACAATTCAGGTATATTAGATCTCAAGTGACGTGCACTGATGATATATTATGGGCGGTAAGTGACTTCAATTTAGATAGTTTTTGGTTTTGAGCATCGGGTCGACTAGATGTATGTTCCCTTTGATCTTTAGAATATTTCATTCAATAGGGAAATTTTAAATATATAAATTGAAAAATATAAATCTATTATTAGCGTTAACCGCATATATCACTCATATACAAAAAATATCCATTCTGAAGTAAGGAGCGTCAATAGTACTGCAATTAGATGGAAGAAGTTGTATTACAACTAGATGACATGGAAGAAATCGTTGAAACGGGCCTTTTCTCCAAATCCTGTGGATATCAATCATTATAAGAGACAAAGATTAATAAAAGATCTGGAAAATTTGACATTAAATGATAAACACTCCTTAGAATGTTCCGCATTTAATGCCCCCAGTAATAATGTCGAAGTGTCTATCTGTGAACCAGCTAAGCTTAAGATTGTGTCTAAATCCGCTGAAAAGAAAACTTTAGAATATTTGAAGGCACATAATGACGATCAGTCTAAACAGATAGATAATGATTATATATTTCAAAAACTAGTTGAATATGCTAGGAATGAATCAATGCAACTAATTCGTTGGACAGATTCTAAAGCACTTTTATATTATTCATGGTTAAAATGGTACCATGATAAAATATCAGATTTCTATGGGACGCCGGAAGATGTCAATATGGACTACAGAGACGATGACTATCAACATTATAAAGATGATGTCGATATGGATGAAGACGTAGATATGGATACTTAATGCATTTTATAGTTGATTTCGACTAAAATTGCTCATAGAAAAGCATATAAACATATTGTGTTTCATTTAGCACTTTATTCAACGAAACCTCTTTTACTGATGTATCCGATACCCACCAAAACGGATATTTTAAAACTGTTGGTAAGATTTTGTTTCGTTTTTGATATATTTGATCTATCTGATCTATCACAGTGTTAGTGGAGGTGTTACTGATATTACCGGCATTTAGTGAAATATCATCTTCATCTTTTAATATCGTAGGAGAATGATTTTCTGTTGTTTTTGTGAACTTGTTTAATACAATATTAGGCTTCCTTTTGTATGCTTGGTAGTGACCTTGTGAATGTGATCCTGTATGTTTTATAACCGCCTTTAGTTTATAATGAACTTGGGCAATTTCACTAGTTTCGCCACTACCTATATTATGTTCAGGAATATTTAACTCTTCATCGAAATATACGTTGCAATTGTTCTTAAAATAACTATAATTGTTGAACGTTGATCTGGATAAATGAATGGCTAATATTTGGGGGGCCTGTGTGAAAACGATCCTTCGGTATATAGTGGAAGTGTAATTTTTTAAATATTTATGTTTATAATCATCAATGTAATTTTGGACATTTAGTGGCAGATCCTCATTAATCGCAATAGTTCTGAATTTTGATTTTAAAAGGGACAATATATCTTTTTCCTGTTGGTCTTTCGTAGTGTTAATCTCAAAGCCATCTTCATTGCATAGAATGCGACTTATAACACATCTAAGGCAACTATAATCCTCAATAGTTTCCCCTTGCGAGTCAAATAATATATCATTTAAGTTAACGGAATAACCCTGTGGTACTTGCAGTTCATGGATCAGAAACGAAGAAGACTGTGCTTTGGATTGACCATGGCAACGTAGGCATATTAAAGAGCTAGTTAGCTCTCCACTGAATGGGAAGTTTGGAATAAATACATTTTCACAGCCTGTTGACAGTTTTTTTAAATTGTCATTTTCTAATTGCAATCTCTGTAACATCAACTGTGTTAATTCATGGGCATCATTTTGATCTCTAGATAGGGGTCCTCCGTATATACTTTCTAAAGAATGCAACAATGGCCACGGTGATGTGCTTGTAGAAGTATTCACAACATTCTGTAGAGTTCTAATGATACCACATATACTTTTATGCAATAAACTAACGTTATTTGTAATCAATTCATTGCCGGGAATGATTCCTTTCAACGGCTTATTTCTTAACTCAGATTCCAACTCTCTAAGATTCTTAAGTAATACATTAAAATAAATTGTCAAGCTAGATAATGAAGACAAACACTGGATTGATGAATTAGCAAAGCACACGTTTCTTGTGTTGGTCAAGCCTGTTGTGTGTTGATCCTTACGTTTGGATGCCTGGTTCTCTGATTTTTTAAATCCGAATATTTTACTTAAAGTAGGAAAAATCACGTAAAACGTCAAACTGATAAAGGTTCCGTAATAGATTATCTTGTTAGTCTTCAGTCCCAAAATTCCTTTATGCAGTGACATCTTTCCCTATTGTTGTTTCCTTTTCCTTGCATTTTTCTTACTACTCAGAGTTATAATAAATGCGAAGTAATTTGAAATCAATTTAGAATTATGGGAATTAAGGAACAGCCACAACGAAGTACGAAAAAAAACGAATTAAATATTAAAGTGTATTAATATGTTACAATATAAAATTAATAATTAATAAATTAATAAAGCATAAACATTTCATGCTAATGGTATATATCACTCCAATAAAAAGATCAAACTCGATGTCAACAGTACTACAGAGTCATTCGAATTAGGAATTAATGCTTTAAATAACTACGCACCTGCACTACCATATTCATTGGCCCATTTTTCATATTCCTGCAATGACTGAGGAGAAACACTTTTTTTGATTATTTGTAACGAATCTTCGAAATCACTTTTCTTGACTCCTCTGATGTTCTCAAAGTCTGCGAGCATCAAACTATCTCCCAAATCCCTAATTGGCTCCATGGCAGCTTCTTTGGCTAATGCCGTTAAATCAGAACCAGAATAACCTTCAGTCATGGAGGCAATTTGTTCGAATTGGGTTTCAGTTAAATCGTTCTTTTGTTTCCCCATCAATTTTTTGAGGTGATATAATCTGGTTTCGTAATCAGGGAGTGGTATGAATAATCTTCTTGAAAATCTTCTTCTGGCAGCCTCGTCAATAGCCCAAGGTAAATTTGTGGCAGCAAGAACAAGAACCCTGTTGTCAACTGATGCATTATTGTCTTGTGCCGTAGCATTAGAGAGAGAAGACCATTGAATCAACACTTCTGTTTTGATTCTTCTAGATGATTCATTTTCATTGTCAGACCTAGCAGTTAACAGAGAATCAATCTCGTCGATAAAAATAATCGATGGGGCCATCCTCTTAGCAATATAGAACAAAGCCCTAACTAGTTTTTCAGATTCACCTAAATACTTTGATAAAAGAGATGATGCGCTGATTGAGAAGAATGTGGAGTTTGATTCGGTTGCAACAGCTTTTGCTATCATAGTTTTACCGGTACCAGGGGGGCCAAATAATAACATGCCTCTTATGGGTTCTCTAAGGCCTTTAAATAGATCGGGTCTTAGGAATGGATAAACAACAGTTTCCTTCAAAGAATTCTTAGCGTTTCTGAGTCCTGCGATATCATCCCAGTATACTTTCTCGTCAGTAATTAAAATATCATTTAGGATTTGTTCACATGCATGTGGATCGACTCCATGTAGTGAATTCATTATGTTTTGTATTTTATCATCTTGAGCCTCTTCTGAGCCTATTACTGGAGCCGGTGGCGATGGTGTCTTTCTGTGTTGGCGTACTTGTTCAACCATGGGTGAGGAAGGGACAGATTGCGACTGCGCACGCACTACCTTCTTACGGGCCGCAGTATCAGTCGACGTACTGGATGTGTTGATAGACATGTCATCTTTATGGGCAGCTGAGCTAATCTTCTTTGGTCCTTTTATTTGAGCTCTCGTTATAACTGGTTTAGAATACTCGTATTTCCTTCTTGCTTGAGGAACCGGTTTAATCTTAACTGGGGCAGTAGTGGAGGTTGGTGACACAGATTTAGAGTTGATATTGGGGTTGACTTTACGATTGGTGTGTTTTGCATCAAATTGTGGGTGAAACTGAGACCAAGCTGATTGTGCGGCTTTTCCAATATTATTCAGCTCCATTACTTTCTTAGGCGCATGCTGAGTATCTCTAATAACCTTGTTAATAGATCCACTAACATCAAAAGAATGCCTTGAAGGTGTACTGCCATTAGTCCTTTGAGAGGCACCTTGATGGCCAGCTGAACCTCTTCTACCTTGGCCATTGATAATATAAGAAATGGAAGCACCCTTGACCTCCATTTCACCTTTTTCTTTCTCAATTCGCTGTTTTTCTAGTCTTTCTCTTTCCTTGGCTTCTTTTGCAAGGCGTTCCTTCTCCAATTTATCCTTTTCTTCTATTTCTTGCTGTAGTTTCAGTCTTTCTTGACGTTCTTTTTCCAATTTTTCCCTCTCTTCTTGTTCTTTCTTTAATCTTTCCATTTGTTCCCATAATTCTTTCTCCTTGGCTTTCCTTCGTTCATCCTCTAGCTCCCTTTCCTTTTGTCTTATCTTTGCCAGTTCAATTTCTCTTTCAGCTTGACGTCTTCTTTCATGTTCAGCTTCTCTCTCCTGTTGCTTCTTCAGTTCTTCTTCCATCTTCTGTGCCACTTCTAATTCAACTTGCTCTTTAACTTTAATTTCTAATAATGCCTCTTTTCTAGTTTGTATATCCATTGCGTCGAATTTTTTCTCCATTGACTTACGTTCTTCCTCAATTTTCCTTGCTATCCTAATCCTTTCAGCTTCTGCTGCAGCTTGATCATCAGCGTCAGAGTTATTTTCAATAACCTTTATATTGGATGATCTTGAATTACTTCTATGATGCATTTTACTATTTTTTCTCCATAATTTCGATAGAACGCCTGGACTTGAACTTCGGCTAAACTTAGAAGATCCTGTATCAACTCGGGAAATGTTATTATGGCTGTTAGCAGTGCCTGGTTCCTTCTTATCTAATGTTTTCAATTTTTCCTCCGCTGATTTTCGAGCTACCCTAATATCTTGCCCTAATATTTGAAAATCCTCCACTTTGCTACGAAGCTTTGGATATTTATCTCGTATGGTATTTATACCTTTATTGATACCAAAATGTTTGGTAATAGTATTCAACCCATCATTTACGTATTTCAATAAGTCGTCCAACGCCTCATAGAGTTTGGAATACTGATCTGATAGGGCATCTGGATTTTGAGATAACACTGACAAACGATTGTTTAGGTTCGCATATTGGTTACTCACAATAGAATATAGAAGTTCTAACGACTGTGACAAAGTGAAATGACCTGGAACAGCAAATTTCTCAGACAACATTGTAATATAAGTAAAAAGAGATCAATAAGGTTAAAAATATAAATAAATCATTAAAATCACAATATAATACAGTATTAAAATTAGTAATGCTTTTTTACTGCAAATGTAAGTATCTTGTTTCAGACACTGAAAAGGGGATCAATAAATAAAACGTTGTAACAACGAACTGATAACTAGCTCTATTATGTTATATAGATACTGATTTTGTTTAACGATAAGGTTTAACTGTTTGCATGTAATCCTTTTTTTTCTCGTAGAGATGGAGTTTTCGGACTAGTAAAAAAACAGTTGGGAGTCTGTCTATTCTTCGGTTATCAAAATATTTGACTCAATCACTCCGAATATATATAGATATATAGATATGCAAACAAGTAATGTATTTACAATATCCGAATGAACGTAGAAACTAATCTCCTTCTACTACTCTGGCCACAACTCTTCTAAAAGAAATTTGTTCTTACATTACTTGCAAATCCACTTGCGCTAAGTTTTTTCTTCGCAATGTCAAGTTAGTTTTCCTTCCTTTCCCTTCAAAAAGAATTAGTATTACCCGGATGATAGGAAAATAGGAGAATATGCGATGAGTAGAAAGAATTTTCGGTTGAAGCTACGAATACACAATTTAAGTTCAAATAGCCTTAAGAAAATTGTTACAAATACGTAAGTTTATAATAATTACATAGTATGGTATTGATTGATCCCATATCTTTTTTTGGTTTGTTTTTTGTAGGTCGTGAAATTGTCATTAAATCTTAAATTTGCATTGGAATATCTAATGGACGGCATCCGCGGGGCCTCATGAGCTTGCAAAAGGAGCTATGGAGCTTTTCATGATGGCGCATAATGCGGACGTTTACAATACTTATTTTTCTCATCTTCCGTCATTGTACGAACAGTCCAATCATTGAAATTTTCGAAGATGCATATTTCTCTGTTCTGTTTGGAGAGCTTACGGAAATATAAGGAAATGGAATTTAATGTTAAGCCATTGTTTATCCTGAATCTCTCCAGATCGCCAACTATGATTTTTCTAATTATGTCTCTTGGCTGTTCAGGGTTAGTAAATCTTCCAAGTTTAATACCACGATCACATTCCATTTCAATATAGTCCATAATTATCCTTCTTGTTGGAAAGAAGTGTGAATCAACACCCACTTTCCATCTTCTCCATCCGTAATCTTCGATCAATTTTTTGATTGAAGGCTTCCCATTTAAGCCTACATACCATTCAGCATATAAATCCCATAATGTCTTATTGTCTCTAGATAGTTTATATTTGATGTTTTCATTTGCCTTACCACTCTTCTTTTCACCATCACCGCTGTGTTTCTTTTTCTTCCTGGGTCTTTTAATCCCACGCTTCAATTGCATGTCAACTTTTTCTGTTTCCTGAAGAGATTCCATCAGTATATCATTGTTATTGTCCTCATTGTTGTTTACAGCAATGGCGGCATCAGTGGTAGCAGTGCTGACTTCATTATTGGGAGGTATATTAGTATCAGGTTGGAGAACATTAGATGATGCAGCATCAGCAATTGGGATTTGACTGTTCTCAACTAATTCATCAGACGTGGATGGAACCTTATTGTTAAGTAAGCTATTGACATTCGAAGAATCCAAAGGTGACGGAACCATGTCAGTAGATACATTTTCATTTGATAACATCGGTCCTTTGATTAACTGTGGACTATCGTCCCTTAAAGGAACATGGGAAGCTATTGAAGTAGAAAGGGTATTTAATTCTTCATTATTGACATCATTCATAGATATACTAGTTCTCTTGGGCAAGTCACTAATACTAGTTTTATTTAATTTTACAGGATTATTGCTTAAAGGTGAATCTCCAACCACAAAACCAGACAACGACTGATAATTGGTTGATGTATGGGGGCTATGTGGTAACATATTTCCTCCGGGAAGTATATTGGTGGGAATATTATTATTGGCACGAGAATTATTCATTGATCTCAATAATAACGCATCTAATGCAGTCTGTGATGGTGTTATTTTATCTTCTAAACGTTGCCGCTTAGTATAAGGAGATTCGATTGCAGAACCAGGAGAAAAGGGGCTCGCCCCCTGTTGGCTCAATGACGATGGCAGTGGTAGTTTCCGTCTTGAATTTAAATCTTGTAAATTTGTATTGGTGTTACTATTGCTATTCCCATTATTATTACTCAAACCTCCGGTGGTTTGATTCGGAAATACAGATGGCATCGTATTGCTGAGACTTGGAAACATTCCCACTGGCGCAAATCCAGGAGTATCTGGTATTGACTGCATTCTAGACTGCAACCGTGGGTGTTGGTTTCGTTGTTCCATGTTATTTTGTGGTTGTGATTCGTCTAATGAATGCAGCAAGTTACTTAAGACATTCCCAGATAACGCATTCTTATCCAGTATTATTATTCCACCCGAATTTTGAAGGTCACCTAAAATATTGGAGCCAGATGAGCTTCCTCTATCAATTAAATTGGAATTAGAGGAGGTTTCATTAGTAGTTAAGGCTCGTTTTTGCAATTGTATTATTTCATTACACTTCGAGTGCAAAGAACTCATTTCGAATTTTAATTGATTAATTTGTTGACTCAATCTAATGTTTTCATTAGTCAATTTTTTAGATAAATCTAGAAAATAGCTTTCCATTGGGGTAGAGTTCTGCTGCGAGTTTTTGTCATCATTTGATTTAGTGGAAGACGCTGACATATTTATGCTATCTGCATCATTTATGTCACTTGAATTCGTTATATTTTTGAATTCTTCAGTTTGAAATAACTCTGGGATAAATTTCACAATAAATGAAACTATATTTGGTAATAATAGAGAATTTTTGTTCAAATACCTTAAATCTTGAATGATGATACGTCCCATAAATTCGAATAATTCACATAATGAATGTAACTTATAATTCGTCCTGTCAATTAATAGCATATCATATCTTAAAGATGACAACCATGGAAATACTAAATTGATTAAACTGGAAGATGGCTCAAAATTCTGTGATCGCATAATTTTATTCATAGAATCATTCTTTTTAAGTGAAGGGTTTGTCAAGTCATCTTTTGAGTATAATAATGGATTTGAATTCATGGAGATATAATTTTCATCCAATAATGGCATAGACATATAATTCTGAATAGTAATTGGTGGATTTGGATGACTCCATCTGATAACAAAATAAACTGCAAGGGCAAAAACTGGGCATTTTGAAATATCAGGGTGTCTTGACACTGTATTGAAATACTGTGAATATTTGCCCTCATTTAATTTCCTTAAGGTCAATGAATCAGGGTAAGTTTGATCAACGATTAAATCTACCAACTTCAAAGAAGTTAAATTTTCCAACTGCACTTTAAAATGAGACTGTAGAATATACTGTGTTATGGTGTAAAAATTAGAGCTTGTTTTGGCCCCATTTTCATTTCTCGATTGCCTGGTATCCTGTTTTGATAATGATAGAGCGTTCACTTTGTTAGTAAATGGGTCGTTTTCCTTAATCGGAGAGATATCAGAATCAACATTCAGTAAACTAGATGCTAATGATTGGTTCAATTCATTGTTGATATAATCCATTATTAGTATATCCTACACTCCCTTAGATAGCCACGATCCAATTGTTTGTTTTTCTATTTCTTTAATAATTTTCCAGCCTATAATATGTCTATGTCTATGTCTATGTCTATGTCTATGTCTATGTCTATGTCTATGTCTATGTCTATGTCTATGTCTATAACAGTTAGTTGGTATTTGCAAGAAGAATAAAAAATGATGTTTCTATGAGGTAGGCATTCAATTGGACATATCTCTATTTTCTATATGATGGACTGTAGGTTTTTCGGTAGAAACCCAAAGAGATCTGGATGTACTTAGTGAGACTAACAGAATTATTTTCAGTCAGAAATATCGTTGCGATATGGCATGTAAAAATTATGAAGAATAAAATAAAGGGTAGGTAGGCAACATTTAAGGGAAGTTTTAAGAATAATAATAATAATGAAGAAATAAAACAAAAATTTAAGATTGCAAATGAAGAAACAAAAGAACTAACATACCATATTCTTAAGAAGAAGAAAATGAGGAAGAAGCAGATATTGGGAACGGATTCGTATTTTATTCTCTTTTTTTATTTGTTTTTAAGAATTCGATTCAAATAAATAACAATTAGTGAATATGAGAATATTGGTGCTTGTAAAAGAATCAGTTAAACCGCTTCTATTTAGGATAGTATTGTTAATTGTGCGGTGATACTTGATTTACAGTATATTGGTGTGTCTAACACGACACTTTCCCTTATTCAAACAGTACAAATTGACGAGATTCCTTTATTTTCGATGATGAACGGTCCACAATAGATATTTTTAAGTAGGTTAATTGAACCGAATTCCACTAATTTTTGTGTTTTATGGAATTTCTGAAATCTTTCAATCCGGGTTCCTCTAAATTTGTGAAATATGCTATATATACAAAATATTGGAAAATCAAAATATAGCACACTTGACTGCTGTGTGTTTAGTTACAATACTGTGTTTATGGCCGGCTTTCTTTGTGGGGTGGGGTGTAAGATGCATTCCAATAGTATCAATAAGGTTAGTTGGTAATGGGAAAGCAAAAAACAAACTTGGACAGAAATTAAAAGTGTAAGGAAATGTTCCAACTTCCACTATTTTAATTCTTTTCTTACATATTTGCGTCGATTGTTTTTTTTTTCTTTTTTTTGCATTTTCCTTTCGGTGCAATGTGCTCACCAAGAGAGGAGCCCCACCAATTTAAAATAGTGGAATCCCGTCAGTGCATACGCGCAGTAACCATTTGAGGGCGCTAGGCAGAAAAACAGGAAGTTGCAAAAAGAAAAATTAACACATCGGAAAAGGAACCAAAAAGGACAGAAGACGATCCCGTGATTATGTCAGACGGATCAGATTGGGGGAAAAGAGGAATCCGAAAGGAGACTCAGGAAATCTATGGCACAAAAAACTCCGAGACACGTCTATATATGCATCAGTGCTTTATTCTAGAATTGCTTTTCTTGCATCCCAACTGGAATATATTGGGTGGTCGTATTTATGATTGTTCTTATGCCAATGTAAGAACCACTTGGGCATTATTATTAGGAAGAATCCGACCGAGACTATTAATATCAACAGTGTGTATTCTACGCCCACACTTATGGTTAAGTAGGCGTACACTATGAGATTCGATAGTATTATTACAACCGCTTTTGGTTTCTTGGGTAGGGACCGTGACAATGTCAGGAAGATAATATTAAGTTGGATGCATATCAGTAGAAAGCAGAATACTTGTGTTGTGGAGCTTAGTCTTGATCCTAGGACAGCGACATCTGCTAGTAAAATGTTGGTCGATATATTTGACGGTTTTTTGTTGTTTTCATGAAGATGCTGTTTGGCCAGTATCTTTTTCGATTTGCTCTTAATGGCGGTATTGTCTTCTAGATAATTGGGCGCACTTATTGGCTTGGTTGTAATCAATGTAAATATGTATGATATTGTAAGCCAAAAGGATAGTGTCCATATCGAGTCTGACGCCGTTGTTTTTGTTAGAGATTTCAATACTGGTGATAATGTCAGCATGACGAATAATATGATAAACGACGATTTCAAATTGATGCCAAATATGTTGCTGGATGAACGTGTGGAGTGATCGTCTTGTAGAATATCTACACATTTATAGAGAAGGCCAATTGATACGGTGACTATAAATGTCATCCATTTGGGGTCATAATTGTAATGATAGATTGATGTGAAGGTTATATAGATAAAGGATGTATTGATAAAAATGAAATATAACTCGATGAAATCCCAGATCACTTTTTCTTTAAGTTTATCTGTGATTGGTCTCCTAATGGGTGGTTTTTCGCCTAGTCTTTGTTTTTTCAATTCAGCATATATCTTTTCAAATTCTGGATCGGTATATGTATCAGAATAGTCTTGACGGACCCATAACAATCGATTCCACGGCGCTTTCTTCATGGTTGGTGCAGGTTCCACGTACAAGTGGTTTCATCAATAACGTATGTATTATATACAAATATACAAAGCAACAACCCATCAAAGAAATTTTAGTATACATTTCTTTTGTTTTACTTTACTTTTTTGTAGTTTTTTTTTTCATTATTAATTTTTTCAAGTAGAAAATTGATATTATTATCTATTAATCCACAAGGAAACGACTGTTTTATACAAAACTTTTAAATTAAAATGAAACAACAAAATCAAATACTGAAAAGGGAAGAAGAAGAATATAGGGTTGAAGTTATCCTAGTATTCAGTGTATATATCCATACTCTATAGTAAGTTCCACGCCGAGCTAAACTAAACAACTAAAAAAACGATACTGGTAATGATTTGCATCTCAGTATGAGTAACAATCTATCGCGGGATGATAGTGTAAAGAGACAGGAAACAATAGAAGATGACGATTATGCTGAACAAGACTATCCAAAGTTTAAATCGATACCCAGAACTTTACCTTCGGTGAATCCATATCTCAATAGGAAATCTAAAAAATGGAGTGGTCAATCGCTCCATCATGGGGTACCAGCCAATTTGGTGATGACCAATTTCCCAAGAAAGAACGACATGCTTGGGTCAAACAGTATCGGGACCCCCGGATCGGCACTAAATCCCAACCAGATGCTAAATCCTTTTGAAATACCGAATCCATTGAACTATGTAGACATGGAGGGAATCAATGTGGAAGAAGATGGTCATTGGGAGAAGTTCAATCTGGGCAGAAGAAAGACTACCCCAGCAGACACCAGACGTTCATATAGGATGGATCCATTCCAACAGGTGTTAGAAGAAGATAGCAGCAGTTTGACCACGACCAAAGACACGGCCACTACAAAAGACATGGATGACTTGGCATCCGTGAAGATAACAGCCACGAATAGAAGAGGGGCTGCCTTGCAGAGGCAGCCCTCCTACTTGGCCAGTAGCGAGAGATCCTTGACCATGCATGAAGATACTGAAGAGACGGAGCCCAAGTTCGTCGTCATGCCCAGTGTAGACCATCAAGACATGCTGTGGCAAGAACTGAGCATCGTAGAAACGACAAAGGAGATTGCCCAAGAGGCGAGATGGTACGACCAATTCCCGCCTGGCTTCGAGTCGAAACTGCTACGACTCAGACAGTACCATGGCAGATTGTTGCAGTCCCTGCGCGAACGGAGTATACGCCTGGAGGAAGAACAAAGACTGGAGATTGCGAGGGCCACAGCGGCTACGATCCTGACCAACACCCCTGTCGCCTCTGATGACGAAGAGGGCACAGCTACCACGAACAACAACAACAACTTTACCAAATCTGCAAGTGACAGTATAATTCGTATTGGTGGAGGGATTGGGTCCACTATCAACCCGGAGGAAAGAAAGCACATGACCCAGTTGCTGGAAGGGATCAAGGATTTGAACTGACACCACGTTGGATCCACGTGCTGGTCCCCACGTGAGGTTGCCGGCCTATGGGAAGAGGGGAGAAAAAAGGAGAAAAAATAGGAGCACAGGTAAAACAGGGAGAAAAGGGGCGGTAAGCACACGTAAAGGCGGACATTATTATGTCAAGCGTGTGGGTATTGGGGGGAGACACAATGCACGCAGAGATCGCAGGGAAACAAACAAAAGGGTGACGGGAAAGCCAAATATACGAGAAACGTAAGAAATGAAATGAAAAAAGGGATACGCCTAATTATATGATTTTCCTTTTTTGCCTTTTTCTTTTTATGAGGTTGGTCTGATTATGTAAAAAGAATCTTGGATTGTGAGACAGAGAATAGAGCTCAAATGGGACTCATGGGTGTTAAATTATTAATAGAAGGAGGGAAAAAGGAGCTAGATATACTTGTTCATTGGATCCCAACCCTATAAATACCGTTGGGTTTTTTCTTTTCTTTGCGTTTCGTGCCAATTGCTTGTGGTCCGTAAGAGTTGTATATTCTCGTTCTCCCTGTGTCTGTTTAGTGTTAATCGCATCGAATCGCGCACGCACCTTCCCCTCCTCGCTAAAGAGATATATATACATACATATACAGTTATCAGCAATGTCTTCTTTCTCTACTTTCAAATTGGCCACTGAGTTGCCAGCATGGAACCAATTGCAATCCATCTACGACGCTCAAGGCAAGAGCTTGTCCGTGAAGGAAGAGTTCAAGAACGACCCAAAGAGATTTGAGAAATTGTCCAAGACTTTTGTCAACTACGACGGTTCTAAGATTCTGTTCGACTTCTCGAAGAACTTGGTCAACGACGAAATCTTGGCTACTTTGATTCAATTGGCTAAAGAAGCCAATGTCACTGGTTTGAGAGACGCTATGTTTGCTGGTGAACATATCAACTCTACTGAAGACCGTGCTGTCTACCACGTTGCTTTGAGAAACAGAGCTAACAAGGTCATGAAGGTCGATGGTAAGAATGTCGCTCCAGAGG
Source organism: Cylindricascospora bacillispora (assembly GCA_030573655.1). Taxonomy (NCBI): domain Eukaryota; kingdom Fungi; phylum Ascomycota; class Saccharomycetes; order Saccharomycetales; family Saccharomycetaceae; genus Cylindricascospora; species Cylindricascospora bacillispora. The sequence continues at coordinate 102,895 of JAJMDR010000030.1, read as the reverse complement.
TTGATGCTGTGTTACAACACATGAAGGAATTCTCCGAAGAAGTTCGTTCCGGTGCATGGAAGGGTTACACCGGTAAGAAGATCACCGATGTCGTTAACATTGGTATCGGTGGTTCCGATTTAGGTCCAGTGATGGTCACTGAAGCTTTGAAACACTACTCTGGTGTCTTGGACGTTCACTTCGTCTCGAACATTGATGGTACTCACATGGCTGAAACTTTGAAGAGATTGAACCCAGAAACGACTTTGTTCTTGGTTGCTTCCAAGACTTTCACCACTGCTGAAACCATCACAAACGCAAACACTGCCAAGCACTGGTTCTTATCGAAGACTGGTAACAACCAAGCTAACATTGCTAAGCATTTCGCTGCTTTGTCCACCAACGAAAGTGAAGTCACTAAATTCGGTATCGACGCCAGGAACATGTTCGGTTTTGAAAACTGGGTTGGTGGTCGTTACTCTGTCTGGTCCGCTATCGGTTTATCCGTTGCTTTATACATTGGTTTTGACAACTTTGAGGCTTTCTTAAAGGGTGCTGAAGCTGTTGACAAGCACTTCACCGAAACTCCATTGGAAGACAACATTCCATTGCTAGGTGGTTTATTGTCTGTCTGGTACAACAACTTCTACGGTGCTCAAACCCATTTAGTTGCTCCATTCGACCAATACTTGCACAGATTCCCAGCTTACTTACAACAATTATCTATGGAATCTAACGGTAAGTCCGTTACTAGAGGTAACGTTTTCTCCTCTTACTCTACCGGTTCCATATTATTCGGTGAACCAGCTACTAACGCCCAACACTCTTTCTTCCAATTGGTTCACCAAGGTACCAAGTTGATCCCATCTGATTTCATCTTGGCTGCTCAATCTCACAACCCAATTGAAAACAACTTACACCAAAAGATGTTGGCTTCCAACTTCTTCGCTCAAGCTGAAGCTTTAATGGTCGGTAAGGATGAGGCTCAAGTCAAGGCCGAAGGTGCCACTGGTTCCTTGGTCCCACACAAGGTCTTCTCTGGTAACAGACCAACTACTTCTATCTTGGCTCAAAAGATCACTCCACAAACTTTAGGTGCTTTGATTGCTTACTACGAACATGTTACGTTCACTGAAGGTGCTGTCTGGAACATCAATTCTTTCGATCAATGGGGTGTTGAATTGGGTAAGGTCTTAGCTAAGGTTATTGGTAAGGAATTAGATCAAGCTGGTGAAATTAAAGCACACGATGCTTCCACCAACGGTTTGATCAACCAATTCAAGGAATGGTTGTAGAAATATTCAAATAATGGTAATGATGAACATATACACTACTATTTGGGGGATACTTTGTGAACATATACATAGTTATGTAACTTTTTAGAGAAATTCTGTCTTTTATAAACGAATTGGTTAGATTTTTAGTTTTGATATTTAGCTGTTTCTCTCACTGTCAGCGAGAAGAGCTGGTGATAGTATCTATAGATAGTTTGTGGTAGGGCTTATATATTGAGCTTTGAAAAATAGTCCCGACATCATTCTTTCGTGGCAACGCGTCAATACGCATCTTAAAAATTGAAGACATATCTCGATCATAGAGAGGTAGAAACTAATCAGAATAGTGGATTGGTGTGATATAAAACCAATGCATCGAGCATTAGATTTGGGTTATATCTTGGTTCATATAGTATATTAGAGTTTTTCAAGATGGCTGGTCTTCAAGACAACCCTCTTACAAGTTCAGGACTCGATATGTCTACCAACAATCTGATACCCGAGGATATGCAACAACGATACTTACATTGGAAGAAGAATGCTAGGATATTGTATGATTATTTGAATACGAATTCAACTAAATGGCCGTCATTAACTTGCCAGTTTTTTCCCGATTTGGAGACAACCACTGATATTCATAGACTGCTACTATCATCGTTCACCTCATCTCAATTGCCTGAAGATGAATCCGTCTATATTGCAAAGCTTTCAACCATGAAGCATTTAAGTTGGGCTAGTCTGGACAATTTTGATATGGAAGAAGTAGAATTTAAGCCTGATAATTCTATAAAATTACCATCAAAAAACTTAACTACGGAGATCAATATTCCGTTTCCTAATGGTGACTGTAATAGAGCAAAATATATGCCACAGAATATTAATGTAATTGCCTCAGCATCTTCTGATGGATCTATTTATTTCTTCAATAAGACCAAACACGGATCGACCTCTATTATAAGAAAATCGAACTCATCACTGCCGTACGAAGGGAAGATGGTTGTACCACATTCAGAAGTATTAGATGTTTCTGCTGATAATGAGGTTGTTTCTTTGGATTGGAATATGCAAGCAGAAGGTTTATTGGCTTCCTGTTATTCTCAAGGTGAAATAAAAATTTGGGATATCAATAAATACAAAAAATCCAATCCAACGGTAGATACACCGACACACACATTTGACTGTGATGCACTGGGATGCAATGATTTGTCATGGATGATAACACACGATTCGTTATTTGCAGCCTGTGGAGAAAGTAATATAGTAGTATTATATGATCTAAGAACTAAAGGTGAAGTATTAAGATCTCATGTGGATGCTCATGATGGTGGTATAAACTCGTGTAAATTCAATTACTTTAATAATTTATTACTAGCATCTGCTGATTCTACAGGCAAACTTAATCTTTGGGATATACGAAAGTTGGATCAAAATCCTATCAAAAGTGTAGATCATGGGTCTTCCATTTCAACCATCGAATGGAATCCTAACTTGGACTCGGTAATGGCAACAGCTGGACAAGAAGATGGGTTGGTGAAGATTTGGGATATGACTACGAGTGAACCCATTTTTGTGCATGCAGGGCATATGTTAGGAGTTACAGATATATCGTGGGATTGGCATGATACATGGTTGATGTGCAGTGTAGCCAATGACAATTCTGTTCAAGTATGGCGTCCTTCACTAAAATTAGTTAACCCAATGTAACTAAATAGATTGTATGTTAATAGGATTGATAAATAACTAAATAGAGTTTCTTTGGTATATTGTGCGGTTTTTATGTTTTGTTATGAAAAAGACTAGTTTAGGAGTAATCTTTCCATTTAATGTTAAGAAGGAATAAGAGAAAATTTAAATAACAATTCGCATATTAGTAAAAAAAAGAACATGTATAGAGAAAACAATAAACCTATCAAAATATTAATAGTTCTAAAGTTAGCAGAAGATAAAAAAACCAACTCATAACTATTTCATGACAGATCATAATAGTTCGACAACAATGAATAATGTATCTATTCAAGATGATATCCAACCCAGTTTTAGTGGTGTTCCAGCCCAGGCACTAGAAGCAATCAGAATGAGATTAGCTCAACTTACGCATTCTTTGAAAAGAATACGAGACGAGCTAAGCAAGCATGAATTACCGCCATGGTATTCGATTCAATCACAATTAAATGTTACACTGTCTCAATTAAGCTCAGTAACTGCTACTTTACAACACTTTCAAAAAACGTTAGATTCAACAGTAGTATATCCATCCTTGAAATTTCCTACGACATCTCATGAAAACTTGTTAACTACATTACTGAGGAAAAAATACCCACCTGAAGTTGAAGAATGGATTAAATTGGCACAGGAAAATTCTGGAATTGATAATGCTTCTATGGATCTTCAAGAAATCGATAAATTAATACAGGATGACAAGGACGTAACAAAGTGGGCACTAGATATATTTGCTCGCGAATTTAATGAGCATTCATTTAAAGATACTGATGTTCCTAACGATGGCTATGTTAGAATTGATTTAGAATCCGACTCTTGGTCAGATAATTCGAAAGCGAAATCTACTAGACCTTTCGAACCAGAAGATATATTAAATTACGTTTACAAAGGTGAAGGATTAATTAAGAAAGAAGTGATCGACTAATTTGACATTGATTGAATAGTTTCAATACCTATAGAATTTCATGCATCATGTCCTGTTTTATGAAGCATCATTAGGAATATCAAGGTGCAGGATATTATTTCACATTTTATATCTAATGCAAGGAGTATAATAAGTATAAGTGTAAGTGTTAATTCTAACATCTATAAATAAAAATGGAGATGAAAACAAAATAGAGGTCATAACATAATTATATACATGGGGTCGTTAAACAAAAGTTTTTTAGAAAAGAAGTCGAATTTTGAAAACTGTCTGTCTATGACAATAAGCGGATTACAAGTTCCCAAGTTCCAAACATAATAATGCTATTTGGAACCGTTCTCATCAAATGGGGAGTCAATCCACCATACATAGATTTTATACCTTCTTCTTTAAATATAACTCTGAAACTCTGGATTAAACCGGTGTATTTTAGTTTACCATTCTCCATTGGTTGTCTTAAACGTGTTCTAACCACTTCGTGAGGATATGTGACTATACTAGCTATGAATTTAGCTAAACCAGCGCTGCCTGATCTTTGGCACCATTCTTTGATTTTTTCAGAGGCACTCTTATTTTTGTCATCAGCATTTCCAAATTTTTGTATAGATCTTTGTCTAATCATATGCTTCATTTGTTCATAAAGTAACCATTGTAATATTCCTTCCACCGAGCCTAAATATGAAGCACTCAATCCTTTATACAGTCCCTGTATACCCTCTGTTTTCATAACGGTCTTTAAACAATCATATGAGTTTTTATATTGTTTGGTCTGTCCAGCTTTATCTAGTTGGACTCTTGTTTTAATCAACCAAATCGGGTTTGTAGCAGTGGCTGTGGCCCAACCTGCTGTGGCGGCTGCCATTAAATGGATCCATGCTGCTTCTTGTCCATTATTGAACGCTTTAGAGAATATATCCTTTGTAGTACCATATGTGAAAAAATTGATACTTCTTGCTGGAATGACACCTACTAAGTTTGGTCCTAAACCTTTAAATAAACTCCTAAAACCTTCTTGTTTATAGACATTCCCTAAAATGCTTAAAGTTTCACCAAAGTGTGCCCCTGCCTCAAATACATAGTTGAAAGCTTTAAGATTATTGCCTTTGGGTATGGATGAAAATTTAGATTTGTAAGCATTTTGATATAAATCACTTTGTAATCTTGTTTTAACCAAGTCAAATGGACAAGTAACAACAGCACCTGCCATACCACCTACACCACCGGCTACAAAGTGTACCCATGGTTTGACGACCGGCTGTGATGAATGGTTGTGATTTACAATCACATCTTCCAATTGAGGTTGAGCAGCTTCTCGAAAAGTCGATCCCTTCTCATCACTTGCCAAATATGGCAATGACTCAAGTGCCTCTTCTTCCCAATCCTCTAATGATCTTTTATCTGGCATAGCAGCGTTATTTGTAAAATGGAAGATCCTATTACCCGCTTATGGCCTTATTATTATCCAGAATTTCGCTCTTTATCTTACTCTGAATTAATATTACAGTATGAAAATCACACCAACCTTAGAAAAGTATTTCCCACTTTTCTCTATACGCATTCAGATCCACTAATGCTGAATAATCCTGATGCTCTTTATGCATTCAATGTCCACTAGTTTTCAGTTCACTACTGCTCTTTTCTACGAAAAAAAATAAATAAAAATACTAAAAAATTCGAACTTTTCACCTGAGAGGAAAGTGTCGAAGGTTCTATCCATGAGCTTCTCTGATAGTTCAAATGATTAGATTTATTTTTATATATGATATAAAGTTATAAGAGAAGAGATCGAAAATATATATAAATATATAAATATACATATAGATATACGATTAGATAAAGGTTTCGTATGGAACTGGGGCCAAAGTTTGTGGAATGTTACCTTCAGTAGAGATGATACGAGCTTCTCTTGGTTGAGCTGGTTGTCTCTTTAATTGGACAGCCTTACCTGCAGCCTTGGCTTCAGCACGTTTAGCAGCGTTAGACTTGACTCTGTCCAAAAATTCTTGTCTACATTTGGAGTGTTTAACATGCTCAACTCTTAAGTTCAATCTCTTTTCCAAATATCTGTTACCGACCATCTTGTTGATGATAACACCAACAGAGGACTTGGTAACGTTGTAGACAACACCGGTCTTACCTTGGTAGAACTTGTGTGGCATACCCTTTTGGATGGAACCATTAGCCTTGATATCGACAATGTCACCAACCTTGTAGATCTTCAAGTAAGTAGACAATGGTACGATACCATGCTTTCTGAAGTCACGTTGGAACATGTAACGAGTACGAGATCTATAACCGTGTCTGCAGTGAAAATTGATAATACATATTAAAACGGAAATTGTTTTAATCACATCATCTCTAATGTTAGTAAAAATAAAACTACCATAATGGATTCACATTGGGAACATTAAACGCGAAGAAAATTTCTAGACCACCATAAAAATACAATTTCAATTGCAGCTGGTGTCTCAGCTTCTCCTTCATTCAAAGATAGCTCGTCGTTCGTGTGCCTGCTATATATATTTCATATCCATAAACTATACCATCAGATTCGAAATCTGATGCATGCTCCTTCGTTGTCGCATTGTGTGTTCTTCTTATCCTGTCTAATATTCCATTGTCATGTGAATTTCAAAATTGTCATCTATAACATACGATTTACCCATTTTTGCTTGATGTTGTCTTGGTTCTGATGTTCTTTAAACTTTGATAATAGCAATCCAGGAAAAGGTCTCAAAAATCAACTACTCAAACAGAAGAATATATTAAGAAATGAATAACCAGAAAAAATATTATAATGACCTGCTACTAGCAATGAAGGATTAACAGGACCAAGCAAATAATAACTCTTTTAACACAAATCTCTACAATCTTTACCAACTACCATTTGGACTGTCAATATTCTAGTTACTCTAGTCTTTTTTCACTTGGACTGAAAAATATCTGTCTGAACCGCGTTGTATTGCGTCTCTCCCTGCCCATTCTGGTTTTCCAAAATTTCGTCTGTCTCATTTTTCAACTAGGAGGCCTTGCGCGGAAAAACCCTTTGTGAAAAATTATGCAAAAGATGTACGGATGTTAAATTAGCAGTCACGAAGAATGGACATGCGTATTTTGTCACACAATGAAGACAATGTTGGCGGGTGAGTGAGTGGCACCGTGTACTGGGAACAGCACAAACGTTAGTCAGGAGAACTACGGCGGTAAACAGACCCGCCCCATCAAGTATGATAATAACAGAACTAATGTGGAAAAATGATTAATATGTCTATACAAATTATCTAATAAAAATATGTAAAGGTTACATCATTTATTCTTCATCGGCAGCATCTTCAGCATCCTCAGCGTCACCACCCTTACCAGAGTTCTTTCTAGCAACTCTACCTGGTCTGGCACCACCGAATGGAGAAGTTGGAGCGAAATCAATGTGCTTTTCAGAGTCCAATCTAACCATGAAGGATGGGATGTTGACAATTTGTTTACCAACAGCAATGTGTCTTTGAGTGATCAAAACTCTAGCGTGGTGAACAGACTTAGCCAAACCCAACTTGTAGACTTGAGTTTGTAATCTTCTTTCCAAAAAATCTTCGATTTTCAAAGCTAAAACATAATCTAACTTCTTCTTATCTTCAGACAAGACACCGATTCTGACTAATCTTCTGATCAAGGCATTACCTTCAAATAATCTCTTTTGATCTTTTTCGTCTCTGGTCAATAGATCTCTAGCAGCACGACGAATCTTGGATAATTGGAAAGAAATTCTGTAAATTTCTCTCTTGTTCTTTAAACCGTATTCACCAGCCAATTTCAATTCGGCGTCCAAACGAGAAGATTCGTATGGTCTCTTTGGGGTAGAGTAAGTCTTAGAGTAAGTTCTTGGAGCTCCTATAGAAATAATAAAATTAGTTAGTCAAAAAAAGTTCACATCAAATAGAAGGGAAAACAATTCTAAAAGATATTCATGACAACACATGGTTTAAAAGAAGACAAAGAAGAATAACTACAGGAGTTCAAGAACAGGGCTACTTATCGTTGCAATGTTTGGAAATCATGTCAGGAAAACAAAAATGTGGTGGAGGAGGGCAAAAACGAATGCCTTTTCCATTGATCTCATTTTTTCATTAATCTGTTCATTTTTATTTTGTAGTCTAAAGTGTCGGGTGTTTAGAATACCACAAAAATGAACACAAAAACAATTAATGTTACATGAGAACAAGCCAATTTTTATAGTTGTCCGCACACAAGTTTCACACAAATCTCTGCAATGAGGGCCCCGAGAACCTCCTTAATTATTCTAATCCATCGTCACCATATCTCTCATAACAATTATCTTTTTATCATTTGTTCGGCTTCTCAATCCAAAAATATTATCTGTAAATACGTACTTGGCATTGTTGATTACTATTAATTCCGCTTGGACTCTTTAACTAATCTGTGACAGCAAGCACCAAAGGTCCTCCTACCTTCAGCTACAAAACAATTTATGAAGAACCGTATTACTTTTAAAGACTAGACAAAATCTGAAAAATTAATTTTCTGAAATTTTAAGAAATGCGCGTCTAATTCCCGTTTGTGCATTTTTCAACTTCTTTTCCTCGGATGACCTAAAAATGAAATTTATCTAATAGATAAAAATGTAAATTTATACAGAAAATCTCACATCATACAGTGAGGGGTATGGGTGAGAAGTCACAAAATTGAGCGGTCCCTATCAGGGATCCATGCAGGTACGTATTGCGCACCTCTATTGCTCCATACTAGCAGACACAGTGTGAATTTCAGTCCCCAGTAGGTCTTGGAATCATTACTACCCTGCAAGCACATCTAATTTACGATTCTGTCTCTTGAGACTTGAGGATGTGTTTATGTTTCAGCTATAGTGAGTGACCCGTTTCAATTTTTAATCCTTGGAAAAACTTGAAATAAAAATAGTGAATGTGAACAGATGAGATAACAGTGAACAGTTCCCAATGATGTACGCCGTGCTATGTTCTCTTTGGAAGTAATCAACACCTTAGTCTTATGAATCTTAGTGATCTGGAGGAGTTTTATAAAAAGCGACAAAGGACGTTGCAACATCAGCGAGTGCCATGGAACGAACTGCCACAAAATGGAAATAATTCGTTAGACTCCGATTTTAATGTCAATGAAAATAATAAAGACCCTCTTGAAAATCCCAATTGGACCTACCTATTCGGCGTTGGAACTAATGTGGACGAACTAGCGAAACGCATTGTTCAAAAATCGGTTCCTCAAGAGTCCATGTTACAATGGAATGCATCCTTTCAAACAGACAGCGTAACCAGAGACGAAACTTCTGATTTAAAGAAGTACCTCCAGAAAGATTTATCCGAATTTAATAAATTAACCGATTCAGCCATTAAGAAAATATTAAGGGAGCGACTACTGAAGGAGTCTTCACCATCACAATCTTCTTAATGCCAAAACTTTTCTTAATATTCGACCAAACTTGGAAATTTACCAACTCCCTTGGTTAGCTTTATCATTTATATACATCTATATATTAAAAATTAAATATGTGTCAACATTTTTTTTTTCATTCTCATATCATTTAATATTTGTAATGGTAGAATTCATAAAAAGGAACAACAGGGATTACTGGCTACGATATTATAATGTAAACGCCGTGTAGAGATAGAAAATAGCAAATAGTATGAATAAAAATGCACCACTTAAGGTTATAGTTCTCATACTAATTTTTGTAGCCAATAATCTGCCACCAAGGACAGCAAGACCCGTGCAAATACAATGACCAATGACTGCACCTGTAATGACAAACCAATAATCCGAATCTGTAGCCATGGCAATAATACTAATCTGTGATCTATCTCCTAATTCACCCAAGAAATTCATAACGAATATCTGAATCCAAATAGGGGAGAAAAATAAAGAAGCAACTCTTTTAACTTCTGATAAAGTGGTCTTTACGATAGAATCGTCTTGACGTTTTGGATATTTGGAAGTTCTCCCACCTTGTTCAATATCACCCATATTTTGGTTCATATCTGTCACTGCAATTTCTTGTTCAACCTCTGCTAATTCTTCTTCAACTCCAGCATCCTTAGACATTTCTAAACCTTCCAAAGTCAATTTATAGCCAAACACCAAAAACAACATACCCGCCAAAAAATTAGTGAAGTTTTCAGGTATAAAAGAAACAAAAGTATGACCTAAAACACCTGAAATAATGGTCATTATGGCTAATGATGATGCAGCAGCAGAAAATACCAACCATCTAGGATGGCGCATAGCCATTAATGCAGCGATTAGGAATGTTTTGTCACCAATTTCAGATAGTCCAATCATCGTAATTGACATGAATAAGGAACCAAAGTGTGACTTAAGAGTAGTAACACTACCCTCAGTTTCAACAGATTCAGCTAATGCGAATGGTAATATGAATAGCAATAATAATTTCATTTTGGAGGACACCATTGTTGTATAATTGGAATTAGTATATAGCAGTGTGAAAAAGTAAAAATAAAGAACCTAAGGTTAAAAATTATGGTTCCTAAAATTGAATTATATAATAATCTAATTCCAAAATGGTGTATTGTCGTTATCGTTTGCGTTATTCTAGTTTTACGTGGTAGAATAGTTGATCGCGTTTGTTAGTTTTATGATCTCAAAATTTCAACTGCGCATATGTCGATATTTACTAAAAAATTTCAATAAAATTAGTTTGTGCAAAATTACTAGTATTATGAAAAGCGAAAAAAACCAAGTTGATCACAAAGGATTTAGCGGTTGCTAAAGCAACTCCATAAACATTGGCAGCTGCTAACTAATCTCTGTTCATAATACGAGGATGGTTCCAATTTCTATCAAATTACATATTTCACATTTCTTTGGATAATCTCAAGTCCCTTATTGTTTGTGCCAAACCTACTATGAATTCATCCATTTGAACTGGTAAGTCTATGAAGTGTTCTGAAAGACAAAGCAACGGTACTTTTTTGAGGGTCCTTCCGCTTATACCAATAAGCGCGCATTGCTTGGCAATTATGCGAAGTACTTGTTTGTATTTTGTGCTCTCCATGACTATCGTAAAACTTGATCTTATATTGTGTCCATCTAAGAATTTAATAATTCCATTGTCAGTCAATTCCTTAATCGATTCTAAAAGGATATCCATTATACCTTCTTCGGTGGGGTTGCCAATAAAGAAAACTCCATCCGCCCTATCAACAAATGCGGGGTCAATTGAATCTAGCAAATTAGAGGTTGCAACAACTATAAAGTTGTTATATTTTTTTAAAGAATCCAATTGTGTCAATAGTGTATTCACTACTCGGACTCCATCACTAGACTCGTTCTTACTGATTAAGGCACTTCTTGATGACGCTATAGCCTCTACCTCATCAATTAGAAGACACACAAATGTTTGTTTCTGAGCATTACTCCTGATTAACATTTCCAAATCATTAAATATGCACGAAAGATTCTTGGAAGATTCTCCAAACCATCGTGAAAAGATTTTTGCGCATGATATTTCAACAAGGATTCCTTTGAATTCAATAAATGCATATTCTGAATTTGTCAACTCTGACTTTCCTCTAATTGCTAACTTCTGGCATAATGCTTTACAAAGTGTTGTCTTACCCGTTCCTGGCGGGCCATGCACTAGCAGAAGTTTATTATTTTGGCAATTCACACTCTGTCCATCTCCAGAAGATTGATGTTTGAACAATTCTGATACTTTTAGAGAAATTGTGGCGTAACTATACATTTTTGCTTTTACCGGCTCCTTAAAATGTAGTGTTTCCCAAAGATTTTCTAATTCTGCGGATGGCAGTAAAGTGACCTTGGTTAGCATAGAGGTTTGTTTAGAGAGACGTAAGTTTGATGCTACGTCAGGGTTAAAACACATTGTAAGCCCATCCATTTCATCCTTCTGATCGTCATATTTTTCATCATCTGGGTATTCGAAATCTGGTGGTTCTAATTCTACAGCTGGAAATCCGGATAGGTTAGGAATGTCTTCACAACAACAAAAAAAGGAAATATCGTATTCTCTTGTTATACTCTCACTGGACTTAGTTGGGACTTCTTTTGATGACATGTCGTGTTTACTATTAAAATTTAATATTTCATACACATCTTGAAATAACGAATTCTGTATTCTATCATTGAATGATTTCTTACTCAACTGTTCAATGTATATCTTTTTCACAAACATAGAAAAGAGTAAATGATCGTGTCTGTGAACGCTAGTTTCTCCAGAAGTCAATTGGTGGAAAACCACTTTCATTAGACTCTTCATGAATTGTTCTTGTCTTAGTAGTGGCGGATCCTCAATTTCTGTAGCAATCTCTTCCGGCTGGAACAAGTCTCTTGTGGTGATACTCGAGCATTGTGCTAAATTACTAATTCCGTCAAGTTTATTGGCCACTGTTTGTTTCAGCAGCTTGAAGAATATGCTCCACTGTGATTTCTCATTGTCCTCTTTTCTCACTAAAACAGACTCCAACAAATTCAAGGAAGGTCCATTCAATCTCACGTCCACCATATATCTCATTTTCTTATTATCCAAACTAACATAAACCGTCTTCTTGTGTGCAGTTCATGACGTTGTAGATAGTGAAAAGGAGGTGGGGTGTTATGTTTACCTTGCTGTTCTTATTTTGAATTTTGGCAATCCCCCCCGGAAGTACACCTTTTTTAGCCGCCGAAAAGAACCGGTTCAAATTTGTCACTACCGCATCATAAACCAAGACACTCAAACATCTCATGGATGCACAAATGAGTATATAATGCCCAGCTCTGCTGACTAAAATGAAGTACCTGAGTGTGTGATGAGCAAATGTGTTTTTCTTCCAGTACTTTATGTTTTGTGGTTCCAGTCGCTATTTGTCAAAATGAATAAACTACCTTCCCAAAGAAATCACCCCAAAGCAGAGAATATGCTTCTACAAGTTAGTATATGTACAACTCGTGCACCTTAAGTGATGTCCACACTCATGTGTCCCACGTTTTATTAAAGAGTTGGATGGACAAGGGAATACCGTGCGAGATATACGGACGATATGATACAAGTTAAAAAAGTGACATTTTGGTTTGATATGTTGGTGAACTATCATCATTATGATCACAACACACAGATAAGTCAAGAAGCACCATTGATACGATTCCCAAGGAGTATGACATTTCCCTGCGCACTTATGCAAATATCAAGTTGACGTAGAGGCTGCCAATCTCACGTGCCAACTGATTTAATAGGTAAATTGGAAATTTAAGCACTAATGATTGAAAAGATCAGAAGCTTCAAGTGACGGACAGAACCGTACGTTATATAGGCAGCTCGGAGACCGAAATCATTTTATTTCGCCATTATCTGACTCCACAAACGCTGAATTACAACCCTTCCCTATTATGAATAATATATGCTGTAGAGCATTGTTAAGGCCTACTTTAATGGTCAGCAAACCCACTGCCATCCGTTTTATTTCCACTTCGACAATATTAAGGAAACAATCAGAAAAGGAGAAGCGGAAAGCGGAAAGAAGTATCAGTCCCAGACAAATTGGTGTTACGATAGATCTTTACATCCCTCCCTCCTACGAAAAATATCCTAGCATTTGGAAACAACCTTCTGTAGTTTTCAATGCCCTGATAAGAAGATTATATCTATTGGGACAAAACACAGTGCAAATTGCAGTGTTCCGGTACCAAACAAAAATCAAACCCAAGTTTTTAGTTTGGAAGAACAATGCTATCGAAACTTATGCGAACATTAACCAATCATTTGCATCCAAAGATATTCAACATATCAAACCTCATATGTCATTGTGGGTTGAAGAAGCATTGACCAAGAGAATTAAGCAAATTCCCGAGAACATCGAATTAGATTGGCAACTAGTGAAGTTTAATAATGTACCTAAATTAATATCAATCCAGCCAATCTTATTACCTGGACGCTCACTTGATTATTTACAAATGGTATATCAATTCAACACTAAACAAAGATTAATCAAACTAAACAAGACCACAAAAGTAACGGAGACAGTCGATAGAGATGTCTTAGACTATATGGTATTTTTGTGTAATGCTACAACGGATGAACTAATGTTAATGGGATCTGTATTTGAAAGTAAGCCTGAAGACAAATTACCTTCAAACCTAGACGATGATGTTCATTTAGCAATTAGGAAGATGAAAACAAATGGTGATATATACAGAATACCGGCACAGTCGGAATGAATCTACCTTATTACCTTGGAGCATCTTAGCACTTCCTGTAAATAGTTTTTGTACGTATTTAATAGTATAACATTATCTTACACAACACGATGCCGTTATTAAAAAAATGTATAGTAAAGAGACAAAAAAATTGAAAAATTGAAAAAACGAAACCATCTCATCTCATCGCAAGTAGACTAGCATAACACCGGAAAGTGTCCACAACTCACACCACACATATTGTATTATCCAGGATGGGTCGTAAGGGAAAAGGTCCAAAGACGAATAATCAGAAGTTGGCTCCAGAAAAGGAGAGATTTATCCAATGTTGTAGTGATATTACACTGGAACTAACAAATTCTCTTACCTCCGGTACTACAAGAGAAATAAATTTAAATGGACTTATAACTAAGTACTCCAAGAAATACAAGTTAAAGCAACAGCCTAGATTAACGGACATTATCAACTCCATACCAGACCAACACAAGAAATACTTATTGCCTAAGTTAAAGGCCAAGCCTGTCAGAACTGCTTCAGGTATCGCCGTTGTAGCCGTAATGTGTAAGCCACATCGTTGTCCACATATCGCATATACTGGTAATATTTGTGTTTATTGTCCTGGTGGTCCTGATTCCGATTTTGAATATTCCACCCAATCGTATACCGGTTATGAACCTACGTCTATGCGTGCCATCAGAGCAAGATACGATCCATATGAACAAGCCCGTGGTAGAGTAGAACAATTAAAACAGTTAGGTCATTCTATTGACAAAGTTGAATATGTGGTGATGGGTGGTACCTTTATGTCTTTACCAAAAGAGTATAGAGAAGATTTCATTGCAAATTTACATAATGCCCTTTCAGGTTTCAATGGTAACGATTTAGATGAAGCCATTAAATTTTCCCAACAAAGTTTGACGAAGTGTGTCGGTATAACCATCGAAACGAGACCAGATTATTGTACCCCTACACATTTGGACGATATGCTTAGATATGGTTGTACAAGATTAGAAATTGGTGTTCAGTCATTATATGAAGACGTGGCTCGTGATACTAATAGAGGCCATACAGTAAAAGCTGTATGTGAAACATTTGCAGTGGCAAAGGATGCTGGTTATAAAGTTGTTTCACATATGATGCCTGATTTGCCAAATGTAGGCATGGAAAGAGATTTGGAACAATTCAAAGAATATTTTGAAAACCCAGCCTTTAGAACAGATGGTTTAAAAATATATCCAACATTAGTTATTCGTGGTACAGGTTTATACGAATTGTGGAAAACGGGCAGATATAAGTCATACAATGCTAATGCCTTAGTTGATTTGGTTGCGCGTATTTTAGCTTTGGTCCCACCATGGACCAGAATTTATCGTGTGCAAAGAGATATTCCAATGCCTTTAGTCACATCTGGTGTTGACAATGGTAACTTGAGAGAATTGGCATTGGCGAGAATGAAAGATTTTGGAACAAAATGTCGAGATGTTCGTACGAGAGAGGTGGGTATCCAAGAAGTTCATCATAAAGTACAACCTGATCAAGTAGAACTAATCAGAAGAGACTATGTTGCTAATGGTGGTTGGGAAACCTTCTTATCTTATGAAGATCCTAAAAAGGACATTTTAGTCGGTCTTTTGAGATTGAGAAAGGCATCAAAGAAATATACGTATAGAAAAGAGTTTGTTAACCAACCTACTTCAATTGTTAGAGAGCTACATGTTTATGGTTCAGTTGTGCCCTTGCATTCCAGAGATCCTCGTAAATTCCAACATCAAGGATTCGGTACATTGTTAATGGAAGAAGCTGAGAGGATAGCCAGAGAAGAGCATGGATCCGAGAAGATTTCTGTCATTTCAGGTGTCGGTGTTAGAAATTATTATGCAAAATTAGGGTACGAATTAGATGGACCATATATGTCTAAAATGTTATGAAAATAAATTGTTCATGATACATAAAAATTCATTTTATTATTACAAAATGAAATGAAACTATTTAATTTCTAACTAAGGATATATGTTATATACAAATATGTATGAATATTTAATTACAATTCTGCTTTTTTCATTCGTTTCATTCAAACGGTCCTAATTCCTTTTTTTGTCTTTATCTATATAATCATCTATCGCTATCATATTTGTATGATAAGTACCCCCAAAGGACAATGAATACTTTATTGTTACATCGCCCAATTTTTCATTTTTAACTATTTCAGGCCAGAATTTCCATATCCAAATGAATGTATAATCCGCCACTTTATTCATTGTAACCAATCTCAAAAATTGTAGGGATATGAAAAGATAATAGATTCCCAAACCTGTCAACACATGCCACCAACCATGAAATTCCCATAAGACTCCCAATGGTAATTTCAGGAAGGACCTTCTGAAGAATATCCAAAAAGAGCAATACATAGTATCCAATATCCAGAAGATGAAACCAAGGGAAAACATTACCACGCCTAAGATTGAGGAATAAAACATATTGTTCTTCTGTGACGAGGAAGTTACCAATTTCCTTGATAGCAGTGTAGACATTATTGCTACAGAGTTAATCAGAACACCAAATAGAACTTGATGAATTGTTGCATTTCTATTTACTATGTACAGGTAAAGCACAATCATCACAACTAACCCCAACAAACAAGCAACTAAAGTTTGATAACGTTTAGATAATATTTTCTTATTGGAACCTTCGACATTCCTAGATTCTGTGTCATTAATATTAAATAGGTAAATTTCCCTCCATTCGCAAACTAAACTCCAAAAGGGAATACTGCTTGCTAAGATCATTGGCAACTCATCTAGTAGTTGAAACTTATATTTCAAAGTCATATGGAACAACCAGGAACCGATTCCCACTAAAGTGTACCCCAATCCGACTAAAATAAACCTATTCTCCAGACCATTTTGATGTACTTTAAAAGTAGAATAAACCGCCAGTGCGATAAAAAGCAAGTTGGTCAAAGTATTCGAGTATTCCGCAAAGTATTTCGATACAACATAATTCTCCTCACACCAGTCAATCGTGGAAGTAACCTCGCCCCACTTCCCTTCAATGGGTACTTCTGGATACGACCATCTTAAATAATCGATCATTTATTTCGACTGCAATAAACTTCAGCAACCTTGTTCCTTCTGGATCCTTAAAAAAACGGTATCTCAATATCTAGAACGCCAATGCCTCAAAACAGAATCCTCAGACCGACAGACTATATATTCTTAAACTCCTTTACACAAATTATCCAAAACAATGACAACTCCAATCCGATACATAGTAATTAACTACTTTCCTTTTTGGAATAGGATTGTTACATAATCGTTCTCATATATATACATATTTAATTTTTTTCTAGACGAATTTTAGATTCCAAGTCATTGGAAAAGTGCAACAACGGATATATACAATGCAAAACAAGATAGTCAGTAATGCATTCATAAGCCTCATTCCGCTCTAACATATTATACAGGTCCATCTTCCTAGCATACATTTTATCGGAATGCTTTGACAGATGTGGCTTATATACCGCTATCTTTTTTGACATATTATTAGACTTTATATGTAATCCCCTCAAAACACCGAAGAAAAGAAAAGAAAAAAAAGTAGGTAGATCACTTTTCCTTTTTTCCTCAGGAATTTCGGTAAGAAAGGCTCGAGAATAAGCATAGCCGAGAGACATACATCGACAGAACAAGTTCTAAAAGACCCAACACCCAATGAGTGGCATCTCAGGTCGTCATTCAGAATCCGAGGCTTTTACCTGTAGGTTGAAGGGCAGTACTCTGTTTTGTTTTGGGAGAAAAGATAAAAATGTAGCAGAGAGATCAATTTTCTGTTGCTTCTTAAAATAGAATTTATTTTAAAGTGAAGCGAAGTAAAATATTAAACTAAAAGATTACAAACACAGACTTGCGATAGCAACCAGCTAAGACTTTCCTACGATACAGCTGTAAGGTAATCTAGACGACATGGGACGACGTAAGATTGAGATCGAGCCAATCCAAGACAACAGGATCAAGACAGTAACATTTATAAAGAGGAAGAACGGGATCTTTAAGAAAGCACACGAACTCTCTGTTTTATGTCAAGTTGATGTGGCCTTGATAATCCTAGGGGCCAACAACACGTTTTACGAGTTCTCTTCAGTAGATATCAGCGAGCTCTTAGAAGTTTATGAAAATCGTAAAGACTTAAAGCATAAAGTGGTCGAGCCTTCGTTCTATGGGGATTTTGATAAAAAGACCCACGTACAGTTGAAAAATAACAACAAAAATAACTCAAGTGCTCATTCATCGCCGAGAAAAAAGGCCAAATTTAATAATACTACCCTAAAAGATTTAAAACCATCAAAGGAGGGAGCCACTGCTACCCAGACTTTCTCTCATCATAAAAAGACCTACAGTGCGCCTGAATCTTGTATTTTAAAGGACTTGAACAACAGAAATAGAGACACCTCTGCCGTACCAGTTTCTATTACAGCTAACAGCAGTCCTAGTCATATTATCAAAACGCCATCTCGTATTTTAAATCAAAGGTCGAATAATGATGAGTTGAAAGCTGATGTTAATAAAAAATATCCCATGTTTGATACTATTTCATTTGAGAAAGAGAATAATCATGCCAACAATAAAGACAACCTAATGATTCATAACCATTTCCAGTTCCCACCTTCAAAGGACAGCACAACCAAACCATCTCCCATCATCAAGAAGAGTCAACCTAAATCATATAAAAGCTCTCCGGATAAACTGGGGAGTTCAGGAAGGCCTAAGCTAGTGTTAACTACTCCATCAAGAACTACCACTGCTTTAGCTTCAAGAACGAGTAAGAGTTCTCCAGCTAAGTCTGTGTCATCCCTTAAAAACAAATCTCCTCCATCAACTAATACTGGATCATTCCATGCACGACCTACTTTAAAACTGCATATTCCAGTAAATAACACATCAAAGTATAGTAAATACAATAGTAATTCTAATAATACGGGGAATGCTAACTATAATAGCAGTATGAAATCGCCACTAGGTTTGGGAATTGATAAAATAGATCAACAATTAAGTAGTGGAACTGGTATCAAATCTGATCTAATTCCTAGTGCAACCAATAACTACCAGTTTAGTACCAATAATGGAGTCAATCTGAATTTTTTAAATTCACCATCAACCCAACAATACTTAGCTACACCCTTGCAACAATTAGGCCCTGCTCCAGGTAGCCTTAATAGCGGCATGAATAATAACCAGACGCATAAGGGAATATACAAATTTTTACCATTTACCCGACCAACGCAACATTTACAAGAATCAAAGGTAGGGGATTCTTCTCCGACAATCCCCAAACCGACAACCGATTACTTTATACCGTTCCTCAAAAATAAGAGAAATTCTACTACTACTAATGATTTACAGAATGATCCTCCAAGCAATAATAACAACTCCGCCAACAATAATAATCAATCTTCACATAGTTCTATGGATTTAAATACCGCCACTTCACCAAACAGTTCCATGTCTATTTTTCAGTATTGGACATCTGCAAAGACAAATAACTCAGCACTGCAACCTTATAACAATAAAATACATGACCATCCTGGAAATATTAATACAACTTCCACAATGATAGGATATAATAATCAAAATAACGATAATCATAATACTACCGCTAATCCCACTGGCTCTACAAACAACGGAAGTTCGGGATTCACCCCATTAATATCATCATTACAAACACCTTTCACAAATAAATATTTTAATTTTTCACCTGATGTCGAAGACAAGAGTGGTACCAAGCAATGATTCATTTCTTCTATTTTATTTTACTTTCATTTTTAATGTTCATTCAAACATACTTAATAAATATTCTAATTCATACCCGTTGGACTATTATAAGTTGTGATATATTAAATAGATATGCTAATATCTCGACCATTGTTCTATTCATACTCAATTTATAGGCTATATTATTTAATACAAATAGTAATTTAATTTCAAGATCTCTGAAAAGCTCCGGAGTTTTTTGTGGGTTGGACGGATACCATATCCTTTTGATAGCGCCGGAGTACCATTTCAAGAAATGTAATAAGATATAAGTAAAGCAGACTATGTAATTGTGTTTTGAGCCATTTCTTGGATGCACTTTTCCACTAAGAATCCATATTACTTGCAACTATGTTCATATATATTTTACATGGCAAAATATATGTGACTGCACTGTAAAACATCCAAACACCACACTAGCAACACTAAAACCTTTTCAAGAAATTATATGAATATTTTTCGAATTTTCTGAACGCGCGGCCAACGAAACTTCAGCAACGCATCTTTGGTAAAAATTGGAATAAGATGCAGCCACTCCCGGGTTGTCCTTTTTCCCAAGTTCTTTGTATTCCATCGTAACTAAGATCTTTTTTCTTCCGCCTGGCACTGGTACCAGGGAGACACTGGGGTCTCTAGACAGAGTTTCTTGACTGAACTCCTTCTAGCGTCGTTGGGTGATTTTTCATTCCAATAATTTTTCACTTGTTCATTGTACTGTTCGTATTTTTGGTAGTGCAACTTTGACCTTTTGTCATTGGGAAGTCTTGAAATATTGTAAAGCTAGAGTCTTATTTCATTATTATCGAAATTTTGTTAATATCTGCAGTAATAAGGACTGTTATTGTTGTCATTTGAAATTCCATTTCTGATTAAGTGCAATTTTATTTTAAAAGATAGAGTTTAGTTCAGCGATTAAGACATCATAGACCCAAGTAAGCAATCATGAAGGTATGTTTTGACGAAATAGACGCTTTTCGAAACCACTGTCTTTAAATAGGAAAAAATATCGAACTAGGCATATATTGAAGATTTGAAGAAAAGACGATCATAATGTGGTCCATAATGAATTCTTCTCATGATATTCGAAGTCTCATTTAAATCCCAATATTATCCTAACAATTCATAGATATTCATTCATCTATTAAATTTTTTTTATATCAGAGAATTTTTTACTAACAATCTCTAAAAAATGGATCTATAATATCGCCAATATTATAGTTTGATTATATGATATTTTTTTAGTTGAACATTGCCTACCCAGTTAACGGTACTCAAAAATGTATCGAAATTGATGATGAACACCGTGTCCGTGTCTTCTACGATAAGAGAATCGGTCAAGAAGTTGAAGGTGAAGCCATTGGTGAAGAATTCAAGGGCTACACCTTCAAGATCTCCGGTGGTAACGACAAACAAGGTTTCCCAATGAAACAAGGTGTTTTATTGCCAACCAGAGTTAAGTTACTTTTGGCTAAGGGTCACTCTTGTTACAGACCAAGAAGAACTGGTGAAAGAAAGAGAAAGTCCGTCAGAGGTGCCATTGTTGGTCCAGATTTAGCCGTCTTATCTTTGGTCATCACCAAGAAGGGTGAACAAGAATTAGAAGGTGTCACTAACGACACTGTCCCAAAGAGATTGGGTCCAAAGAGAGCTAACAACATCAGAAAATTCTACGGTTTAACCAAGGAAGATGATGTCCGTGACTTCGTTGTCAGAAGAGAAGTCACCAAGGGTGAAAAGACCTACACCAAGGCTCCAAAGATCCAAAGATTAGTCACTCCTCAAAGATTACAAAGAAAGAGACAACAAAAGGCCTTGAAGGTTAAGAACGCTCAAGCTCAAAGAGAAGCTGCTGCTGAATACGCTCAATTGTTAGCTAAGAGATTAGCTGAAAGAAAAGCTGAAAAGGCTCAAATTAGAAAGAGAAGAGCCTCTTCTTTGAAGGCTTAAGCATCGCATTGATTGTAAAGGGAAAAGATTTTAGCATATATACCTTTTATACTTCTTCCTCGACTTATCTATGTAATTTTTTGCCTACCATGATATAAATCAAAAATTTCTAAAAATCTATTTACTAATCTTAAGTTTAAATTATCTATTTATTTATTCTTTTATTTTCAGAACTTGAGTAAGTATTCTTCTGTAAGGCATTCCCGACTTATGTCATCATCTTGATTGTTTTATTGCTGTTTTTTGTGTATAGGATCAAATATAATATCATGGAAAGACAGGCTAAATTAACAAGCCCTAGACCTGTAAAACACCATCCAATTCCCATTCCATCACATAATTTCATGATGACAACGGAACTAATTGCAGCACCTATATTTCTGAAAAAGCTACTTACAGCCACCGATCCGGCTGCCCTATTTGTCATTAACTCGGTCAGGTACGTCATTGTTGTGTTGCTACACCATGTCATTCCAAATGCTATAAATGTTGTGAAAGTAAAGACTATCACTAAACTGTAATGTTTCTGGATTGACCAACCGTAACCAATACAACCAATTATACTAATGATAGCACCAAACAGATTTAAATACAATCTGATTTCTAAAGGAAACTTTTCCCCTTCATGTCTTTTCTTCCATTGAGACCTAATACGATCAGACAAATGCCCTCCACTTTGGGATCCTATAACTAGGAAAATACCGGGACAAATATAGGATAACCCAACCAACAGCATCGACAATTCATAATCTCGAGAGAGAAAATGTGAAAACGTCACACTAAATGCATAATAACTGGCAAATAACATTGCAGTACTTAGTGAGGTAAATAATACTGGAATATTTTTCAGCATATTCCAATACACAGCTAATCCCGCCTTTGGTGGGCTTGGATATAACTCCTTAAATTCTGGTTCATTACTTACCGGCTTTTGAATACCTAAATTGCCAAAGAGTTTAATTTTGTAAATAACTTTGCGTGTTCCTTCTGAATCTTTGACTGATCTTTTATTCTCTTGTGAGTCGGTTTGATCTTTCCACCTTATGTCTCCATTTCCCACAATGCATCGTAATGTTTCTGGGAGGAAAGCTAAAACCAAAAAAAATGCTACTGCAGACATGCTAGTTGTAAAACCAAATAGCCATCTCCAATAATCTCCTTTCATAAGAATTAAGCCGGAAATTATAGGCGCAATTATAGGACCCAGATTTGGACCCATCATAAAATAGCCAATTGCCTTTCCTCTATCTCTAGGTGCAGTTATATCAGTGACTGTACCGGCACCTAGAGCCATCACCGAACTTGATGCAAATGCCTGCATTATACGCAAAACAAACAATGCACCGATATTCGCAGGGACCACAGACAATAATAAATTTGCCAGAGTCATGAGAGTCAGTGATATTAGATATAAGAATTTACGTCCCCCAATATCTGCAAAATTTCCCCAAAATAGAGGTCCCACAGCGAATACTGCCATAAAGACAGAAACTGTGGCATTTATTGTCGTTATGCTGACATTGAACTCTCTTTGCAAAATTGGTAAAGCTGGAATATAAATATTTCCAGACAATGGCCCCAAAAAGCCAACGAAAATAATTATACCAAAAATAACAAGTCTTTGGCTCTTAGAAAAACATGTATAGGGAATTTCTCTTTCTAATTCTTCAGAATCTCTAACAATTTCGTCCTTTGGATCCATGCCATTTTCAGCGGAATTATCGTTTACTGATTCTTTACTTTTCTCTTGTTGCATGAAACTATCGCTGCTTGTATTCTGATGTTCATACTCCAACATTTTTTCCTGGTGAGACAGGCATTCTTTGCCAATACTACTCTTATCCTGAAAATTGGAAATCCCAGATCTCTCATTGGAGTTGAGGCTAACCATTTTCTTATATTTTTTCCCAGCTACTTTTTTATGTATTATCTAATTTGTAATCAGTAGCAAAGTAACTTATTATATATATATATATTGTTATGTTTGTACGTGTTTGTTTTCTGTATGTTAGTTTACGTTCTATTGACTATTATTGTTGGTGGTCATTTAATGCTCATATTTTCTGTACTTTGTGACAGTGTACAGTCAACACACAGACGCGCGTCAGGCGACATCAAAATCCTCTGAATACAAAATTAAAATACTAAATAATATACAGTTTGATATAAAGAGATAGATAGGTATATCGGAAACTAACGGAAATCGCTCTTACCAATACCACGCTTACCACTGAACAAGTGCTTAGGCAATGAGGCCGTAGCATGTCTATCAGCTTCACCAGCTCTTGCTTGTCTATTTCTTTCTCTTCTTTGTAATTTGGCCATTCTATCGGCTTTAGATCTCATAGAACCGTCAGCAACACCATCTAATAATCTATCCGATTGTCTTAACTTACCACCATTTGCAGAAGCAGTTCCAGATTCAGCATCGCCAAATACAACGTCAGCACCGGTTTCGACGCGTCTATTCTTAGCAGCAGCTTGTCTATGCTTATCTTCTAAGGAAGTCATGTCATGACCTAAAGTAGCCATATGTTTCTCCATTTGATCATAAGATTTGACCAATTTAGAACGTGGCATCATGGCCTTGTTCTTCAATGACTTTTTGTTTCTTGCCTCAGCAATCATCTTCTTCTGTCTGTTTCTAATCCATTCAGCCTTTTCTCTAATTTCAGATACATCATCCTTTTCATAACCAATAATTTCATCGTTATCATCATCGGAGTTGTAGAATCCTTCTGCTTCCAATCTTTCTTCTTCTTCTTCCAAAGCTTGAAGTTTTTCTGAAATTTCTGGATCTAAGAAATCATAAACATTTCTACCATTTAAGATTTCTGGCATAACGTCATTCTTCCATTCTTCATCTTCCAATAGATATTTGTCCTTCAAGTTAATGTTAAACACACCTGCACCACCGTTTTCAGCTTCAATGTCTCTAGTCAACTTCCTTCTATTTGGATCTTCCGGATCATATTTATTCAAATTCTTAAATGATTCTGGTACGAATGGAGATCTATCGACATCGTCTCTAACTTGTGGTTTAGCAACATGAATTTTGTTCAAAACATTATCCATTCTAGCTTGAGATTTCAATTTATTTTCAATTCTAGAAGCTAATAGTTTCTCACAGGCTTTGTTTCTAACGTCCATAACATTATCTTCCAATTGACATGAAGCTTCCATAACCTCTACACCTGGTGAATTAGTGATTGTTGCTAACATAGCTGAACGTTCTTCATCTAAATCTTCTGGTCTAATAATATCAGTCTTGTTATAAACAACCATAACTGATTTATTAGCAAATAATGGTTTAATAGAATGGAATAATTTAACTTGAGCTTCCACAGTAAATCCACACTGTTCTGATAAATCCATGAAATACAATACGCATGAACGTAAATGTGCGATAGCGTAAATAGATTGCATTTCAATGTTATTCATTTCTTCAGTAGGTCTATCCAAAATACCTGGAGTATCAATAGCCTGGAATCTTAAATACTTATAATCAAAATGACCCACATATAAACTCTTTGTGGTGAAAGCATAGGGCTGCACATCAACATCTGCTTTGGTGATACATCTCAAAAATGATGATTTACCCACGTTAGGGTAACCACAGATCAACAAAGTTCTGGTATTTGGATCGATAGATGGCAATCTACCCAAATGTTGACGAACTTGTTCCAAATACACTAGTGGGTCCTTCAACTTTTTGACAATGGTAGCCATTCTACCAAGAGCAGCTCTCTTCAGCTGCTTACATTGAAACAAAGATTGACCGAATTTTAACAATCTTGTGTAATCTCTGGCAACTTGTTCCACCAATGACTTAGCACGAGAAACAGCTGCTAAGGAAATTTTATAATGATTCTTCTCATATAAGGTATCCATCAAATCTCTGTGGAATGGATGGACATCATTAATATTTGGGAAACCTTTTAATAAATCTTCGAACTTTTCAACAAAACCTTCAGCAGTGTACTTAACTTTTCTCATATAAAAGGCTCTAATTCTGGTAATTTTGAACCCTGGTCTAATGACTGTTGGCGTTTTTCTTTGTGTTCTGTTCAACACAATGTCCAACAGGTCATTAGATGGGGGAACCGTAGGTATATCTTTCCATGACAACTGCATTATGAATATTTAGTTTCCTTGACTTGAATTATATTGGTTCTTTCGATCTTTCTCCACCTCAGTTTGAACAGCTTCTTCTTTTAGTGAACCAAAGGTATATGTTATTTCCAGCCAAGATTGAACAAAGTTTACGCTAGACGATCAAGCAACCGGTATTTTCAAAACTCTGACAATATCAACCACATCTGTTTAATAGTGAAGTAGAATCTCTTTTTGCGATGAGATGAGATGAAAATTTTTTATTTTTCGTTTCTTTTTTGGTTCGAGATTTTTTCCTTTTTTAAAGTTTCTCGAAAAGCACGTGCAATATACACATGTCCAGATCACGTGCCACGATAGGGCACACCCACACTGTCTGCATATGCATGCGACCTCTTTACTGGACAGTCGCTACCACACCATGTAGGAGTTCTCTGGATTGGTTCAGTTGCACTCTACATGCACTCAGAGCGGTCTTTTTTGATTTTGGTATCGAGGTGGACTTCTATCCGAAGTGTGTTCTGACAGATATGTCGCAAGGAATCCGACCTACACAAACGTACATATCAGGGCTATAACAACAATAACAGCAGCAGAGATACTAATGCCCGAAAATGATACTATATATGTCATATTTGCATTGATTGTAGCGACACCAGGAGTAATCTCCCTGCGGCCATAACCGCCAGCGCAACAACGCCAATTCCTTAACAGATTTACAGGGCTGTCTTACTTCATCTAGTCATATACACCCAATCTACACCAGCATAATACAAAGGGGTCATTTGAGCACCCCGCAATACATGTATTGGATCAGTCCTGCTGTTTTTGTTGTTGTATACTGTAAACGGAGATAAGTTTGTTAGGAAGGGAACCAATCAAGCTCAAAAATTTAAAACTATGCAAGAAATTTAGACGAGAGTATTTCGAGGGAACTGTTTATTGAAGAGTCACAAACTGCTATTGCCGAGTTCATTCTTTTGAGCAGTATTAAAGATAATATTCTATTCAATACAGTCTGAAATAATTCATAGAAGGTAGATTTTTCATTTAAGTAATTGTTATTTCGGCTTTGATCGTAATTCTTATTATTATTAATAAACTAACCACGATTAAATGAGTCAAAAACAGATCGAAAGAAACACAGAGGAGGCTAAACGTATAGACAGCAACAGTTCCAAGGATTCTGATAGTATTGACGATGATGAAACTATTGCCCCCCCAAGTTTAGTTTATTCTCGTAACGACAAAGACTTTAAACGCACACCCCATTATATTGATAATTATAAGGATGACTCGTCCACTGTTGTCATGGATGGTGAACACCACAGCGATAAAACAAGTCATAAAATGTCTGCCACACATCACAGACGGATCTCTAATGAGCATTTGGTTTCTTCTCAATTAAGTCAATGGAACTATAATAATAATAGAGTGATTTTGAATAGAGCTCTTGTACATGCACAAAGTCTACTTCATGAAATAAACAATGAAAACGATACAAGACCAATGTTTACATTTGAATTCAATGATTCCAATGTTGAGAACCTAAAAGTTCTCCAACTAAACCTAAAATTAGATGGGAAGGAAAACCTGAGTGATCATTTAAAACTAGACAAGGATGCTAAATCGAAATTTTTAAAATCTCAAATAGTTCACACGTTAAACCATTTAACATCTCTACAGAAAAGAGTAGATGATATTTCATCTAAAGTTTTTGTGACTGGAGACCTCAATACGGGGAAATCATCATTTTGTAATACCTTATTACGGAGATATATCTTACCAGAGGATCAGTTACCTTGTACTAATGTCTTTTGTGAAATATTGGAAGCAAGAGAGAATAGAAATATTGAGGAGGTACATGCTATACGCACCTCACTGGCTACATCAGTGAAAGATGCCATATCGAAATATAAGATTAATGATAGATCTACTTATGAAAGACATTCCATAAAAGAGTTGGCAGCTTTGGTACAAGAAAATGAAAAGTACGTTTTGTTGAAAATATACATCAAAGATGATAAACGCCCTCCCGAACAAAGTTTACTAAGAAATGGAACAGTTGATATTTCACTACTCGACTCACCGGGGTTGAATATGGACTCTTTACAAACTGCCGAGGTGATGTCACGTCAAGAAGAGATTGATTTGGTAATATTTGTAGTCAATGCAGAAAATCAATTAACTTTATCTGCCAAGGAATTTATCCAATTGGCTTCTCGTGAAAAGAAGTTAATGTTTTTTGTTGTTAAGAAGTTTGACAAGATAAGAGATAAAGAAAGGTGTAAAAATTTAATATTGAAACAGATCAAAGACTTATCACCAGAAAGTTATAAAGCATCTTCTGATTTTGTTCACTTCCTATCAAGGTCTGCGGAAGACTTTGGAAATTTTCCGAATGACGATGGTGATGGTGATGATAACGACCCATACGCAGGTGAAGAGCCAGATGCTGATTTTGATCAATTAGAAAGTTCTTTAAGAAATTTCATCTTAAAGAAAAGGTCATTATCCAAACTTTTACCAGCCAAGACTTATCTTTGCAAACTTTTAAAAGATATTGAACTCCTTTCAAATTTCAACAGAAAGTTATACGAAAATGAAGAGAAAACAATACAGAATCAATTAAACGAATTAACACCACAATTAGAAAGAACCAAGAACTCTTGTAGTTCACTTGTCTCCAATGTAGACAAGCTAGTGGAAAACACCATTAATTCATCGAATACGATAACGAGGCAGAATATGAATGAATTCTTGGAAGGGTTATTAGAAACAATCCCACCTTACCAGGGAATTACACAAATTCATGAATTTGTTTTCCAAACAGAGCAGAGAATCAGAGATTTCATTAGAGAAAGTATTGAGATTAGTGAATTATCCGCCAAAGACATGACTCTCAATGTTGTGAAACAAATAAAAGAACTAGGTCAAGCTCAATTTGGCTCTGATTTTATGGAAAATCGTGAATTTAAGAATGATTTAATGTTCACAAAGAGAAGACACTCTCTGACCAAAAAGATTCGCATTAGACTATCAGTACGCGATCTTTTTTCACCTACTTGGGATACATTTTTGCCATTTTTATTAGGCGGGATATTTTCACCTACTAGAAGTTTACTTGGGAAAACTAAACCTGATGAGGAGAACCTAAATATTCAAGAAAAGAACAAAAACACCGCTGTCCGCATATTGGGACTTCAATCATATCCATTATCGCATTATTTATCTAAACCTTCTCTATTATTCACCTCCAATGTGCCGACTTTGGCTCTATATACGTTTGGTAGTACCAAACTTCTTGGTAGAATAGTAGTCGATGGGGTCAGAATCCTTTCATGGAATTCTATCAAAAAAATATCTGGCTCTGCAGTTATATTTGGGTGCATATTAGGAGTTGCCTATTTGATCCATGACCTACCCCGTGCACTGCCATTGAATTTGGCCAACAAATATAAGACAAAATTGAACGAACTAGATTACATTCATTCAAATTCAGACCGTATTGCCCAAGAAGTACGCGATGTTCTCCGTATTCCTACTCGTGAAATTGTTAAGAGTTGTGATTCTTTACTAACAAACAGTCTTTCAGAGAAAAAGGAATTGCAGTCCAAACTGGACAGTTTCCACGTATCAAAGACCTTCTTCAAACATATACTGGAAAGATCAACTGCCCAATTAAAAGTAGTCGAAGCAATTAATTTGGATATAGATTAACCCACAAGGAAAATACCCTTTCGGATATATCAAATGCCTATTTATTTATCTCCATATACAATCCGTTTTCATACCCAATAATATAAATATATAACTATTACATACTTACCGTGTATCCCTCACCATACGTACATTCATGCTTGTCCTTGAAACGTCAAGTTATTGATTGACGGACGGGTCTACCGAAACAATGTTCGGTTCTTACAAAAAAATTCCTTCGGAAATTGAGGTATTATTTCCGTTTTAGTAGTTCGAGAATTTTGAAGGCTCGAGATCATTAACGTTTCATTGCTGTCAAGCAGGTGTAGATATATATATATAAACAGAAGGAAGCTTCAGTCCTGAATAGTAATTGCTACTCTTGGTTGACCTCTTTTCTCTATTTTTGGGAAGTATGAAAATCCCACTAACGAAAACGCAACATATTCTCCGAGCCATGACTAAACCATCATCCGGACCATTCTTCAATCCTTTACATTGGGGGTACAATGGTACTGTATCTCATGTTGTAAGCGACAAGGGTACTGTCTCTTTGAAATTGAGAGATCAAGATGAAAAGGTCGATTTACACCATTTTATCAATGACTACGTCCCAAATTTAAAAGATGGCGCCAAATTTCAATTGAACTATAAATTATTTACTGGTATCTTACAAACCTTGTATTTGGGTGCCGCCGATTTTAGTAAGAAGTCTCCTGTATTTTATGGCAGAGAGATAATTGAATTTTCTGATAACGGATTGTGTAGTGCTGATTGGGTTATGAGCTCATGGGCAAAGCAATACGGTTTGGATTGCGCTACTTCATCTTTTGATAAGGAAGCTTTTGAGAAAAAGCAAAAGGAAACACATCCAGAGAACTGGCCTCGTTTACATCCACGTACTAGATTTTTGGATGAGTCAGAGTTGGTAACTGTCCACCAGGATGAAAGACCATTGATTGTTGTCATGCATGGCTTGGCTGGCGGTTCTCATGAACCTATTATCAGATCTTTAACTGACAATCTACAACAAGTTGGTAATGGGAGATTCCAAATTGTCGTGTTGAACACTAGAGGTTGCGCTCGTTCTAAGATTACTACCCGTAGTTTATTTACTGCGTTCCATACTGATGACTTGCGTGAATTCTTAAGAAGAGAAGTGGAGAGACATCCAAATAGAAAGATTTATGCAGTTGGCTTCTCATTTGGTGCTACTTTACTTTCTAACTATCTTGGAGAAGAAGGTTCCAAGACTCCAATAATTGCTGCCTGTACGTTATGTAATCCATGGGACATGGTTTTGTCCGCTTATAAAATGTCTCAAGATTGGTGGAGTAGAAATTTATTTGCCGGACAAATCACTCAGTTCTTAACAAGAATGGTCAAAGTAAACATGAAAGAACTAGAAGTTCCAAATGGTACTAAGCCTGATCATCCACCAACGGTTAAAAACCCAGCATATTATACCTTCACGCAAGAAAATTTGCAAAAATCATTTAAATTCAAATCGATTGGTCAATTCGATGACACCTTTACTGCTCCATCTCTAGGGTTTTCCAGTGCATTAGAATATTACAAGGCAGCCAGTTCTGTTAACAGAGTTCCAACTATAGCTATCCCATTATTGAGTATTAATTCCAAAGATGACCCAGTTGTGGGTCCAGATGGTGTACCATTTGAATTATTAGGGGAAAATCCTAATATATTGCAATGTGAAACAGACTTGGGGGGACATTTGTCTTACTTGGATGCACAGAACGATTCCTGGGCCACTAAATGTATTGCTCAATACTTTGACAAGTTCGATGAACTGGTTGTTTAATTATATATACTTATAAAGGATAGATGAAATTCTAAATAAAAAAAACACAAAATAGATATAGGCTATGGTTAATAATTACAAGAGCTACAAATATTTAAATATTGTATAGATATACCTTACGTAAAGGAAGAAGTCATTAATGGTGATAATATATATGGTCATTATTTCATTATTGCATTTTTAATTCTGTGACTCTACGTGCTGTAAAAACTCCTTCCAAACGTCCTCCTTAATCTTGAATGAATGTATGTCGGATTCAGGGAAAGATTTATTCTCCACATCATTGATGTATGCTGTTAATGCAGTATTCACATCATTATTGAGTGAAGCATATTGTTTCACGAACTTTGGCGGTTTTCCGGGTTGACAGCCTAATAAATCCGAAATGACTAAAACCTGTCCATTAGTACCATTTCCAGAACCAATTCCGATAGTTGGAATATCCATTTGTGATGTGATATACTTAGCCAATTTTTGAGGGACACATTCTATTAACAGGGCCCAACATCCGACATCTTGTAATTTTCTGGCAGTTTCTAATAGTTCCAAGGCATCGTCGGTTGACTTATTACCTTGAACTTTAAAACCTCCCAAAGAGTGTGCTCTCTGTGGTGTCAATCCCATATGTCCAATCACTGGAATACCTCTTGAACAAAGTGCCTCGATAAACTCATAAGTGTATTTATCCTTTGAAGGAGGTCCTACTTCAACTTTGAGAGAGGTGACTCGACTATTCAATTGAAGCAATTCAACAGCATTTGAAATTCCGAATTCAATACTTTTTTCAAAGGAACCAAATGGCATATCCACAATGACTAAAGATGGACCTTCGGCTCGACAAACAGATCTGACATGGTATTTGAATTCATCAAATGGTAGTGTGTTTGTAGTCTCATAGCCTAATGTTGTCATTGCTAAAGAATCTCCAACTAAAAGCATATCTGACTTGGCGGCTTGAACCCATGAGGCGGTGATGTAGTCATAAGCAGTGCAAACAGACAACGGTGTCCCATTAGAATACTTAGCTTGTACATCATGAATAGTGTACTTTTTGATTTCATTTGTTGGATGAATCGAATACGACCTAATCAAAGATCTGATTGGAATGCGTCCTATTCTTTTCCAAAACATCGTATACATGAACTCTTGGTCTTATGATACGGTAGCAGTGACACCGAACCTTAGTCTTGGCCTTTTTTCTTATTTGTCTTGTATCTTCGAGATGAAGTTCATCGGCGATTAAAATGTTCCCGCAGAGCCTATATAATTTTTCAAGTTCTAATTTTTTGTCACAATATACACACATTAATATGTGTAAGCGTAATGATCTATCTATATATCTAGAATATATACAAAATACAACAAGACGTAGAAGTCTCTCCTTTCACTCTTGCCACTCCCATAAGCAACACTTCCCATTGAGTGATAAACTACACATGATATTTCCCCAGCAACTTATACCTATTATTGGTGAATTCCCATGGATATCTTCGGCTCTGTCATTCTTACTAATAACTTGCAACAGATCTTTTGAGTAGGAATCCCAACAGTATATTTTACCACTCTCGATTCCACTTACTATTATCGGGGACATGTCCTGGTCCTTAGTTCTGTATAGAAGGTCCATGCCGCATGAATACGACATTTTATTATCTTCGTTGTTAACCTTGAAGGATCTTACGACGAGGCCTTGCATACAATCCCAAATCTTCAAAATACCATCCAAGGATTTAACGAGGATATACTTCCCATTTTGTGAGAACTTTACTTGAGATATCGGCACGACACCGTTCTCACTCTTCCAATCTTTGTCATAAGTCAAAGTCTTCAGACAATGTCCTGCCAGCGAGTCGAAGATTCTGATGAGCCCATCATAAGACCCAGAGCAAAGAACCGTCGAGTCCTGCGTCGGCAAGTCGATGGACACGACTGATTCAGAATGTGCCGAGATCGTTTTCATTAGCGTACCGTTCATGACTATCCAAATCTTTATACTCTCGTCCATAGAAGCCGAGTAGAGTAAATTGCCCTTCATATTGTAGCATATAGAAATAACGGGGGCCGTATGCCCGACCAACCGGAATAGAGACCCGTACAGCAAATGAATGATCTCTATAGTGAAATCATCCGACGCCGTGGTGACGCACTGGCCGTCTGGCGACCAACAGACGCTGGAGATTGGTTTTGTATGCGATGTCGGGAGAATTGTGTGCCATTCTGTCGAGATGCCGTTGTCGCCGACCTTGATGGCGTACACTTCGATATCCAGCTTATTGATGAGCGCGACGAATTGCCCATTAGGCGATATTTTCACGTCCGTACCTGTCACCACCACTGGGCTGCCATTGCCGGATATCTTATCTTGTGACGATGAGATCACTGAACACAATTGAAACATGATGCCGTTAAGTGTAGGACATAAACCAGTTCTCCACACCGAATACCACTTTTTGCACGGGAAAAACGAGCTGGTGCCAACACTCTGCCGAATAGAATATCTCTTGTCGTGGTGGGTTGTGGTTGCAGAGTGTCTCGATGAGGTCCTTGTAGTGTGACTTCTGTTATGTTGGGCCTGTTTTCCGTCTTGGATTTTGACATTTTCACACCCACGTGAAAGGCACGTGGGTGACATGCCGTAAATTACAGCCGATAATACATGTATATATATCCTCATACGTCCGCGTCCCTGTCCAACACCACACAACAGACCCGTCCAACGCCCTAGACTGCGCACTCGACGGCGCCCCCAGCAGCATGCTGCGCCGGCTGTCCCTTCCCCCGGCGGGCAGCAGCACAGTTTCAGGAGGAGCTCTCCTTCATGTGATCGCAGAAAGCTCTCTTGAAAAGAGCGGCCGAAAACAAAGAACCAAGAGCGGTGGCGAAATAAAGGAAGAGAACTACAAAAGCTCGCCCAGTTTGCCATCATCCAGCAGACAGGACCAACAGAAGAACAAGAGCTGCAAGCAAACATGGAGGTCGTACCATCAGGAAAGTACGTGTCACAGGTGTCCAGTGACCAGGACTCGCAAAACCAATCCAACGCGGTGAAGTCGTTGCCGGACACGCTCCGTCAGCAGAACGGTGGTGCAGTGCCCCTAGCCACCCAATTGAACGACAGACACCCGCTGGAGGCACGCATAGCCAACTGGGAGCAGACCCAGCACAAGAGACAGATGGAACAGTACAGCCAAGTGTTCGGCATTGCCGAACCCATCAGACGCACGATGGAGTTGCAAATCGTCGACAACACCGACTTCAACCCGTTGGTGCCCGCTTCGTCGTCCATGCATCGCGATATACTCTTGAACAAGGACTCGTCCATCGATTGGGAGGACGTCTACACGGGCGGCGACCAGTTTGCCAGTGGCATGCGCATCGGCGGCGATGTCCACTCGCGCATCGAAGCCAAACTTAACTTATGATTGCGCACGCAGGTCCCACATTTCGAGATACATCGGCGACACTCCTCCGGCAACCGCATCACATCACGCCCATCGCTTTCTCTCTCTTTTTTGCTTGATATTCGAGGATACAGGCTCTCTGGCAGACCGATCAACAACTGCTAGCAACTGTTGATCTTTTGATCATCGACTCTGCCCTTCCATTCCCTCCTTCCGGACCAGATTGTTCTAGAACCTTCGAGCCTTCACGTGGTTTTTCAGTTTCCTTCTTTTTATTCTAAATCTCGAGAAACTTTGAAAATTTTTTTCGATGATCAGAAAAATGTTCATATATAAGGAATTGAAATTAATTAGATGAGTTTTACAGCGTGGGTGTGTTAGTAGAGACTGTGGTATTTTTCCTCTCCATTTTTACAACATTTTGTCTGATTGTTTGGTAGTGTGTTGGCCATTTTACTGTAAGTCGTCTTTTATATTTCTAAAGGAATTGTATAGTTTTTCTATCTATTATTATTACCATTACTGTTTTATTTTAACTTGGAAAAACCAGTTAGAAGGAATATAATCACACCATAGATATAAATATTTAAAACCATGAGTACTCCATTTGGTATTGATTTCGGTACTGATAATGCCGTCTTGGCCGTCGCTAAGAACAGAGGTATTGACATTGTTGTCAACGAAGTTTCTAACCGTTCTACTCCTTCCGTTGTTGGTTTCGGTCCCAAGAACAGATACCTGGGTGAAACTGCCAAGACCAAGCAAACCTCTAACATCAAGAACACTGTTGGCAACTTAAACAGAATTTTGGGTTTGAAGTTTGACGATCCAGAATTCCAAAACTTCGAATCTAAATTCTTCACTAGTAAATTAAAGAAATCTGCCGATGGTAAAATCGAAGCTGAAGTTAGATTGGCTGGTGAAACGGAAACTTTCTCCGCCATCCAATTAAATGCCATGTACTTGAACAGATTGAAGGACACTGCTCACCAAGAAGTCCGTGCTCCAATCACTGACGTCTGTATTGCTGTTCCATCTTGGTATTCCGAAGAACAACGTTATGCCATTGCCGACGCTTCCAGAATTGCAGGTTTGAACCCTGTCAGAATTGTAAACGATGTTACCGCTGCTGGTGTCAGTTATGGTGTCTTCAAGTCTGATTTACCAGAAGGTGACGAAAAGCCAAGAATCGTCGCTTTAGTAGACATTGGTTACTCCACTTACACCTGTTCCATCATGGCTTTCAAGAAGGGTGAGTTAAAGGTTTTAGGTACCGCTTACGACAAGCACTTTGGTGGTAGAGATTTCGACCGTGCAATCACTGAGCACTTTGCTGATGAATTCAAGACCAAATATAAGATCGATATCAGAGAAAACGCCAAGGCTTACAACAGAGTTTTCACTGCTGCTGAAAAGTTAAAGAAGGTCTTATCCGCTAACTCTACCGCCCCATTTAACGTTGAATCTGTCATGAACGATGTCGATGTTTCTTCTCAATTAACTCGTGAAGATTTGGAAGAATTGGTTAAGCCTTTATTGGACCGTGTCACAAAACCAGTTGAAGAAGCCTTAGCTCAAGCTAACTTGAAAGCTGAAGATGTTGACTTCGTTGAAGTTATCGGTGGTACTGCTCGTATCCCAACTTTGAAGAAATCTGTTTCTGACGCCTTCGGTAAAGAATTATCTACCACCTTGAACTCAGATGAGTGTATTGCCAAGGGTGCTGCTTTCATTTGCGCTATCCACTCCCCAACATTAAGAGTTCGTCCATTCAAGTTTGAAGATATACATAGACATTCTGTCTCCTACTTCTGGGACAAACAAGTTGAAGATGAAGATCACTTAGAAGTCTTCCCAGCTAACTCAACTTTCCCATCTACTAAATTGATCACCTTGCACCGTACTGGTGATTTCTCCATGGAAGCTAAGTTCACTAACGCAAGCGATTTAGATGCTCACACTGCTGTTGAAATTGCCAAATGGGATATCACTGGAGTTCAAATTCCAGAAGGTGAAACCTCTGTTCCAGTCAAATTGAAGTTGAGATGTGACCCATCTGGTTTACATACCATTGAAGAAGCTTACACCTTAGAAGACATAATGGTCAAGGAAGAAATTCCATTACCAGATGACGCTCCAGAGGACGCTGAACCAGAATTCAAAGAAGTTAAGAAGACCGTGAAGAAGGATACTTTAACTATCACTTCCCACACTTTTGCTTTATCAGCCGATCAATTGAACGTCTTAATTGAAAAGGAAAACGAATTAGATGCTCAAGCTAGATTAGTCGCTGAAACTGAAGACCGTAAGAATACTCTTGAAGAATACATCTACACTTTACGTGGTAAGTTAGAAGAAGAATATGCCGAGTTTGCCAACGAGGCTGAAAAGAAAAAATTAAATGACATGTTAGCTAAAGCTGAAGAATGGTTATATGATGATGGTTTTGAATCTACCAAGGCTAAATACATTGCCAAGTATGAAGAATTGGCTTCCTTAGGTAACATCATTAGAGGTAGATACTTAGCCAAACAAGAAGAAAAGAAACAAGCTTTGAGACAAAACCAAGAAGCTACGAAGATGGCTGAATTGTCTGAAAAATTAGCTGCTCAAAGAAAAGAACAAAGTGAAAGTGCTAATAAGCCAAATGAAAACACTCAAGATGCTGAAGGTGATCTTGACTTGGATTAATTGAAATGAAATTTGATAAATTTATTAACCTATTCCCCTCTTTTTTTAATCATTTTTTGATATATACCTAATTTGTATGTTTTTTATAGTAACTTATAAAAGAAGTTAATTTACAGTGTAATATATTATGGATTTCAATTGAAATACAATTCAATAAATAAGAATATTAAAAATCATTTACGTATATATATATATATATATACTTGTACATACATTAAGATATTATCATCAAGTAATCGTGTCATAATAGTTTAAATATTTTCCGTCTCCATTTCCTTGTTCTTGTGTACGCTTCGAGTGAATCTTTATGCCCTGTAATCTTCCAGTCGGTATCGGAATAAACCCACTCACTATAACTCCATTGATCATCTAACCAATACCAATTTGCAGGTAAGTTATTAGATACTTCGTCAGGGGAAATACACGAAATGAAAGTTGGATGTTGACTCAAATTTTGTGTAATATCAAATTTTGATCTTTCATAAGGTAACAATTTATTACACCATCCTACATCCTTCCATTTCCTTTCATTTTCATTAATAGTGATGCTTAAAACCACCATATTTTTGAAAACATCATGCAATTTTGAGGTGTTTTCCACTTCTATATTCAATTCTGAGGCCAGAATTGTTAAATCACCTATCTCCTCAGTTAAATCCAATTTAACTACATGATTGTTTAATTTCTCAATGAGCTGAAAGGCATTTAATTCATGAGTCTTCACGACATGACTATTACTTTCATTAAATAGTATGAAATAAATTTTCCTAACAATTAAGACTCTCCAAAATAGCTTTATAGTAGCTTGAGTCCATGCAGAATGATATAGCACTGTGGAAGACACAAGTAGACAGAAATAAGTCGATAATGACAGATATGTCATCATAATCCAATGGATTGGAGTCCCTAGGACGAATAATTTTAGGATGATTTTGAAATCTTGATACTTGGTCAGTTGATAATTAATCGTTAAATGATTCCAAAGTAGTTCCTTTCTCACAGTTTCTAGTTTGTCTAAGATGGACTCTACGATAATGATGATATCGTCTAATGTAGGCGGTTCAATGTCCTTTAGTTCCCACCAAATAGAATTCAAATAGTAGACAAAACTGAAAAACAGTGTCATAAACGATATAGAACCGCAAAACATCGAAAATATACGGGCAAAAACACCAGATGATTCCATGGATGACCCAGTAGATTTAATTACGACCAGGCATAAAATAAGATGAATAAATGGTAGACATAAATCCTCCGATATCCACAATATATTATCCAGCATCGTATCCAACAAGATCAACAATGGGTAAAACTTCGCAAGTGCAACAGCTATCTTGCTTGGTGTTGCATAAGTCAAGGATGGCTTTTGGCCATGGTTATGAACAAATTTGGCTTGATACATGGATTCAGACTCACTTAATCGCCTATCCCCGGTGCTCTTTACTGACCTTACAGACATTGAGGAAATTCTGATCCAAAGAGCTAATCTCTTGTCAACAACTCTTTATTTATAGATTAAACCCAAACCACTAAGCTTAGATGCGTAACTATCCTGTTTTGACTTCGTTCTTGTGCGCATCTTGTTCTTATATAGGGTTTTCATGAAGGGACACTTCTGAAATTATCCTTAAATATTGTAAAATTTCATCGAAAACTAAAACTTCGAAAAATTAACAACCGATGAGCTCCACCATCGATCAAGTAAAAGCCAGTAAAGAAAAATCAATAAAGACACTAAGGAATATGGCCAAGAGAAATGGTAAACTGGTAAGACGCCTTCCGACGGCGAAGAGCTTTCGCCACAGGGAGATCAAAACTACAATGTACGTTAAAAGCAAAACACCGTTTATCAGCGCAATAAAGAGAATCACCAAGTTCCTGGATCGTCTGAACAAGGTGGGTGCCAAGTATGTCACTGTTCTGGGAATGGGAAAAGCTTTAGAAAAGACACTCTCAATTGGATGTCATTTTGAACTAGAGAAGGGTAGACGAGTGGAGGTTAGAACTAAGACAATAGAGTTATTGGATGAAAGAACACACGACGACAGCGATGACGACAATGAGACTTTCTTGGAGAAAAGGACGACTAGTGGTGTTGAGTTGAGAGTATTTCCATGAGCATTTGTGCTAAAACGACTGTACTTCCGCTTTTACACCTTGCTACTATTTCACTATAGTTAAAGATGCATTTTCACAAAAATTTTCAACCTTCTTTCTCTCTAAACCACGTAATAAATTCAACGTAGATAACAAAAAGGCCCTTTTACACAGCAAAATACATACGAAGACAACCTCATCTGCTCATCTAATAGTCAATTATGAACCAGGATGATGATATAGTTAAGCAACTAAAGGCCACTAAGACTATTGGTATCATTGGTCTTGGTGATATGGGTCTGTTATACGCTACCAAGTTTTCTCAATTTGGTTGGAAGGTAGTATGTTGCGATCAAGAAAAATACTACGCCGAATTATGTATCAAATATGCCAATGCACCTTTTGAAATAATGCTGAACGGTCATTATGTGTCTAGAGTTAGTGATTATATAATTTATAGTGTTGAAGCAGAAAACATCGACAAGCTAGTGGCCTTGTATGGCCCCTCCACGAAAATATCTGCTATTGTCGGTGGACAGACAAGTTGTAAGACTCCTGAGATTAACGCATTTGAAAAATACTTACCCCCTGATGTCGATATTATTACGTTACATTCATTACATGGGCCTAAAGTTAACACGGAAGGTCAACCGTTGGTGATAATCAATCACAGATCTCAAAGAAATGACTCAATAAAATTAGTAGAGGCTCTGGTTTCATGTCTAAACAGTAAGAAAGTCTATTTAACGTACCAAGAACATGATAAAATCACAGCAGACACACAAGCAGTTACTCACGCTGCATTTTTGAGCATGGGTTCCGCATGGGCTAAATTAAAAGTCTATCCATGGACACTTGGTGTGAGTAAGTGGTACGGAGGTTTAGAAAATGTCAAAGTGAATATATCTTTAAGAATTTATTCTAATAAATGGCATGTTTACGCAGGATTGGCTATCACAAATCCAAATGCACATCAACAGATATTACAATATGCAACAAGTGCAACTGACTTATTTACCATGTTTTTAGATAACAGAAGGGAGGAATTGACGGATAGAATGATGAAAGCAAAACAATTTGTATTTGGTAACCATAAGGGACTATTACTGGACGATTTAATTTTAGAGAAATATTCCTTATCTAAGACCAGTGGGTGTGATCAATCGACTGTCAATAGAGTTCCTAATTCACATCTATCGTTATTGGCTATCGTTGATTCATGGTACCAACTTGGAATTGATCCCTATGACCATATGATCTGTTCTACACCATTGTTTAGAATATTTTTAGGTGTTTCAGAATATTTATTTTTGACACCAAATCTATTAGAACAAACTATTAATGCTGCATTAGATGA
This sequence comes from Cylindricascospora bacillispora, assembly GCA_030573655.1. Classification (NCBI taxonomy): domain Eukaryota; kingdom Fungi; phylum Ascomycota; class Saccharomycetes; order Saccharomycetales; family Saccharomycetaceae; genus Cylindricascospora; species Cylindricascospora bacillispora. The sequence continues at coordinate 61,864 of JAJMDR010000030.1, read as the reverse complement.
TAAATCATTTAGAAGAGACGATTTGGAATTTGTGGTATCCGCTAGGGAATGGAGTTCCATAGTTTCGTTTGGAAATTTTGAATTATACAAGAAGACATTCGAGGACGTCCAGAAATTTTTTGATCCAATGTTCTCGGAAGCTAACCAAATTGGTAATGCTATGATTAAGACTATTTTATCTCATAAACAAGAGCCCGATGAAAAAACAGAATAAATTCTTCATAATATATAGATATTTATATATTTATATTAGAGTGAATGTATAAATAAAAAAATGGAAAAATTAATGGTAATAAAATAAAGAAAAAGAGTACCAAATAGATGCCTAGAATTGTCCATAACCCAGTGAAAATGTGTGAAGTTTATTATTATTATTATTATTATTATTATTATTATTATTATTATTATTTTCTATCTTATAGCTGTGCTTTTAGATAAAAGATTGAGATAAGTTTATTACAGTTTTTTCCTCTTATTTTCACCCCCTTGAGTATCACTATCGAATACTCTTTTACTTTTTGTATTATCAATACGTTCTTGCGGCAGTTTGTGTCCTTGCTGTGATATAGTTTTATTATTCAACTGATCATTGGGGCATAAATTTCGATAGGTTAACTGTTTCAAATCTTTGATTACAGTACCTATATTGCCTTGACTGAATTTCGTTCTGTATGATTTAACCATTTCATAATCACCCTCTTGCAAGCTTCCTAACAATTCAGGAAATATAAGTTTGAACTCTTTGTAAACTATTCTATTCCAAGCTTTGGTAAATTTGCTCAACACATTCCATGGAATTAGAGGAGATGAGGACGATAGATACGATCTGTCACAAGATACCAAATTGTGTGATATCCTAAGTAAAATTTCCATAAATCCATGATCTTCTTGTCTTAATAAATAATTCAAATGAGTATAACAGATAGCCTTGTTCACAGGGATAGTATTATTTGGAGTCAAACAGCGTAAAAGAATACGAGGGTCAACCTCACTATTACGGTTTTCATCTTCACCTTCATCGGAACCAATATACAACACAAAATATAACTCAACGCCATCGTACGGATTTAATAAGACCAAATGCCATACATGCAAATTATTATCCTGTGGTCTTAAAATCACGTTATTATCGAATCCAGAACGATTATAATACTTCCAGTCTCTCAATAACTTTCTACTTAATGACATAACCATCTTTGTAATGAGTTCCGTCGAACTTGTGTTTACTGGGTTTCTTAGTTGATTTCGATTTTTGTTTTGCTGGAAGTTAAACTGTATCTACTATCTAGAACTTACAGAACATCACCAGAAGAAACACAAATCTCTCGATGCACTGTCGAGAATGATCTGTGTTTTACTTTTGGTTTATCATCAAATTTGTCTTTATATAAGGAAAGTTTTTTGCTTTTAGATGAAAAAAAAATATAAACAAAAACCAGAAAATTGATTCAGCTGTTCATTACAACAAGTTGTTGTTACTACGAAATAGGAACTCAGCTGCCTTTGATAGATTAGTCGATCTTTGTAAACTGCAGCGATAGGAATTCAAATATTGGGTAAACCGATTGCTATTAAACGCATACTCCATTGAATTTAACACAAGAGAAGAAAATGGGGAATTTTTTCAGTTCTATGTTCGATCGATTATGGGGGATTAATAAGGAGCTGCGTATATTAATCTTAGGGTTAGATGGTGCTGGCAAAACCACCATTCTTTACAGATTACAGATAGGGGAAGTCGTCACTACAAAGCCTACGATTGGGTTCAATGTGGAAACCTTGACGTACAAGAATCTGAAGTTGAACGTTTGGGATCTTGGTGGCCAAACGAGTATCCGTCCGTACTGGAGATGTTACTATGCCGATACTGCTGCTGTGATATTCGTGGTAGACTCCACAGATAAAGACCGTATGAGCACAGCATCCAAAGAACTGCATATGATGTTGCAGGAAGAGGAGTTACAAGATTCGGCATTATTAGTGTTTGCCAACAAGCAAGATCAACCGGGCGCATTAAGTGCCAGCGAAGTCTCCAAAGAGTTGAACCTGGTAGAATTGAAAGACAGAAGCTGGTCCATCGTCGCCTCAAGTGCCATCAAGGGTGAAGGTATCTCCGAAGGTCTGGACTGGTTGATAGACGTCATTAAGGAAGAACAGCTGTGAGCAACTTTCTCCTTTTTCGTTTCACGCCCACACCAACACACGTACCATTATATACCTGAAGTACCATATAAATAAACCTAAACTCTCTCCATCCACAACTAATATCTACATATAATATGCATATACACACATCTATATATATAAAATACTGATATCATTTCTTTAAGCAAATCGCTATGCCGTGATAGCGCCGCTAGAGTCATTTTCCCACTATATCAACAAAAAGTTTTCGAGATTTTTCATTCTAAGTGCAAATACTATGCAGGTACATGTAGCAATACGACGGTCTGACCAAGAGACCTGGCGAAATCAACTGATAATGGAATCAGCTAATGATAACACAGGCGCTGTGCTAGTAGGGAATGACTACACGCAGTTCCAAGATGTTGCTTCCAGCGTTTCAAACCGGTTGGTCAAGGAATTTAGGGAATCAACGACGGAACATACCGAGGAAGAAAGCTCAACGGAGTCGTCTGAAACAAGCCATGCAGTCAGACTGGTGGTTAAAAAGATCGACATACTAAAGAGGTTAGTGGGATCTCTGGCTGGGAAGGACAAACTGGCCAAAATCATCAAATACAGTTTGGATTTGTTGAAATTATTCATTGGACGTATAAGACTTCACATTATAAAGCAAGATCCCAATATTGTGACTTATTATGCCAAGGTGTTGCGTACATTGAACTGGAAATTAGCGTTGAGCCACCCTATTTCTATTTTAAAGATTCTGTTGGTGGCAAGCTTTAAGACATTTGAATCTCGTACTAGTTATGTTAGCAACCAATTAAGCACCTACAGATATATATTGAGATTCGGTAGCAGTCCATTTCAATTATATGCGTTGTTGAACATGGTTCAAAACTTGTCTTGGAGCAAAGTATCCTCCTTAACTGATGTCATTGGTACTATCTGGGTGTCTCCGAATTTGATCAACTCTGTGTTCGAGTTGTACTATACTATTTGCGATGAAATGGTATTATTGCATAAATTGAAAGTGTGGAATCATGACAAACTGTACAATTTTGTATCTAGACAAGAATCCCTCTGTTGGCAATGGGAAATATTGTCCGGACTAAGGAAAACTTGGGAAAGACTACAATCAATTCAAAGAAAACAACTAGAGTTGACGATACAGGACAAGATAAAAAAACAAGCCTATCAACTTTCCTCCAGCCTCTCGCCATCTCACACTTCTGATTCACCTGTGAAGAGGCAATTGATGAATGATTTACATGGTCCAGATTTTGATTCATCTTCCTTTGGAACTTCGAATTTGCAACATCAATTATTGAATTTACACCACGAAAAGAAATTATTATACTTAGATCTCCTAAGATTATCTTTTGATCTCATGGCTAATTCTACAGACGTGTTCAATGTCAAGATACCTACAGGAACTTACGGCGTATTATCTCTTGGATCTGGTATTACAGGATTTATTAAACTCTGGTTGACAACAGAAGATGAATTGGCTACTGTGAATTGAACAATGTCGCTCTATTCCCAAAGTGAATTCGCCGTACTATTAAAAATACCCCATTCCCTCCCATCGGTTAGGTCCCTGTAGGAATTATGTCTTGATAATAATAGAAAATAGTAAATAATAGTAATGTTGTGTAGTATATAGTGTCACACGTGAACGGTATTCTTATATTATAATAAATGAGAACGCGTTAAAAATGGCGTTCGAATGAATGATAAACACGTCCCATTACTCATCAGAAAGCTCCCGGGAGTTGCCAATTGTAAGGTTGAGGTGAGGTTGTCCATTGAGCAATACGTGATAGGTACATTCATATATCTTTTTTTTGGTTTTATTAAACAAGACCTGAAGTTTCAAGGACGAACTAATATAATGCTAGGGAAAATGGAACAGCTTCCTCAAACTCCACCATTGCGTAGTAATGATATAGATGGGAATGATCCAAAAGACTGTGATAATAAAGTGAGTCCTGATTTACTAGTACACCCTCATGGTTTGTCTAATAAAAAGAAAAATCTACATTACCACGATGATACATCTGATATGTCCATCGATTTAGGACGGGGTGAGGAGTCTAATATTAATAGTAGTGGTTATAACAACAATGAATCATATACAAACAATAGACATGTATTGGAACAAAAGAATATCAATAATATGTTCAATAAGAGACGTCTAAGTCACGATAAGGAACAATCAAATATTGTAGAATTAAAGCAATCTCCTTTCAAGATGGAGATAAGTTCTCCGGTTCAATCACCCAATGAAAAAGTATCTCTGGATGACAGGGATTCTTATCACGATGTTTCGTCAAATAAAAGACTAAAATTAGCCTTGGAAACAGTTCCAGATTTACAACAACCCTCTTTTTCACCAAGCAATAAGGAAAACGAGATGGTTGAACCATTATCGTCACCAATGGCTATTGAAATGCTAGATACAAAGAGTAGTCCTTCCAGGAATTACGGCATGCCATCTTCTACGAAGCCAAATGTTGAACCGATAAATGGATCTACTTTATCAAACAATAGGATTAACACTGATTATTCTTCGATTGACGACGAAAAAGAAACTATGGAAATCGTTAATGATATTAAGGAGCTTCCAAAGGATACTTCTGAACCTTACGATAATAAAATGGATACACCAAACAAACTAACAAGTAATAGCAGATCAGGATCCGTTGGAAATTCCAATGCATCACATAGCTTAACACCTTTGAAAGTAAGAAAATCTTACGATTATCATTATAAAGATGATACCAATGAGTTTTCAAGAATCAAAGAGAACATTATAAAGGATCATAATAATTTCCGTATAGTGTCAGACCGTAATGAAGAATTAACAGATCATCTTCATGAACTGAATAAAAAGTTAAATATAATCTTAAAACAATACGAAGAAACGTGTTTTCAATTGAAAAATACCCAAATCGATCTCAGTTCCATTGAAGAGACACATAAGATTGAGATTGATAATCTAAAAAATATCTTGGATGAAAAATCAAATGAAGTACAATCTCTTACAATTCAAAAAGAAAAGTTAAGAATAGGTGTTAACAATTTGAAAGATGAGCTTCATATGTTAACTCAAAATCAAAAAATCTTACAAGAAAAATATGATGCGACAAATGATAAATTAGAAGAATGGAACTCACAGTGTAATGAACTAAGTGAAATTCGTACCGACTTGCTCAAAGAATTGAAAACCAAATCAGAGGAGGGGAACACATTGCAGAACCATTTAAATACAGCAAATCAAGACATTGAAAAGTTAAAAAGTGAAATATCTGAATTGAAAATATTTAATGAAGAAAAAACAGAACAATTAGCTAAGGCGAACCAACAAATCACAGAAAAAACCCTCAAAATCAATGAATTAAATAGCAAATTAGAAGAAACTTTGTCAAACCAAGAAGGTACAAGAGAAGATTTTATTAAAAGGATTGATGAATTAGTCGGATCAAAAATAACTTTAGAGTCACAATTACAAGAATTAGAAACTTCGACTAGTGAAACCATCGCTCGTTTAAATACCCAACATGAGGAAGAACAAAACGCTAACAAATTAATAGGAGATGAGTTACTTCAAGTTAAAAATGAATTAAACAAAGTTCAAGAAAACTTACATAAAAAAGTAGAAGAGATGAATAACCTTGAGAAAAGATATGAAGATATAGATGATGATGTGAAGATTCGTACAGCAGAAGTAACTGAGTATAAGAATGAAATTGAAGAATTAAAAGAGACTAAATTACGCTTAGAGGAGTCACTAAATGAGAAATCCCAACAAATAGAAGAATGGAAAAACAGATATGAAGATCAAACAACTACCTACCAAAACATTTCACTAGAGTTAGAAAGTTTACAATTAAAGAATAGCAATAGAGAAGCAGAACAATATGCTGGCTTTGAAAAATTGAATGAGACAATAACACTTTTGGAGGATGAAAGGAAGAAGAATATCGAATTAATAAATAATTTAGAGAATGAAGTGACCTCTTTAAAAACTCAGAGTTCTTCATGTTCTGTCAACCAAGATCAAGACACTCCTAATACTCCGAATGAGGTTCCTCAAAGTTCTACCCAATATCTTGAACAAATAAAGACCTTGGAAGAAAAAGTTAAAGATTTAGAACAGAAGTGCGAGGCCAAAGAAGAAGACATTAATGCTAAACTTCAATCTGTGTCAGATGATTTGTTTATACAATACTCAGCTAAACATGCACAAAAGATGAAATTGTTCAAAGAGAGTTACGCTAGCAAGCATCAAGCTAAATTTGATAAATTAAATTTAATTAATAAAGGATTACAAGAAGAAGTCGACCAATTAACCAAACAACTAGAAACTGAGAGGAGGGAGAAAAAAGAATTAGTTCGAGTTTTAGAAAATGGTCAATGATTGTGAAGTTAGGGAATTTCTATTGGTTTTCAGTTTAATTAGTTACCTACGTATTTATTGGTCGTTTTTCTATTAATTTAAATATAGCATTATATTTATTTACATATAAATTCTTTGCATTCATTGTTCATTTAAATATAATCATGGTAGATTAGGTAGTATTTTGGTTATTCTCATTCATTTTTTCTTTTCTTCAAAACATTTTCAATAAATGCTTCACCTGCTTTGTATGAGGACCTAACCAGAGGACCAGAGGCACAATATAAAAATCCCATATCTAGGGCAGTCTGTTTCCAATAGTCAAACTTAGCAGGAGTTATATATTCCACAACCTTCATATGTCTTTTGGTAGGTCTCATATATTGACCGAAAGTAATCACATCACAACCAATTTCTCTTAAATCCTTTAAAGTCTGTACGACCTGTTCATCTTTTTCACCTAAACCCAGCATAATTGAAGTTTTCGTAATTAAAGTTGGCACAGTTTCTTTAGCTCTTTGTAAAACCCTCATTGATTGTCTATAGGTAGCTCTTCTATCTCTAACATGAGGAGTCAAAGCTTCCACTGTTTCCAAATTGTGAGCATAAACATCCAATCCACTACGTGCCATAACATCTACCATCTTTAAATCACCTCTAAAATCACCAGAAAGAGTTTCTACAAGAGTTTTTGGCGTTTTTTGTTTGATCTTCTGAACTGTTTCAGCTAAATGATGGGAGCCGCCATCAGGTAAATCATCTCTATCAACAGTGGTTAAGACAACATAACCCAACCCCCATCTTGAGATTGCTTCGGCAGTATTTTCTGGTTCCATTGTATCAGGTGGAGCAGGTGTTCTACTTGTTTTAACTGAACAAAATCTACAACCTCTAGTACATGTATCACCTAATAACATAATCGTTGCCGTGGCCTTTGATTTATCCTTACCACCCCAACATTCACCAATATTAGGACATCTAGCTTCTTCACATACAGTACTTAATTTCAGTTCCTTAACATCTTTTTTCAATTTTGCATAATTGGTCCCCTTTGGAATTGGTACTTTCAACCAAGATGGCAATTTCTTGGCTTCTTCAACATTCTGTCTTGCCCTTTCTAATGGATCTAAGATCTTATTTGTTGCATTTCCGGAAACAAAGTCTTCAAAAGACGGCCCAAGATTCAATGAATCCTTAAATTCAGCAAGTCTTCTTCTTCTTTTTGGTTCTTTCCCTGTCGAATTAGTGATTATGTAATTATCTCTGTTAACAACACCATTGTCGGTGCTAGAAGCTAAATCAACCTTTGCATCCCCAGGCTTTCTAGCTGTAAAAGAGGAGCTGAAAAGACGAAAGCGTATTATTGGAATAAAAACAATAGCCATTGTCTGGCATCTTTTACTCATGGTGGTCAGCAACATCTTGAAAAGTTTCCTTTACTATTAATATATCGAATACCACGACCCCTGTTGCTAGAAGAAGCCTGTTAAAAATATGGTAATATACAATGATACAGGTCTGAGATCACTTTACTATCCAAGTAGTTCAATTTGATAGACCTTTTCCTCGGTTTATCGGTGCTCTTATTTTTGTATAACATTTGTTGCTTATATTGAGTTTAAGATTTCTAAACGATTTCATATGGGAAAGAGTCAAAAATTACTACAAGCCTTAAAATATCAAAGAAAGGGACAATATTTAAAATTACAGCGTATAATAATGAGCTTTGATCTTATGGGGAAGTGTTTAATAGACTTTGCGTTGGTATTGTATTGTTATCTTATTTGCTAACTTAAATGATAGCGCCATTCTATTTTTTATGATTAATGAATAATAAAGGCTCATCTCGTTTTGATTAAGTTTAATAATATACATCCTATAAACGACAGTTAGATTACTCCAAAATGAGGAAATCAAAGTTTTCATCATGTTTCCTGGTAATTCCCGTGTTTCATACAATAACAATAACTCATACATTCGCCCTCAAGCACCACTTCCTCAAAATGACGGTGGGTATTACCAAGGCAACTATGGGGGTGCTGCGCAATACCCACCTCAAGGATATCAAACACAAAATGGTCCATCTCCACAGCAGTACAATAATAGGCCAGGCCAGGTGAGAGGAGAGGATAGCTGGTCAAGCAATGGCCCTGCTAACTATATGCCTCCACAGAATATGAGACCTCCTCCTCAACAATTGCTGCAACAAAATGTGCAAGGTCATAATGAAGCCTATCAATATTCTCAGATGACTGGTAAGCGTAAAGCTTTAATTATTGGTATAAATTATATTGGCAGCAAGAATCAATTGCGAGGTTGTATCAATGATGCACACAATATCTTCAATTTTATTACACAACGTTATAATTATAGTCCAGACGATATTGTTATGTTGACAGATGATCAACAAGATCCAGTAAGAATTCCCACTAGAAATAACATTATTAGAGCAATGCAATGGTTGGTTGCTGGTGCACAACCAAATGACGCTTTGTTCTTGCATTATTCAGGACATGGTGGACAAACCAAAGATTTGGATGGTGATGAACTTGATGGTATGGATGACGTTATTTATCCCGTTGACTTTGAGTATGCAGGTCATCTAATTGATGATGATATGCATGACATTTTAGTGAAACCTCTTCAACCAGGTGTTCGTCTGACTGCTTTATTTGATTCGTGTCACTCCGGTACTGTCTTGGACTTGCCTTACACATATTCCACAAAGGGTGTCATTAAGGAACCAAACATGTGGAAAGATGTTGGAAGTGGAGGTTTGCAAGCTGCCATGGCATATGCCACAGGTAATACAGGTGAATTACTTCAATCTATCGGATCAGTATTCTCCTCCGTGAAAAGTGGATTTGGCAACAATGTTGATCGTCAGCGTGTCATTCAAGTTAAATTCTCACCAGCTGATGTCATTATGTTTTCTGGATCAAAAGACAACCAAACCTCGGCGGATACTTTTGAAGATGGTCAAAACATTGGTGCAATGTCGAATGCATTTATTAAGGTTTTGAGTACGCAACCCCAACAATCCTATTTATCACTGTTACAAAACATGAGAAATGTTTTGGCTGCAAAATATTCACAAAAACCACAATTATCGTCATCTCATGAGATTGATGTTAATTTACAATTTATTTTATAGGCAAGTTTGTAAATGTTTAGTATTATAATTTTTTATCGTTTCTTTATAAACATACATATGCACATATGTAGGATCATTAGATATCTAATGAATCATTAAAAATGCCATTTATTTATTGAGTACAAATGAACCAAACAAATAATAACAACGTCAAAACGGAATAGAAACGTGGCGATAACAAGTAGGTAAGACAGGATAGCAATTATTGATAACGAATTTGATAGAATAGTAGGAAACATGAAGATAAAAAAAATTTGGGACGGGAAAAGCTACTTAAGTAATAAAATCAGTTTTCCTTTAAGATTTTTTCAGCATTAGCAGCTTCTTCAGACTCCTTTAATCTTTTTTGTTCTAATTCTTCCTTAACAGCTTTTTCTTTATTAGAGTAGTCAAGTTCTAATTTAGCAATTTTATCTTCAATTTCTTTGATGTTCTTATCAGTTTGTTCAGATTGTTTGCTAATATATTCTTCACGTTTGCTCTTTAATTCGTCAATAGTAGTAGTCATGTCTTCGGCAGATAATGGAACAGTAACATCTAACTCGGCTAAAGTAGCAATTAAAGTTGGTTCCAAAGTGATCTTACCATCAGGTTTACGAGTGAAAGCTTCACCAGGGGCAAAAGAGTCGTTGTTTTGGGACTTGGATTTCTTCTTGTGCTTCTTGGATTTAGATGGCTCAGTGTTTCTGAATCCATCGTCATCCTTCTTGGATTTAACCAAGACTAAACCTTCACTATCAACCTTTCTTGGAGCTGGAGAGTGTTCAGGAGTTGTGGAGTTAGAAGATTGAGACAACAAAGAGTTCTTCTTTTCTTTAACAAATGTTGGATCCAATACGACTAAAGTATTTTCAATGGCCTCGATCTCAAAAGTGAAGGCAGGAATCTTGGCGTGTGTTAACTTTTCTTGTAATTTACCCAAAGCACTGTCCTTTTCTTCCAATAACTTAGCTAATTTCAAATCTTCTTCACGTTTCAAACGTTCCTTTTCTAATTTGGATCTGTAAGCCTTAAATTCATTGTCAAAATCTTTTCTAATTTGTCTGATTTGAGAGTAAATTTCGTCACGCTTACCGTAAAGAGCAGTACGTTTGTTGAACAATACAGATCTTTGATCGTAAGTAGATTGGTTTTTAGCCTGTAATTCATTCAATTTGATTTGATTTTCTTCAAACTTGTTGGAAATTTCTCTTGAATTGAAAGTAGACAATTCATTCTTCAATTCAGTAATCTTCGATTTATCGTTTTCAATGGATTTCTTGATTGGTTCAATGGCGACAAGATCTTTCATTAATTTAGTTAAACCTTGAGTTTCTTTGATCAATAATTTCTCATCAACTAAAGATAATTCACCACTAGAAATGATTTCTTCGATTTCACTGGCACGTGCCTTCGCATCGGCCAAGTTGTTGTATTTAGCCTTCTTGCCTAATTTATCTTGGATTTCGTTTGTCTTTCTTTTGATTTGAGCGTCCAATGACTTGATTTGGTCATGGATATTATTTCTCTTGGATTTCATTTCAGCTTGGTCCTTGATGATTTGTTTGTTTTCATCTTGTAATCTTTTACGTTCATCTTGAGAAGGACTAGAAGTCTTTTGTTGAGCATCAATTTGCTTTCTGATAGCTGTAATTTCAGCATCAATTTTCTTCATTTGGTTGTTCAAGACATCTAATTTCTTGTCTCTTATTTGAACATCTGGACGTTTGACCTTGGAAGACATGTTTAATGCAATAAAAATATGACTAAATTAAAGATTCACAAAAAAAAAAGGAATAACAGAAATATATTTCAACAATGCGTTATGCACTTTGATACGTCTGGTTCTTCTTGGCTATTTTGTTCTATGACGTTGCACCCGCAAAGCTAAAAGGGAAAATAGAAACACTTTTAAGATTTGACGTCGAGATTTGTTGTTTTGATGTCGTTTATATACTTTTTTTGCCTTCGAGATTTTTGAAAAATTTAATGACCACGTATAAGGAAAGAGTAAAAGACAAACTGAAATGCGGCTTTGACACCAAAGATCTTCCGTTAGCAAACAACACAGCGATATGAGCGATTGCGTGTCTTTGTACCGAATGTATCATTATATATATATATATATATATGTTTGTATATACATGAAGGAGGTGATGGTATTCAACGTCTAGGCTTCATAGACTATTTGTGTCAGTTGACTAAGGCGTTGATTATTATGGCAGTGGCTACACCGACGTTCAGAGAATCAATAGTATGATGCGGACTGGGTTTCGGACATGCCGATGGGATTTGAACATAAAAGTCACTTCTATTCTTCAGATTGGTACGGACTCCTATTCCTTCATTGCCTACAATCAGTATGACGGGCATTTGGCTACAAAGCCCAGATAATTCGTTCAATGCTAGAGATTTATCTTTGATGTTGGCGTTCTTAGATTTATCTAGTATGTGTGTAGTGATAAAAGTCCATGAGCCCTCAGATTGACTTTTCTCAACAAAAGTTAATGGTTTATCGACATGGTAAATAGGTAAATATTCTATGGCGCCACTGCTTGTCTTTGCTACAGCGGGACTTAAGGGTCCACAATTTTTTCTCGACATAATAACAAAGTCCACTCCCAGGTAGTATGCACTACGAATTATTGATCCGATATTATGAGGGTCCATTATTTCATCTAGGTAAATGCCTAATGGGAATATCTTGTTCTTGGAAGGTATGGTATTATATTTTACAAGATTCTGATTCCATGAATTTAACGTGGAATCATATTCGGTTACTTCAAATTGACTAGTTTCATCATTAGAGGGACCCAGATATTGGATTTCTCGAGGCTGAATTGGCTTAGTTTCCAAAATTACGTTATTATGAACGGCATATTGGGTTATTAAGTTTAGTCTATGTTTGTCAGTAAGAACTAACTCTACATTTTCCCTTGCACAGAGCGATTTAATTTTCTCGTTAAGTTGACCATGATATAGTAAACTGGAGTAATAGTCTCTCTTGGAGGAGTTTAATGCTGCTATCACCGCATTCGTACCATAAATATATTCCATCAATGGATTGACACTCAGTCCCTTTAACGGGTCTTCATTATCAAATTTGGATTTATGTTGGACCTGTTGCAACTTAGACTCAGTTTTCGATTGTTTTAATTTATTCACATGTTGTGATTTCCTCTTGTTGGACAGATCTTTGGCCGATCTCATTTTCGCCTCATGGTGAATATGCGAATACTTCTTTCGAAACCATGTATCCTTGTCCATATTATCTCTTTCCCATGCCTTTAACTTAGTTCTGCGAGGAGGTAGATTTTTATTTAAGTTCACACTGTCATTAGAAGACGATAGCTTGTTAGGATTATGGAAGCCGATCTTTACGCCTGGACGAATAGTGGAATAACCACGTCTGAATAAAGATAACATCTTCATATTTCCCTCTCCTTGTTAAGATCTCCCTTTCGCTCTCTGTAATGACTCATTTTCCCTACATACATACATTTACATACACATATAAAGACCATTCTTATAGAAGTTTGAAATTTTCAGCTATCTTGGAAATTTCATTATTATGACTAAAGTCTGATTCTCGAAGATAGTCAACAGCATCACGATTCTCCAAAAGATACTGACAAATACGTACAAATAATGAGTGAACCAGTTGTAGTTGAGCGCAAGGCGGTGCTGAGACGTGTAACGAACGAGACAAAGATACAGATAGCTATTTCTTTAAATGGGGGACCAATTTCATTGGAGCAGAGCATATTACCCAAGAAAAGACAACACGACGAAGTGGAGGATGTTGCCAAGCAAGCTACAAGCTCTCAGGTAATTCAAGTCAATACGGGCGTCGGGTTCCTGGATCATATGGTTCACGCACTAGCCAAACACTCCGGATGGTCTCTAATCTTGGAATGCGATGGAGATTTGCACATAGACGACCATCACACCACCGAAGATTGTGGTATTGCGTTGGGCGAAGCATTCCTGAAGGCCCTGGGGCCTGTTCGTGGCGTGAAAAGATTCGGTTGTGGGTTTGCCCCATTGGACGAGGCCTTATCCCGCGCAGTAGTCGATTTGTCGAACAGACCTTATGCAGTCATCGACTTGGGGCTAAAGAGAGAGAAGATTGGCGACTTGTCCTGCGAGATGATCCCGCATTTCCTGGAGAGTTTTGCCGAGGCTGCCCGTATCACCGTCCATGTCGACTGTCTAAGAGGCTTCAACGACCACCACCGAAGCGAGAGCGCTTTCAAAGCCTTAGCCATTGCCATCAGGGAGTCCATTTCACCCAACGGAACGAATGACGTCCCATCGACGAAGGGTGTTCTTATGTGAGGAGCTGAAGTCCTCGGTCCTATTTAACGCAGTGCCAATACATACATATATATATACATGCTAATATATCTAAATACGACGGTGCATATAGAGTAACACAAACAAACAGCGATGGTGTCTGTAGCTGAGGGTGGAGTACTAACAGGCTCCAGCCTTGCTACAATAGTCCTCGGAGCCCAGTGGTGCACTTCTTGTGCTGCCTCCTACTAGTAGGCGGGTGGTGCTAGTTCCGGCTGTGAGCCAATCGAAGCTCCATTGCGCATGTGACTTCCATCTGTGTTACCCGGCCTCACATTTTGACCGAAATTTTTCTTGTTTTGATTAAAAAAAGAAAAATTTGGAAAAATTCGAAAAAATTTTCACTTTGAGAAAGGAAAAAAATTTTATATAAAAGGGCCAGAGGGAAATGCGTCGTTTTGGTAAGACACAGGGAAGTTTGTTTTGGAAACAGTGTTGTGTTTTTCTGAATTTGTCTACAGCTCAGGATCCAGATATACCTACACGATTTATAGAGCATATCAACCGTATTGACAGGTTTAAGTTAGCATTATATTTTTTGGAACAGAAAAGAAATCAAGAAATAATCATTTTCCCTCTTTTATTATAGATATTATTAATATTATATTCTCGACACACAAATAAATTATACACATAAACACATACATATTCACAAGATGACTGAGTTAACTGAGCAAATGCAAAACCTAAACGTAAACGAGAGCAAGTCCAACAACGAAAGAAGAAGTGGCTACCGTCCTCCTCACTTGAGAGATGGTCGCCCAAGACCTCAAAGATCTAACCAAGACAACGACAACGGCGGCGCCCGCGGTGGTGTCAGTAATGGTGGAAGAAGAGGCGGTTTTTTCAGCGGCAATGACGCCTTTAGCAGCCGTGGAGGTGGCTTTTCCCGTGGTGGATTTTCTCGTGGCGGTGGCTTCAACAAATTTGGCGGTGATGGCGATTTTTCCAGAGGTTCAGGTGGTAACTACGGTAGATGGATCGATGGTAAGCATGTTCCAGGTAACAGAAACGAAACTATAGAAGCTAAATTATTCGGTAAGGCCGATGATCCAACTTTCCAATCCTCTGGTATCAACTTTGATAACTACGATGATATCCCAGTTGATGCTTCCGGTGAGAACGTTCCTGAGCCAATCTCAGAATTCACCTCTCCTCCATTAGATACCTTATTATTAGAAAATATTAAATTGGCCAGATTCACCAAACCTACTCCAGTCCAAAAATACTCAGTACCGATCATTGCAGCTGGTAGAGATTTAATGGCTTGTGCTCAAACTGGTTCCGGTAAAACTGGTGGGTTTTTATTCCCAGTCTTATCTGAATCCTTCAAATCTGGTCCTTCCAAGAATGATTCTAACACTGGTAATTACTACCAAAAGAAGGCCTACCCAACTGCTGTTATCATGGCCCCAACCAGAGAATTGGCCACACAAATCTTCGATGAAGCTAAAAAGTTCACCTACAGATCTTGGGTTAAGCCCTGTGTTGTCTACGGTGGTGCCCCAATTGGTAACCAGATGAGAGAAATGGACCGTGGTTGTGATTTATTAGTCGCTACTCCAGGTAGATTAAGTGATTTAATTGACCGTGGTAAGATTTCCTTGGCAAATGTCAAATACTTAGTGTTGGATGAAGCTGATAGAATGTTAGATATGGGTTTCGAACCTCAAATCAGATTGATCGTTGAAGGTTCCGATATGACCCCAGTTGGTGAAAGACAAACTCTTATGTTCTCCGCTACTTTCCCAACTGATATCCAACATTTGGCTCGTGATTTCTTATCTGATTATATTTTCTTATCCGTTGGTAGAGTTGGTTCTACTTCTGAAAATATTACTCAAAAGGTCCTATATGTCGAACCATTTGACAAGAAGTCAGCTTTGTTGGATTTAATCTCTGCTTCTGGTGATAGTTTGACTTTGATTTTTGTTGAAACTAAGAGAATGGCTGATCAATTGACCGATTTCTTAATCATGCAAAACTTTAGAGCCACTGCTATTCACGGTGACCGTACTCAAGCTGAACGTGAACGTGCTTTGGCTGCATTCAAGTCCGGTGCTGCTTCTTTGTTAGTTGCCACTGCTGTCGCCGCCAGAGGTTTGGATATTCCAAACGTTACACACGTTATCAACTTCGACTTACCAACCGATATTGACGATTATGTTCATAGAATTGGTAGAACTGGTCGTGCTGGTAATACTGGTGTTGCAACCTCCTTTTTCAACCGAGACAACAACAACATTGTTAAAGGTTTATATGAAATCTTATCGGAAGCCAACCAAGAAATTCCTCAATTCTTAAATGATTGTATGAAGGAAGCTTCCTATGGTAAGGGTGGAAGAGGTGGCAGAAACAGTGGTTTCAACAGCCGTAGCAATAGTACTAGAGATTTCCGTAAACAACAAGGCTCTGGTATGAGACAAAGTAGCTCCAGATCATTCAACACTGGCGGAAGTTCCGGTTGGGGTAATGACAGAGGTAGCAACAGTGGCTGGGGTGCTCCAGCAAGCGGTAACTCTTCATGGTGGTAATCGCCTTGTAGAGTTATTGCATTCTAAACTTTTTTTCTCATTTAAATTTTTTTTTTTTTTGTTATTGGTTTTTCGTCCTGGTTGATAGATTTCTAAGAAATTTAATTGCATATTCATTTTGTATTTTTATTGTTGCTTATTTGTTTTTTCTTTGTTTCATTTATTTTTATTTACTATTCAAAGGGAATATGCATTTCTTTATTTCTATTGAAACGTTTTTTATTCTAATTTAACTATTTTCAAAAAAAAAAAAAAAGATACAATTTTTTTTCCTATTATTAAACGGTTAGTTTCTACAAAAAAATTAATTCCATTCTTTTGTGTTCAACTAATCTTGGAAATGTCTTCCCGACTATATGTCTTATCCATAAATTTCATGTCGGGTTTATCTTTCCAATTATTTTTTTCCATAGTATTTCCTATTGCAAGGCTAACATTTTCAGATACATTGTCTGTTACATTTTATTTTTTATATTTTGGCCTTTTTATCAAGGTTTATTGTTATACAAGTGTACCTATATTAAAAGAAACAAAATTACACAGTATTATAAAAAGAACACATCATTACTGTTAATAATGAATTTTGTGCTATTTTTTCTTTTTTTTCCTTTTGAATAATATTACAGCGTTTTACTTCATTAATCAAAAAACTATAGAATTGTTTATTTATTATTTTCTAAAAAATTACAATAAAATAAAAAAGAGAAAAAAAGGACAACATTTATTGGTTTATTATATTCTTACTTTTGTTTTTTCTTCATTATTTTAGAATTATTATTGTTAGATTCGATGAAAAATAACGAATCTAATGGTAATAAATACTATCTAATATTCATTTATGCATTCATAGATGAATATTGACTCATTTGGATCTTAATTTGATTCATTTCGTGCATTTGTATAATAGATTTAAGTTGGGATTGTTTCCTGATTGTAGATAGAATATGTACTAACAGACTAATGTATTAATAAATAAAGAGCGTTTTTATTTTAACTATTGTACGAGTTATTGTTTGATGTAATTACAGGTTTATATAGACATGTTATATAGGTGAGAAGAATTCAACGATCTGTGAACAGACACACAATATCATCACCACTGATAATACCAATATAAATTAATGGGTTGACTATGCACTTCGTCCAGTAGTAGATTGGGGTCTATCTCTGCGAATCTTCTCTTTTGAAGATCATTCTTGGTTCTTTGCAAATAAATCGATCTTACTTCAGATAATGTATCTTTAATAGAATGATCCATAGGATATGTAGAACTAACAATTGGTCTGTTGAGCTTATCGTTCTTGCCAATCAGCCTGTTTTTGTTATTTTCGTTTTCATTAATCTCTTTAGATATTAATTTAATCAATGGTTCTCTAATACAAACACTTATTCCCTGTGGTAACCATATCTCATAAAGACCCTTGAAAGTATACTTCCCTGTACATCTCAAAGTTAGATACCCCATATCTTTTATAGCTATTTCGATACTACCTTGAAATGGTGGAATTACATGTCTCACATATTTGTTTTTATCGCAAAGATCTAATTCAATTCCACAAAATTTAGAAAGAGGATGAGAGTTGTTTTTATTGCAACTTTCAAATGTCTCTAAGGCTTTTTCTACATTTTTGAATTGGTATGGTTCACCAGGGATAAATTTATCAATTTGTGTAATAGTTCCATTCGGTGGAACTAAAAAGAAAATTCCTCCGATAGTATAACATCTTCCTGTATCATTTCCAGTGATAGATGTATACACTCTTGACTTAATCTTTTTGGTATTAAAAAGATGGGTCTTTCTTATTTTATCGAGCCATGATCTCTTAATTGAAGAGAACCCTTGAGAATAACTAATAGGATTTTTGTCATACCCAGGCAAATCATAAACTACTTTATCCTTAAATAAATAAGCTTGCTTATTTCTAGTGAAGTTCGGAATATGTGATACACCTGCAAACTGTGATTCATTAAAATCATTCAAATAATTGGGATCCTCCTTAAGATAAACTAAACTTTTCTCATTGATTTGTACTATCTGGCCTGTTTTATCATGTTTAATCTTACTGCCTTGAAAAGTCGAAATAAGAGAATTAATTAAGGTAGATTTTCCTACGTTTGGACTACCTAGTAGATATGAGTTATTTTTCATCAGTGTATATAAGGGAACAATATTCCAATTTTTTGTACTTGAAATAGAGATTATTTTATTTTCATTTATATTGTAATCATTACCAAAACTATAAGATAAGAAAAGCTTTAAAAACTTTCTTAAATTATTATGGGAAATAGCAGTGTTATTCACAACTTGATCCATTTTTGTCAATATTAACATCATCTTTTCAGAGTCCTTATACTGTACCAACAGATTTTTGTCTAGATGTAATGGGAAATCTGGTAATGATACTAAATGCATTTTATTTGAATTAGGTGGAATGCTTCCCAGGATATCTCTGGAAGTTAAAGGATTGAAATCACATTCGTTGTACTTGTTTTGATACAAGGCGTCACTACATCTTTTACAGATTGGATTTGATTCGATGGTCGATGTCGATGCCACAGATTCATTTTTCAAATTCTGAATATCTTGACTAAATAGCAAATATTTGATTTCTTCCAACTGAGCCAGTGGACTCTTAGTGTTTTTCTTGGGTTTTGGCGTTTGATAGAATCCAATTTCTTTGGGGTTCTTATTTTGTAAGTTGATCCCACATTTGTTGCAATCAATTAATCGTTGTACACTATAACCAAATCGTCTAATCGACTGTCGAATCTGTATCATTTAATAATCCACCGGTGTGTGTTCCTATGTTTGAAGCTTTACACTTATATGTTCTTTGTCTTCTTTATTTGAACTATTCAAATTTTGAAATAGCTCTATATTTATTTTTCACTTATTCTGAATACTTATCTTAACGTTAACTACAAATACAAGTGTCAAACTACAAGACCTTATATTGTTTTCTTGGTGATTTAGCATGTTGAATGCATCTGTATGGTTATAATGGAACGGTGTTTTCTTTGTTAATCTATGGGTACTTTGTCTGTCCAACAATGTAAGAAACAGAAGTAAGTTAGGAAGAAGAATATCGACGTGTTAACTGTATTCAAAACTTACTTAAAAAGTTACAAAACTATCTTCTTAGAGTTTTAAGTGTTTTGCTGCTTATGGGGGATGCTTTCAAGTCCATATAGCCAGGGACGCTACTCAATGTAAGATGTTTAGCGCATATTGAACCGCCGACGTCTATTTAGGTATAATGCAAGAAGTCATATCACGACATCGAATCTTTCTGTATATATATTCTTATATCTGGGTGATATCAGTGTCTTGGGAGGTGTTTCTATCTCTAGGGACATTGATACATTGAGATCTAAGAAAAGAAGTAACGACCAGCAAATAAGTAGTCAAGAAAGACAGGAACAAAGTCAGTCTTATGCTGTGAGGAATAATCGCTTAATATTTACAGTGTTTAACTCATTTTCTGCCATACTGTTGAAGCATTAGGAATAATCAGCGAGCCATTGATGGTCATATATGCATAAGTACAATCAATAAAAACAGAACCTCGAGATATACTCTATATATATAGATATATGCATGTATGCACTTTAGGTTGAACATCGAGTAGAAACTAGACATAAAACACCTCCCAACAACGGATTTAGTGCGGCCTAGCTTCCTATATCCACAGTAAAGTGAGTGTTGGACTCATTTGAAGATGTATCTAGTCTCAATGTCAACGATAATGTAATACACGTACACCTCATGTGGTAGCTCTTGAAGTAGCGATACTGTCCATTCGCACTGCTCTGTCCGTGTGTTGTATTGTCTAACTGTTCATTATGAGATATGGCGGGTTTGAATTTCATCTCATCTCGCCTCTCATTAGAGACGTCTGAAAAAAAATTTTTAACAAAGAAAAATTTCAGAAGGTCATCTCATCTCAAAATTTTATGTGCATTGAATCAATTGATAATCGTTATTATTAGGCAATATCATTTTTACTGTTATCGAATACTGTCAAGGTCTGAACATCATAACTACGTGAAAGATGGGAAAAGTATCTAAAGCTACAAAGAAGTTTCAATCGAAGCATCTGAAGAGAACTATTGACAAGAGAAAGAAAGACAAGCAATACAATAAGAAAATACAAGGCCGTCGTGGTAATAAGTCTGAAGAAGAAAAGGCTAGCCTAACATTATCTAAAGACGAGCAACTATTAAAGAAATCTCAAAAGGAAGAAGTTTTCGATGACCTGTCAGTGGAGAAATTATTTGAGAAGGGAATTAATGTTCCAAAGCCAAACAAAAAAATACTAGAAAAGAATAAAAAGAGCAAAAAGGAAGAGTCCGAAGATGAGGATTCATCTTCCGAAGAAGAAACTAATTTTGATGAGGGCATTGCCAATTTGGCCGAGACTGATCCAGTATTCTATAAATATTTGAAAGAAAATGATAAGGACTTGCTTGATTTACAAGGTTCTAATCCTCTTGATAATGTAGAGGATGATGACGATGAAGAAGACGATGAAGATACTTCAGAGAAGAAGGATGAAATTTTAGAAGATGAGGAAGAACAAGATGCTCCACCAGCCCAAATCGAGGTCACTATGAAATTAATCAAGACTTGGAAGAATGAATTAAAGAAAGACCCAAATTTGAAATTATTAAGAAATATTGTGAGTGCATTCAAAGTTGCTGTTAATTTGAATAACGAAGAGTCTACCGAGACTTATAAATACGCTATCACTGACGAAAAGGCATTCCACGAATTAATGTTTATGGTTTTGAAAGATTTCCCAAAGGTAGTCCAAGGTATTCTTCCATACAAGATAAGCAAAGGTGTCCGAGTTTTGCCAAGTAACAACAAAGGTAACGGAAAGCTTATTTCAAAGTTATCATCTATTATTAAAGCACATTCATCCTCATTGTTGATTTTGTTAGATGATATCACTAATACTGAGACCGCAGCTTTGGTATTGTATTCGATTGATCAATTTTTGCCATATTTAGTTTCTTTCAGAAGAATCTTCAAAGAATTATTGAAATTAGTCGTCCAGGTATGGTCATCCACAAAAGACATGGAAACTCAGTTGGCTACGTTTGCATTCTTGCACAAATTATCCAATGAATATGGGAAATCTAACCTCGAAATAATTCTTAAGACCATCTATTCGACATTTATTAAAACATGTCGTACTACAAACATTCGTACAATGTCGTTTTTGAATTTACAAAAGAATTCCTCAGCAGAACTATTCAATATTGATCAAAACGTAAGTTACCAAATTGGATTTGAATACATTAGACAGCTTGCCATTCATTTGAAAAATACAATGAATGCAGCAACTCAAAAGAAGAAATCGGATTCTAATAAAAATAACACCTACAAGATCGTTTATAATTGGCAATTCTGTCACTCGTTGGATTTCTGGTCTCGTGTTTTATCTTATTCTTGTAACCCAGAACTAGAAAAGGGCAAAGAATCACTATTGAGAACATTGATTTATCCATTGGTTCAAGTAACGATTGGTGTTATTAGATTAATTCCAACTCCTCAATTCTTTCCTTTAAGATTTTACTTGTTGAGATCATTAATAAGATTATCACAAAACACTGGTGTTTTCATTCCAGTTTTCCCAATACTTTATGAAATTTTAAGTTCAAACGCCTTTACTAAAGTTCCAAAGACGAAGTCTTCCTTAGCTGCGTTTGATTTTGAACATAATATCAAATGTCCTCAAGGTTATTTGGGATCCAAAACATACCAAGATGGTTTAGGTGAACAGTTCGTTGATTTGTTAGGTGAATATTTCGCTTTGTATTCAAAAGATGTATCTTTCCCAGAATTAGTTACACCTGTGTTGATTACCTTGCGTCGTTATGTTAAATTGAGTAAGAATATTAAGTTCAACAGACAATTATCTGATATTCTAGAAAAGCTGAAGCAAAATAGTAAATTTATTGAAGATAAGAGATCTGATGTGGAATTCAGTCCAAGTAATAGAACAGAGGTTAATAGATTTTTGAACGATATCTCATGGGAGAAAACTCCATTAGGTGCCTATGTTAATATCCAACGTGAAGTTAGAGAAGAAAAGAGCAGAATATTAAGAGAGAGTTTGGAGGCAGATGATAAGGAAGCCGAAGAAAAGAAGAAATTAAATCTCAATGACATTGAAGATTCGTCTTCTGAGGAGGAGGAGGAAGACGATGTCGAAATGTCAGCTTAGATATTATACTACACCTCACATCCCTTTAACCAGTAAATATACTTTAAAACATATATATGTATATAGTATGTTATGTACATTATGTTTTATTTTTCTTTGATTGTATATTATTAAGAAGCAAAAAATTTCAAAAGACAAATGACCAAATGGTTTTATATTAATATACAGGTCGGTCATAGCTATGGCTGTAGAAACCCTTTTCTAAATTAACATATCATGTTTATTATCTATCAATTTTTTACTGCTGAAAGATATCATCCAATTTCAATCTTGGGGCAATATTCATAGCCAACAACTCTTGGAATAGTAACTTGGCAGCATATGGAATCGTCATTTTGATTATATGTTCGGCACTTCTACAAGATGTACACCAACCACTGTAACCCATCATCCCACATTTATTACAAACATCAACTTCAAATGCATCAGAACTCAACATTAATCTTTCCAATAGTAATTGTGAAGCACCATATGCGATAACACAATCTCTTTCCATCTCACCTAATCTAAGACCACCATCTCTAGATCTACCTTCCGTTGGTTGACGTGTCAACACCGCCCTAGGTCCTCTAGCTCTAGCATGCATTTTATCCAAGACCATGTGCTTCAACTTCTGATAATAAATGGGACCAAAAAAGATATATGCCTGCAAACATTCACCAGTGATACCTGAGTATAACATATCTTTACCCGAGTAATTAAATCCATTGTCTACCAATATTTTAGACATATCTTCTAATTTAGAACCTCCAAAACAAGTACCATACTCAAGTGAACCGTTCAACACACCAGCCTTACCAGATATTAATTCGATCATTTTACCAACAGTCATACGAGATGGGAAACCATGAGGATTCATAATGATATCAGGACAAATACCTTGATCATTAAATGGGAAATCTTCTTGTTTAACAATAATACCACAGACACCCTTTTGACCATGTCTTGATGAAAATTTATCACCCAGTTCAGGTCTTCTTGATTGTCTTAGTAGAACTTTAATTAAAGCTTGATCGTTGTCAGACACAGACATCATAACCTGGTCAATATGGGAAGGTTCAGGTGCCCTATAAATAACAGGAGTTTCTTTATATTGGGCAGTTTGAGTCGTCATAGCATCAGCTCCTTGGAATGGAATAGATTTGTTAATGTAAATTTGACCACTTTCTAGTTTCATACCTACCTCACCTAGACCATCCGGACCAAGAGCTTTATGTTGCCAAATTGGTTCACCGTTTTGATCAACACGCATACCACCAATAATGTCTTGAGTATGGTTTGGATATCTCTTTAATACAGTTGTGGTCTTTTTACGAGTTTCACAACGACCAAAACCCCTATCAATGGAAGACTTGTTCAATACCAATGCATCTTCAATATCATAACCAGAATATGACATAACTGCGACAGTTGCGTTTTGGCCTGCAGGTAATTTATCATAATCAATCAACTCAATAGTCTTAGTTTTCACCATCGGTTGTTGTGGATAGGTCATTAAGTACAACAATGTATCAATTCTCTTGAACTGATTGTATGCAATAGCCCCAATGGCTTGCTTACCCATCGCACATTGATATGTATTACGTGGAGATTGGTTATGATGTGGATATGGAATTAAACCTGCAACGGCACCTAGAACAGTGAATGGTTCGATTTCTAAATGACTTATTTCCGTGGTAATATCTTTTTCATATAATGCAATAAAGGAATCGTTTTCTTCATTAACATCCAAGTATTCTACCAATCCTAACTTTAAGAAATCATCAAATACCAACTCACCATCTAACAATTTTCGTAAATGCTCCGCTTTGACGAGGGATTCGCCATTATTGACGATGATTAAAGGCCTACAGATTCTACCACCATCAGTAGCGATATGTACGGCATTCTGGTCAGTATTAGTATAGATTGAGATGAATTCTGAGACTTTCCCGGTTCTTCTCAAATGTCTAAATTGAGAAACAAATCGAGCAGGGTACTTAATTGTCCCCACGACAGTACCATTCAAATAAACACAGTAATTCATGTGTATAGAGGCACTATCTACAACATTAATATGTTCAACACCTAACATGGAACATAATTGTTTAACTGGTTCTTCTTCGTCATCAGTTGTAATGTGTGTCATTAACGCCAAATTTTTCACTAAACCACATGCTTCACCTTCTGGTGTATCCGCAGTACAAAGCATACCGAATTGAGAAGGTTGCAATGCTCTTGGACCTGAAACCTTTCTAGACTTTTCAAATTGAGATGAAATTCTTGTCATCATACCTAAAGCAGAGATATATGACAATCTGGATAAAACATGGGTAACACCAGCTCTTTCCATCTTAAATCTCTTCAAAGACCAGTTACCAGTGGAAATGGCCCTATTTAAGCCGCTTGTGATGTTGTTGGAATGGACATTGATTGATAGTAATGCATCATATTCCATAGCCCTGTTTGGTTTCTTTAAGACCTTATCAATACTTAATTTAAAATCACTGTTAAATTTTTTAAATAAATCTTCAAATAGTAATGAGATCAATTGTCCAGCCAGTTCTAATCTTTTGTTACCCACATAATCTCTATCATCCACCATTTTGGGGTTATGAACTGCCATAACTACCCTTCTTGTCATCATTGCGATATATAGAGCTTTTTCTCTGAAATCCAATGCCTCTACAGTCAAATGCGCAATGACCGTTGTTGCAATTGCTTCGATGCCTTCTTGTAATATAGACAATTTTTGTCTTCTCATTGTCTTAACTTTTGCACCGATGAATTCTAGGGCTTGTTGTTGTGTGTATATATTCAATCTAGCAGCTTCTTCTAAGTTGACAGCAAAAATATCTTGATAACTGCTGTCATCACCGCATACCAATTGAATGATTTCCAGATCAGAAACCACACCACAGGCCTTAAAGACAATTGCGATTGGTACTTCCTCTGCAATGGAGTTATGTTTTAAGTAGATTTTATCGTTTTTGGTTACCACATATGTTTTGGATTTTCTCTCATGTGTGGAGGATGTAACGGATGCTTGGAAAATACCCTTCTTCTCGTCAGCTTCCACAATAATACGATTCTTTGATAATTGTTCTTGTACTAGAATAACTTTTTCTGTACCATTGACGATAAAGTATCCGCCAGGATCTAATGGACATTCATTCAATTTAGCCATACTTTTCTCGTCAGTATTGTACAGAATACATTTATTGGATCTTAACATGATTGGCATTCTACCGATTTCCACATCCTTGTGCATGATAATATTTTTGCCTCTTGTATATTCGATATCGACATAAATGGCAGCAGAATAGGTCATGTCTCTTAATCTACATTCATGGGGTGGTACCATATAATCCCTGGCAGATGATGTTGATCTGTAACCCACACGGATGTCTTTGTATTTCAAATAAAACTCTGGGTCTACATCACTTAATATCAGTTGATTGGCCTGGATAATTTTCTTCAAATCAGTATCGACAAAATAATTGAAAGAATCCAAATGTTGTTTCACAAGACCTTTCACCTTTAAAAAAGCTGGCAATAGATTCCACTTATCTTCCGCTGTATTGACTGCATCGGTGAGTTTCTTGCCCTTGTAAACAGGTTTCAACAATTCGTCAAAGGTTTCGTCCTTATCATAGCCCGAATGTTGATGGCCATGAGATACTTCATCCGGTTGAACCATTATAACCTAACACAAGATAAAACAAAAGGTAGATATCTTCTAATAAAGTTTTGATCCTGTCCTTTTATTTTTCTATTTGGAAAGTAGAGAGGAATATAATAGCAGACGGTGTCCTTAAGCTCCTGTATTTCTTTTGTTACTTCTTGCTTTTTCCACTATTTTTGCATAACAATTTTGTATTTTACTTTTTTTTTCAATGAGATCAAAATTTTTCTTTATTAGCTCATCGAGATTGTAAAAGCCTCTCGTCTTACAAAAAGAGCAACGTATAAAAAGCCAAGAATGAAGCAATCAGTGGTGCAATTCGATAGGTTATGCGAGAAAAACAGGCTGAGTTATAGAACAGTTGAGTGTCTTGGCGTTCTGTATGTGTTTGTCGAATCATTTATGCTATTTTAGTGCATTGGGCTGTCTTATTGTCCCCCCTGTGGAAGGCGTTTTCTCTCTGTGATATACCAAATGCAATCTTGTTCAGCAAGAACGATGTAAAAGGGTCTGCCCATAGAAAGGAGGCGTTTGGTGTGTAACCTAAATCGATGTCGACCGAAAGGAAACGGACATCGTTCGCATGATTTGCTGAATGCATTTATGTTTGCTCTGCCTAGTTGAAAGGATTTTCTCTAGAAGAGGAGGAGGTATCATCCTGCAGTCATGTCGTAGTGTGAATACTGCACATTGTTTTGTATGCTCCTCTTCCATTGGGTGGATAGAAACCGAACAAGCGGCGCAAGAATCCAAATTAGCCTATTAATAGAACATTCAAAATGCTCTCAGATCTTCAAAATATAGCTCAGTGGCCAATTCTGCTGTAGCTAAGGGAATACATGTATTGTAAGTATCCCAGAAGCCTTCGAACTAAAAAACAATAGCCGCCCACTGTCATTCTTGCCGTCTTTGGTCCCTTCCAACAGAGAATATCTGCATTGAGGTCCTCTCTCACGTTATTATGAACATTCATCAGGACTCTCTGTAGTCGTTCTTGCCCTGGGTGTATATGACTGCAACAAACCACTTTCTTGATACTCCTATTTTCACCAGTCTAGTTCTTGATCTGAACGGAAAAGCCAAATCATCGCAGTACACATTTTTTTCCTCCCAGGGTTAACCAAGTGGTAGTCAATTCTAGCAACAATGTTCCATTTGTGTCTCCGCTACAGGTCCTTGTCTCCCTCGTTTTTTTGGCTCTTTTTGTGCTGTTTGAAGGCTTTTTTTGGTTGTGATCTCAAATGTGCTTTTTTGTAACAAACTATTAGAGAAAATTTATAAGAACGGAAAAATACGTTATTTTGGAACATCTCGATGAAATTTAACAGACATACTAGACAAGAATTTCAATAACGTCGTGGTCGGTGGTGGAAAAGTGGCTCAGAAGAGATCAGTTAAGTTGTTTCTCCGTATTAACCTTTCTTTCAGTGTTGTACCGGGGCATTTGTTTGTGCGCTTTATCACCAAAGATCAGCTATCATAAAGGCGAAATAAGGAGGTTTTTAAGAAAGCTATTTTTACTTTTGAATAAGATTTGGAAAAAAAAATACAAATACAATAATAAAAGTTGTGCAGGTAACAGCTAGTTGGTGTGTTTGAAATATATACCATCTGGAATATTAGGATCTTGGCATTCCTCTGGCTAGTCTAATATAGGTTCTCATTTTTTTCTGATTTGATTTGATTTGACTTGGTTTGGTTTGATTTGATTTGTTTTGTTTTGTTTTGTTTCCCCTCTCATTCTTGACAGGTGCGACTATTGGGGAAGGTAAGAGTGAATAAAAAGACTAAAGAAAGGATATAATGACATCTGTTCTGAACCCTAGTACAAGAATTTCGTCGAACAAAGTTTTCCTGAATCTTCAACAATCAGACTTGTTAAATGATTTAAAAACATGTCGCGATTTGAATGATATTATTATATCATCGTCGAAGTCCGTCGACAAGAATGACTTGGTGTGTGGCAATCACATATTATTTTTGAATTTAACGATATCTGCAGCTCCAAGTCCCAAGAAGTTCAGTACCAATCCTTCTGACGACACCAGGTTTATTTCAAAGGCGATGTTCAAGGACAAATCCATGGAATATACGCTATTCACCGTTCATCTACCGTTTCCTAGTACGCTTGTTAAAAGACCAAAATATGACTTTATTTCTTTATTGGATACTTTCTTGAATGAAGAACTAAAGTCGTTGTTATTATCAATAATTGAGATGACTAATAAATTCGTGTTTTTTGATAAAGTGAGTTCTATTAAGCATTGTTCAATGACTACATTCCATGTTATAGATAAGTTCAAACGTTATTTAAAGGATAGCTGCCCACGTACGTATAATCAAAATAATTTCTATTTGTTGGAAATTAATCATTTTGATTTTTTACAAAATTTCCAGTTTACACCGGTGAATTCGTTGGACCCACCTGTTACGGATATTAACAAAAATAATATCAATATTAGTATTGATAATACTAAGGCAGTGCCTCACATAATTCAATCTACTAGATTGAAAAGAAAATTACCGGCTAATTTACATTTAAGGATTGACGTCCCAGTACTTAAGCTAAACCCATGGACTCAAAGTCTGAAAAAAGACTCAGTGCATTATTCTCCGAACTCGTTGAATAAATATTTTACATTTGAAGTTTCGCCAATTCTCAAAGAAAATGATCCGATTTTACCAGAATGGCTGAAATTTTTATCTCATGCAACTCAGACATCACAGATATTGATCAAATTATTGGAAAATTTCGAACTGTTGGAAAAATTAGAAACTCAAAGGCTGGACCATTGTCTGGATAATGAAAAAAAGGATCCTAAACCAATTGGAAATTATCAAAAGGAAATCAATGCAACAAGCAGAATATATTCTCTATCGTATTTACAAACTCAATTTAAAAGACAAAATAAAAGACAAAACGCACAAAAAAGGCAAGAAGATCATAATGTTGAACAACGAAGTACTAAACAGTTAGTCGCAAGAAATAACCTACCACTAAAAATCATAATACCTAAATCTTCGTTGACACCAACTGACTCAAATGGATATTCTAATTTGGGGACTTCTCCAAACCCTTCTTCATCTACAGACTCTGAATCTGATGTTTTGCATACACCATATGTAGATTACGCAATATCGAAGGGGATTGAATCATTCAACAAAAATCGATATTCTAATATTTTACCTTATGAGCATTCAAGGGTTAAATTACAGCCATCGCCAATATCTTTTGAAATGTCTAATAAATCAGCATCTCCTATTATAGATTCGATATCATCTCCTAGCGGAGTGTTTTGGGATCCAACCCCTTGTCTTAAAGAACCAGCTCCTATAATATCACTCCGGAAAGATACATGTTCTAAGTCACAGGAACATTTTAATGATTATGTCAACGCAAATTATTTAAACTTGCCTCAAATTAATCCAGATTTTAGCTACATAGCTACACAAGCCCCATTACCATCAACTATGAATGATTTTTGGAAGGTTGTGATGTCAAGTAATGTAGAGGTTATAATTTCTATTAATTCGGATGATGAATTAAACTTGAAAAAATGGGATGTTTATTGGAATGAAAACTCATGCACAAAATATGGAATAAAGGTTGTTGAATCTTTTAGTAATATATGTGGTTTAGATGGATGTGAACTTAGAATTATTGAGGTTGGTAAGTTAAACTCATCTTCTAAGGAGCCAGAATTAAATAGACATTCTAAAAAAAGAGTTATTTACCATTTACAATATAAAAAATGGTTGGATTCGTGTGGCGTTAATGTACATGATCTGTTAAGAATATACAAACTGAAAACATTTCTATCGACTGAGCCTAACACTCTATTAAGACGTTTGCGAGATCCTAAGCAGAGCAATACTGAGGATATTCTAACAATTGATGATTTCGTCATATCTATAAAAAATTCCGATAATGTTGAAAAGAGAAACATCTCTTCGGCACCTTTGCTTGTCCATTGTTCTGCTGGATGTGGAAGAACTGGTGTTTTCATAACATTGGATTTTCTGTTGAATATATTATCTGACTCTTCCAATTCATCGAATAGGATTGATGTCTGGAATATGACAAATGACTTGATATTCATTATTGTAAACGAGTTACGAAAACAACGTATATCGATGGTACAGAACTTGACGCAGTATATTACATGTTATGAATTAATTATGCAATTTTTTGCATTGAAAAAGGAACGGTTAGAAAAAAAGAATAATGGATAATTTAATTGAACATAGTTTATGTAGAGATATATCTATTATATAATATGGACTTTCAAAAAACAAAGCATTCATTGGTGGATACATAGAATCGACTTCGCTAGATGGTATATGTTACAGTGTAAATAATTGTTCTCAAAATGGTGTTGAAGAGATAATAGAGATAGGGTACAACCAACTATAAGTAATACTTCGAAAAGGTTAAATTATGAAATACTGGAATAAAAAATTGCATAAATAACGGTAACAGTACTAGAAATACAATAAGAGAAGACTGTGACACAACTTTATTATGCTGCCCATCTATGAGCTTCATTGTCTCCAGACCAGCTTTTTTCAATGTAACCTAACTCTTCTTTAACCTTCTTCACGGTGGCAGGATCACCCATGTTTTTACCCAAATTATCAGATATTTTAATAGCATGATTATTGTTTACTGTCAACAATTTAATGACAATGTTTAATGGTTCACTCTTTTCTTTAGGGTTCGAGACTTTCTTAAAGTCGTTAGTGAAATTAGTACCAATACCAAATGATGCCTTTAGACCATTATCATAAGCTACACGAGCATAATTTAAAACTAAATCGATATTTAGCGAATCAGAATAGCAAAGAACCTTGGTAAATTTTGGTAGCTTCAATACGTCATGATAGTGATGAGCTATTTTTTTTGTATACTCTACTGGATCACCAGAGTCCTGTCTAACACCAATGTAGGCATCAGAATATGGTGGGTAGAAAGCTTTTAAGAATGCATCGGTACCAAAAGTGTCGGTCAATGCCAACCCTGCATTATTTAGGCCAAAAGTATTTACCCAGTATTCCATGGCAAGTTTATTAGCGTTGACATAATCGTTTGTGATGGAAGCAATACCCATGATCCACTCATGACCGACCGTACCTATGGGTTTAATACCATACTTCTTGGCAAAGTAGACATTTGACGACCCCAATAAAGATTTACTAACTGAAGGATGAAGTTTTTCGGAGGCTTGAAGTATCCCTTTAATAACTAAATCTTGAGTTTTAAACGATCTACGACGTCTTGTACCAAATTCACTGAATATAATATTATTAGATAACAAAATAGTAGCTTTCTTCTCAGCATTTTCTAATTGGCTGTCATAAGACCAATCAGTGTCAACGAATTTAAAAAATGCTTCAGAAATCAAGGCTAATACTGGGATTTCATATAATATGGTATCTTTCCATTTACCTTTGATTAAAATGTCCAAATTATATTCATCAGTCGACGAATTTTTATCCACTAATTCATAAGTGAAATTGATTTCCTTCTCTGGGGTTAGTTTAAAATCTGGGGATTCGATATATTGAAAATATTTTTTTGGTAAAAATGGGACTTCGTTTTTCAAATAATCGATTTCATCTTGAGTAAACCTTAAATCACCAAACATAGAGAATTGTTTTTTCAGCCACTCAATAGCTTCTAAATTAAAATTCAACTGGTTGGATCTATTGGTATATTTATATATCACTTCGACCTCAGGAAAATTTTCTAAAACAGCTGCATGCATAGTTAACTTATACATGTCAGTGTCCAAAAAGGACTTAATTACCGGTTCGGCGGACATGACGACGAGTGCGTTTAGGAGATAAAAAAATAAAGAATTGCTATCCAGGTTGAGAATCCTAGCTTAATATTTCTGACAAAATAATATAGCAAGAGGCGATGTCTTGTGACTATTGCTTCCCCTATACTGGTGGTGGAGGTCAAAAATGAAATAAATGGTGACAAAAAAAAGTCTCTGCAATGACAAATGCAGAAGCTAATTCGAGATTTCTTTCTTGTAATATATCAAAGATATATAGATCCTTAATGCTGTCAGGTAGTTCAAACAGCGGAATGACGACGCTTCTCTATAATGTTCACATACCTAATCTTCAATTATAATGATTGGCATTGTTAAAAGAGTCTATTTTATTAAAAACTTCTGTCGTCGATAATTTATTTTTTTAGAAGTTCGATCACTTCACACGGAGTGTCGTTTTCCTTATAAATTTTTTTGAAAAATATATAAAACGATGAGATTGAAAAAATAATTAGTAGTGGATTCATCTCAAATGAGTTGGATTTGAAGTTGTAAATTAGCAAGTACACGGTGTCTATAGAAGGAAGCTAAACTGTTGGGAAGATGATTGTGCCTGTCAGATGTTTTTCTTGTGGTAAGGTTGTTGGTGACAAATGGGAGAGTTATTTGAATATGTTACAGGAAGATGAGTTGGATGAAGGTACCGCCTTGTCCAGGTTAGGTTTGAGAAGATATTGTTGTAGGAGAATGATCTTAACACATGTTGATTTGATAGAGAAGTTCTTGAGATACAACCCGTTGGAGAAGAGGGACTAATCATATGGGAGATCATAAATTGTGATTTTCTGTTTATTCGTTTTGCAATGTACATTAATACCATATTTACATACTAGCACTCATATTTACATACACAAAAGTATATATATTGATATATATATATATATGTGTGAAGAACTGGTTTTATCGTGTATTTTTATAGCTTTTCTTGAATATCAGGATGGAATCGATCTTTTCTAAGGCAAGTTCTAATAACTCCTTTCTCTTTTGCAAATCGATGTGCCTTGCAATCTTTGGATCTTCTTTGGCAAACAGTTCAATTTGCTCTCCACTTAAATTGTTTAATTTCTTATCTAGTTCAATGGGGAAGTTATAGAAGAAATCACTTAACAACTCCACATTTAAAAATAGCACTGCCGTGGAGGTTAACTTGTCACTGACAGCATTTAGAAACACTTCAGGGCAGCTATCTTTTTCGTTTTGATATTGGCATTTATTTTTTAACATCTTCAATCTAAAATTCAATAGCTTTGCTCTGTCTGATAAAAAGAGGGCTTCTGAACCTCTTTCTAATAATAACTTCGAAATTCCTAAGGTTTCTTGATTGGAACTATCGTGTTTTAAATGATTTATTACATGAGTTAATTTTTTACTCCCAATAACATTCTTGATAGCATTGTATCTTTCAGTACATTGGTTTAACTCTTCTTTAATTAAGGTTATTGCGTGCTGACGTGATATACTCCAATCTCTGTCTTCTAGATCAATTTCGTATTTAAATGGTTTGATACAATTTTCAACCTGGTCTGCTGTTGGGTAATATTTAGTATTCAATACGTTCATAGCAGTATCATTGACTAACTCCTTGATTAACTCGTGATTCTTTAAAGGAGTTGATTGTAAGATATTATTCAATTCGGTCAAAATGGAGTTGGTGACTAACATCGTAGATAATCTACCAATACCAATCTTTGTCAAACTTGAGGAAGCCATTTCTAATTTTTTGTGCCAATATAGCATCTCGACATTATCAGA
The DNA here is from genome assembly GCA_030573655.1 of Cylindricascospora bacillispora. NCBI lineage: Eukaryota > Fungi > Ascomycota > Saccharomycetes > Saccharomycetales > Saccharomycetaceae > Cylindricascospora > Cylindricascospora bacillispora. The sequence continues at coordinate 27,826 of JAJMDR010000030.1, read as the reverse complement.
TGAGTCAGATTTTGATAATTCATACAAGTGATCATCTTTCCAATATCTAGTGGCGAGAATGTCTAATACTCTTTGATCCAACTCGGCTTTTAATATGGATTTTAATTCATGGCGATTGAACTTTTCTTGAAATTCCTTTATACTTAATTTAAGAATATCAATGTTATTCAATAAGTAAGATTTGGGTGTTAGCTGACGATCATTAAATTCAACCTTAAACATATAAGAGGTATCATCTAATTCGAGTTGAATTAATTGGGATGTAGGCTCTAAAGCGTGCGACATTGAAATTTCCAAGATCTTGATTAGTTTTTCTCTTAATCTTTTAGTTGTAACTTCACATTTATTGAAGGTTTTCTTGTTTTCATTGAAATATCTCTTTTCAAATTGAGAAGCGTCTGACTCGTTTTCTATTTTTTTATCAGTAGATGCTAGTGAAGCATCACTCGCTTTATTAAACAACCCCCCTAAGGTTGAAGAACTTGAACTATGCGGACCATTTGAAAACATTCCTAAATGCTGCTTAGAAAAAGAAGTTGGATCTTTAGTAATAACACCAACATAACCAAGGCTTAATGGATATTTCTTGTTATTTAATATATTGCGTGCATGTTCCGGTGGGACCAAATCCATTTTGGTAATAACACCAATGGTACGTAGCCCCTTGGGATCTGCCTTTTTGGCAGCTCTCAAAGCAGAACTATTGGCTAAATCGACATCGGCAGCAGAAATTGCCAATATGATATTGGGTTCATTTAAATAGTTATCACATAATGCCTGAATTTTTGTTTTTAATTCTAATGGTTGGTCAGCTGCTTCTACTTGAATATAGCCTGGCAGGTCTACCAAGGATAAATCTGGGACGTTGGAAGATTTGATAGTCAACTGTATTGGAACTTCTGACACTGCTTCATGAGAGGGTACCGCCAAATTCTGTTCTGTTAAAATTCTTTTTACTTCCTGAAAATTTTTAATGCCATATATTCTCATAGTTGGAAAATCTGCTGTTACTTCATCAAGATTTGGTGTATTTACTAACGTTAGTTCAATTGGTCTTCTTGTAACCATGTTTGATCCCTTAGGCAAAAATTCCTTACCCACGATTGACTCCAATACAGAAGACTTCCCAGAAGATTGGGACCCAATAACCACAATAGATGGAAGAGTTAATTGTGCAGATGTCGAATCGATCTTATTCAAAATTGTCCTTATTTCAATCATTTGTTTTGTTAGATTAAGCATATCATCCTGAGTATTATCTATGTCAGTATTAAATTCATCATCTACCAGAGTTTCGTCATCATCACTTTCATCACCTTGAGATTCCATTAGTGATACGGCAAGTGTTACGGTTGGGACAGTTCCATCAGGACTGTTGTTTCCATCACCGTTTTCAGAATTGGCTTCTTGTTCTAAAGCATTATGCAAGCGGTCTTTTAAAGAATCTGAAAACTCCTTTAACTTCCCAAACTTATCTCGAGCATAAGTTTGAGCATTGTCCATCTTATAAGTGACATAACTACCGGCCGCAGCCATACCACCGCCAATGTAAACAGGTAGTTTTATTATCTTACCAATAATCTTAGGAAATACACTTATGTGTCTCTTTGCTATTATGTGGTTTACTGGAAGCGGGTTAGTCATTAAACCGTTATTTACCTTAGCATTAAATAAAAGTGCTGATATCGATGTAAAGCTCCTTGTGTTTATTAAATTACGTTGATTAGCATGTGGTACACAATGACTAGTTTGGGTGAAAATATACCTTACCAGTACACTATTATTTAACATAATATTATGTAATTTCATCTTTAAAGGATATTTTATATTCAACATTATTTTATGTGGTTTGAATGGAGAGGATATCATCTCTTAAGGGTGGCGAAATGAAATGCTAATTATCCCAGCTTTATTGAATAACGGGAAGAAAGGGGTCAGAGGAGACAGCTAAAAGATGGAGTGTAAAATAGCAATTGAAATTAATAGATATGACTGCAGAAGCTCAAATATCTCGTGGTTTTCTTGTCGAGTACTTCCTATTTGTTTTACTTCTAAACTGCGGTGATTGATGGATGATCTTTTCTAAACAAAATTTGAACCAACCAAACAGTTTGAAATATTATTTCGAAACGAAGAGCCAGCAAGATAAACAGAGACGGATAATACATACATGAAGACAAAGACTCCTAAAATGCAATAGTCATAAATGTCGTGTGTGTGATTCTCTCCATATAGGTGGATATGCTATTCACTATAGTTGACTAATGGTACAGACTGATCCGTATTATCCGCTAACTACACTTCACAGAAGGGGTATATAGTGATCTGTTCGTCCAAGGTCTTTTGGAGAGCTATGTTGACTGGCATTTTTTGAACTGTAACGGCAGGTCCTTTTCGAAGTTATAATATAGTAAGACGATAAACCTATCACTGGGTATGTGAAAATAATGGTATGATGTTTTAAGATATACATCTATATTCTAATTTGATAGAGTACAAAGATACGTAACAATTGGATAGAATTCAGCACCATTCAAGCTTGGTTTTACGGGTGCGGGTGATTAGTGTTTGTGATGTTGCTCATTATCCCTATTGTGTTCTTCGTAGTTTCAGGGTTACTCTTGGACGGAATATTATGTTCACACAAGATATCGTACGAAATATTTCCAAAGTGAAAATAATTTACCAGCATTTCCCTCCTTCATCACTCACTTACCCTAACCATTAATTAGTTTGTTTGACGCCTTCTCTGCTCTTTTCGTTCATTGTTGTTTGTTTTTGTTTTGTTTATTACCCTTTTAAATTCGTTTTGGAAATGTTTCTACGCATCTTTTCTTCATAGTAATTGTGATGTATTTTTTTACACGATCCCAAGATCCTCGCGGGATTATACTGGTGATGATGCTGAGGAAGATCTTCGAAAACAAAAAATAAGATGCTTGGTACCCAAATGATAAGAGTTTTGGAAACATTGATAATTGCTGGTTGTATTATTTTACTGGTTTATTTTGTTCATAATTCATTTGGGTCGTTTGCCATAGCCATTTGGGCCATATATTAATACACTGTCGTTTCAGGTTTGTATCAGACTATAATAGTGCCAAAAAATTTTTTCTCTCTAAAATATCATTTGGATAATTTCTTTAATTTGGAACAAAAATTTTCTTCTTTCACTGTGGTCTTTTTCATTGGTACTTTCAATTATGTTTTGCTGAATGTTTTAGTATTCTTTCAATTCTGTTTCTATGTCTACTTTATTTTAATTTTGGAAACTATATCGTAGGTATTCATCACCATTGAGTCAACCTCTCTCGAAATAATCAGTGTGTTCATTTAAAACTATTGTATTGGCTTTTTGATTTTGCTCTATCATAATCATCAAGATTCTAAATAAGAGTAGTCCATAGGAATTAACTATAAAACGGTCATTGATGAGTTTATTTCTGGATGAAGAAAGAAACTATTCCAATTCACAATTGTCGCCGACACAACAGCAATTCATAACTCCACAGACTTTAACGCTACCTGATCCTAAAAGTTTAGAAGAAAATATTCAAAGGAAGATAGAACAAGCCAAGAATGAAACGAGACAATTGTATCTTCAAATTGATAAAGTTAAATCAAAGTCACAGGATGCTGACCTTTTAAGCATGTCGAAGAATGTGGCAGCTATTAATAAAGGTCAGGTTAATTTAAAATCGACAATCTCCCTGAAGGGACATTCCAATAAAATTGCAGATTTTAGATGGAGTAGAAATTCAGAAAGCATATTAAGTGCAAGTCAAGATGGTTATATGTTGATATGGGACAGTGCAACGGGATTGAAGAAGAATGCTATTCCACTAGATTCACAATGGGTATTGACTTGCGCGATGTCACCTTCTGGAAACTTGGTAGCAAGTGCCGGTCTGAACAATAATTGTACTGTTTATAGAATCTCGAAGCAAAATAATATTCAGCAAAATGTTATCTCAATCTTTAAGGGACATACTGGGTATATTTCAGATATGGAATTCATTGAAGATACACATATATTAACAGCTAGTGGTGATATGACATGTTGTCTTTGGGATATAGAAAAATCAAAGAGAGTCCGAGAGTATCCAGACCAATTAGGTGACATTCTTGCGTTGGCATATCAAGGTAATTCAAATTCTAATTCTCCGCATATTTTTGCCAGTGCAGGTTCGGATGGTTATACATATATCTGGGACACTAGAAGTCCTGTGTCAATACAGAATTTTTTTGTTAGTGATAGCGATGTTAATACTATACAATTTTTCAAAGATGGTAACTCTTTAGTGACCGGTAGTGATGATGGGATGATTAATATGTTTGATTTACGATCAGATTGTGTAGTTGCGCGATACAATGTTCCTGATAATGCCTATTCATCTCTGATTGATAATGGAACTAGAAGTAATGTATATCAACCCAATTCAATGGAATATAAAAATAATACTAGAAATAATAATACTAACAGTCCGAGATCTCTCACGGGTCTTTCAATAAGTTCGAGTTATTTGGATAACAAGGGAGTTTTATCACTGGACTTCAGTAGCTCTGGAAGATTAATGTATGCATGTTATACAGGACTAGGTTGTTTGATTTGGGATACATTAAAGGCAGAGATTGTGGGTAATTTAAGTGGACATTCAGATAGGATTACAAGGGTACGCTCCAGCTTTGATGGGTTGGCTGTATGTACCGGTTCATGGGACAATTCGATGCAAATATGGTCACCAACATATATGTAATGAACTTTTGGATATATATAAAAGAAATGGAAGGAAGAATTTCATGTTCTGTGTGTTACATAATTTATTCTATAATATTTGAATGAATATTAGAATATATAGGCGATGTTAAATTAATTTCAACGCTAGAAAATTAGTTGGGCGTTGAACTAGTATTACAATAATTGTTTAACTTCTTTAGTAATGGTTTGGGTAGTTGATATATGCTAATATAAAGGTCTTCTTGGAGTGGAGGTGTTGGGATATGTAACTGAACTGTTTCATCTGCAAGAATCAGCTGTACAACATCTGCTAGCATATTTTGATTTGTATTTGACAGTTTTCTTGCCCATTCATAAAATTGAGAATTCGCTACAGCTTCCTCTTGAAGATGCAGCTGCGGTAAGCTCATATGTTGGCTGAGTAGATCATATATTTTTGGATTGGTATGTGATAGTTCAATACTATAATCGGTGGAATAGGCGTCACTATCAAATGTTATATCATGTAGAATATGGAATAACTCACCTCGTTCCTTTAGTTTGGCACCTATATCTAATTGAAATTCACCCCAGCCCAGTTCCTCCAATGTATATGGTGGTGTAGTAATTTTTCGCTTGGGATTGGGGAAAGATGGATGGAGTTTATATTTACAATAATTTAATAGATTCACTTCTACTTCCTCTTCCTGTTCATTTAGCATGTAGATTTCCACTCTCCATTGGCGAATGGGTAGGTCATCAGCATTCAACTGTTGTCCTGGTATAATTGCTTGCTGTGTCTTTACTCTAAAAGTCACTTCGATGGTATTTCTGGATTCAGTAAGGTGACCCATCTCTGATATGTAAGGTTGAAAACAGATATGCGTCCACTACGGGCAACTTATGTGAGGCTATTGTACCTTAAAATTTTAGGATTAGATGAGGTACGATTACGATGGCTTAAATCGTGATGGACTTTTTTCTTAAAATTTTGTTATAAAGATGATTCACTATATATAAGTATACATGCAATAGTCATAAGTATAAACGGTCAATTAATAGACCATTGGTGGTAGATACCGTAGCCGTATTCTAGGTATTCGTTTGCATGATGGTGACGTTTCATATTTCACTTTCAGGCTATTATTATAGTATTCGTTGAACTGTTTCTTATGCTTGGCGGGTAACGATTGCTTAACAGACCCTACAGTTCTATATATATCGTGACAAGACATGATTGGGGTCTTGAGCACTTCCGTGCACATGCTGATGGCGATATGCTTGCAGAAGTTTTGTATGTTTGTAGCACCATTTACATTGGTGCTGACATCCATGTTCCTAGAAATGCTGACGCTGACAGCGAGATTTACACAGTAATCAGTTAGAAACATATGAAGCAGAGCAATTGCAATTAACACTGAGATTGAGATAGCTTGAAACGTAGAATAAGCGAATTTATACATAGTTTTTATGGTTATAAGTAGTTGATCAACTGTGGGAAATAAATAACGCAATGTATTGGCAGTATTTAGTAGAGCTTACTTAGTCTATTAGCAAGAGAGGCAAAGGGGAAAAAACTAATGACTTGTTAATGAATAAAATGAACAATCAGCACTCATGAGTTTATATACAGGGTACTAGTATATGGTGTCCTTAAGTTCACTTTCTTTTTGTGTCACAGTAGGTTGAAAACTACACGTTCAAGTTAATGTTTTGTCCAGATATATACAGGAGAAAATATGTACAACAATAAATACACAAAATCAAAAGATCTCTTTATATTGCCTAGCAATGCTGCTCTTAATGGCATTTGAGGAGGTTTTCCACTGATCAGGTCTCTTTTCCCGGTCCATTTGATCAAATAGGGCTTTCAATGGAATTTTAGAAGTGCTGTTCTGCTTTAGGGCTACCAACCAGTCATGTACTTTTGCATCAACCTCCTCTTTAGATGAAACAGGCAACTCAGAAATATATTGCTGGATTATTTCCATCTCCTGTTTCTCCACAACAGCCAGATCTGGTCTATTATTTTTGGTATATTCATTTATTGACTCTTGTCTTTGACATTGCATTTTTGACATTAGCTCATGTAGGGCAAACTCGTCCAGTATCTTTCCTTTATTATCAATCTCTTTGTTCTTGATTATAGACAATATACTCTTAATCGTATTCTTCTTTATAGTATCCTTAGCAATCATCGACTGTTTCAAGCCTTGTTTTAACGAAGATATAGCAGTCGTGTATGCGGCACTGTGATTAGATCTTCTACCAATCAGTATCACATTTGCGGTTGTTAAACCTGTAACTCTTGCGGAAATTACTTTTCTTAACATCTCTTATTGAGGGAATTGAGATTGCTTATGTTGTTTTCCAGTTCTAATGAAATGAGGACAAAGTTGTTCTTTAACGAAATATAATTCTTTTATATTACTCCTAATATATATCTAATCTAGAAAAAAAAAATATTGTATAAGATTTATATAAATATGTCGTGTATACAAATAGATATATAGATATACAGATATATCAATGTCACTAGTGAAGCCATGGTTCTTTCCTTTCTGTGAAATATATTATATATACAGTGAGTAAAAGGAATAACCGATAGTGAATGCAAAAGAAACAGATGGATAGACAGTTAAACTCTCACGTTTCGCTTTGTCTTTCTAAATAGTCCGTCCATAGGGATACAAAACTTTCAGTATGAGACATCTGTCTAGTTGATGAATTTCTTCTATCTGAATTACTCATAATCAAACCGGCTTGCTCTTTCTTGTCATCGTCCCAATTTAAGAAACTCGATATTAATTCTAGTACTTCGAATTTCCTTGTATCACCTCTTGGTATGCTGACAAACGAAATGAATAAGTTTGATATCAATTCTTTGTCAACGGTATCTGTATCGCTCGATTCCTTCAGCATGGCTAATGCTTTAGTTAAATGCTCGTTGAGAATAATAGATTCATGACGCAACTTACCTAGCTGAGCCATATTTTCTTTGGCCTCAGACTGGAATTTTTCTTTTAATGAAACTTCATCTTGCAATGCTTCAATCTTCTTGTTCAATTCTTCAATGGTTCGTTCATATTCATTATGCTTCTCAAGACTTGTATCCAATTGGTTTCTCAAACTATTAATTTCTAATTCTACTTGTCTCTTTTCCTCAGAGTGTCTGCTTGTTGACTCTTCCATGGACTTCTCGAGATTATGTAGAGTCTCTTGTATTGTTTTTTTCTCATTTTCCTTTACCTCCAACAATTTATTCATTTCTTGTGCTTCGTCTTTTAAATTTGAAATGTCAGACTTATATGTATCTAAGACGAGCATCAATTCCTGTATATCCTCAGAAAGTTGGTCCTTTTGTTTTCTAAGGGCATCTAACTTATGACTATGTACATTAGAATCATTATCAAGTTGTGATTGTAGATCTTTAATTTTTGATTCGTATTCTTTAGATTTTTCTTGGACAGACTCTTGCTCATTAGACAAAATTGATAATTCTTTATTTAATGTAGCTACAGTAGTTTGCAAGGATGTGTTCTCCTTTGTAATACTGTCAATTTTGTTTTTCAATTGTAAATTTTGTGTCTCATATTCATTCAACTGCTCTTGTACTACGCCCAATTCTTCTTGTGCTTCCTTCATCTTGCTAAAAACAGTTTTCATAGATGATATTCTAGACAATAAACCATTATATTGTTCCTCGAAATCATCACGCTCCTTTTTGACCCTAACAAACTCATCATCATCAACTGTAGTTTCTTTTTTGGCTTCTTCTTTATTTTCATCCTTTTTGGTTTGTTCCAGTTCTAACTTCAATTCTGAAATCTCTTGACGTAACAAATCGATTTCATTATTTTTTTCTTCGTTAATCAGATTTTCTTCTTTCCTTTCTTCCACTTGAACATCTACATGTGGTTGCAATGTCTCATTTCCATCTTTATTGACAGACTCATTACTCTTGCTACTTTTCTTCTTATTCTTCCCCATTTGTTATATCGTAATGATTATATACCCTCGTATACAACTGCTCAATGGTAGAACTTACCTGCTCCTTGGGTTTTCTTCCTTCTATTACCCTCTGGAAGTTTCTTGTACTCGTTTGATCTTTGAAATAGTCTTGCTGTTTGTTTTTAAAATTTTATCAAACTCATCTCGACGTAAGTGAATAAGATAAATCATGAAGAAAGAAAAGACAAAGAAATCACCATATTCTAACTTCCAGTACGGCTAACGCAAGAGAAAATTCAATAGTAAAGTGGTAATGGTGAATATTACAGATTTCTTTGGTAAAAATAGCCGAACTAATAAGGCTCCTAAGAGGTCTCAAACAGAAGTGATTTCTCTGGATGACGACGAAGATGACCATATATCTGTAAAAACAAGGAGTAAAATCAATACTACAGTCAAAACGGAGCCCATTGACTTAACTAATTCGCCTCGACAACCAAAAAATCCGTCAGCTAAAGCCGCAAACAATAATCTGATTAAAAAGGATATAAAACCCACAAATACGAACTCTTCAACCGGTATAACTGCGCAAGATGTACTAAACACCATCCCATCAGTAGATTTAGATTCTGTTCATGTGAAAGAAAACATCACATTTGGAAGAGGGAGCGTTGGAGCCGGTGACTCAGAGGTAGACTTAAATAATACGCAGTTTCCAGAGGGAAATCCTAATTGTTTACTGGGACTCACCATTGTATTCACAGGGACATTACCGAATATTGACCGAGGGACCTCTGAAGTGCTGGCTAAAAGATATGGAGCTCGTGTTACTAAATCTATATCAAGTAAGACATCAGTTGTGGTACTTGGTGACGAAGCTGGTCCTAAAAAATTAGAGAAAATTAAACAATTAGGTATTAAAGCTATTGATGAAGATGGATTTAAACAGTTAATATCGGGAATGCCTGCTGATGGAGGAGATGGTGATGCGGCAGAAAAGGCTAGACAGAAACGTGAGGAAGAAGAACGTCAAGCTATCCAGGAAGCTGAAAAAATGGCTCGAGAAGAGCATCAAAGAGAAAAAGCTTATGAGATGAAAAAGTTTAATCAATCAGTAGGGAGTCCAATTGCAAAGGAACCTGTAAGAGATGTAGATAAATTATGGACAGTTAAATATGCACCTACCTCCATTCAACAAATTTGTGGTAATAAAGGTGCAGTCACCAAATTACAGAATTGGTTGGCCAATTGGCAATCAAATGCTAGTTTGGGCTTTAAGAGTCCCGGAAGAGATGGATCTGGTGTATTCAGGGCTGCAATGGTTTATGGTCCACCAGGTATTGGTAAAACTACTACAGCACATCTAGTAGCAGAACATTTGGGTTATGATATCTTAGAACAAAATGCATCTGACGTTCGTTCAAAATCATTATTGAATGCAAACGTTAAAAATGCACTAGATTCAATGTCAGTAGTTGGTTATTTCAAGTCAAATAAGGATGAAGAAGACAAAAATAGTAGGAGATTCGTTATTATCATGGATGAAGTTGATGGTATGAGTGCGGGTGATAGAGGTGGTGTTGGTTTATTGGCCCAATTCTGTAGGAAAACATCTACACCAATGATTTTAATTTGTAATGAACGTAATTTACCAAAAATGAGACCCTTTGATCGTGTTTGTCTAGATATACAATTTAGAAGGCCAGATGCTAACAGTATTAAATCACGATTAATGACAATAGCTATTCGTGAAAAGTTTAAGTTGGACCCTAACATTATCGATAAGTTGGTCGAAACAACCAGAGGGGATATAAGACAAATAATCAATTTACTTTCTACTGTAACAAAAACCACCAAAACATTGGGTCATGATAATATAAAGGTGATATCTGATGCATGGGAGAAATCTGTAGCGTTGAAACCATTTGATATTACAGGCAAACTGTTCAGTGGAAACATATATACAGAACTTGGTTCAAGCCAATTCAATTTGAATGATAAAATCGGTTTGTATTTTGATGACTTTGATTTTACACCATTGATGATTCAAGAAAACTACTTAAATACTATTCCTCAGCATTTAAAACCGGATGAAACACATTTACAGGCAGTAGCTAATGCGGCAGAATGCATCTCTCTGGGTGATATAGTGGAAAGGAAAATACGTAGTAGTGAGCAATTATGGGGGTTGTTACCACTTCATGCAGTGTTATCTTCAGTAAAACCTGCATCAATAGTGGCTGGCCGTATGGGTGGTAGAATAAATTTTACGAGTTGGTTGGGTCAAAATTCGAAGACTGGGAAGTATTACAGATTGTTACAGGAATTGCAGTATCACACTAGATTGAGTACATCTACCGATAAAATTGGCTTTAGATTAGATTACATGCCTACTTTAAAACGTCGTCTGTTAAATCCACTCTTAAAGGATGGTGCCTCGGCAATTGAGAATGTTATAAGTCTCCTAGACGAGTATTACTTAACAAAAGAAGATTGGGATACTATCATGGAATTTATGATTGGACCAGACAACACAGACCAAGCTTTAAAAAAAATACCTACTTCAGTAAAGAGTGCCTTTACTAGAAAATACAATGGTATGGTGCATCCAGTTGCTATTTATAGAACTGGATCTACTGTATCCACAGGTGGGAGTTCAACGACAAACAAACCGGACTTTGAAGACGTAGTTGACGCAGATGATGAGGTTCCTCCTGCTGAAGACGAGCCAACAGAAGAAGTTTTGGATTTAAAGAGAGATAAATTAATCAAACAAAAACTTAAAACAACCAAAAAGAGAAAGACAATATCAGGTGAAGCTGGGTCATCTAAAAGGAAGAAAAAATGATCTATCAACAATTCAGAATAATAGAGACTGAATCATACAAGTTAGAAAATTCAGATTTTAGAAAATATGTATATAGTATTTATACAGTTCAATAGATGATAAAATATAGTAAACTATACTAACATGAATGAATATTAAAATATGAAATAATCTTAAAATAATGATTAGAGTTTGTTTATATTGTCCTCAAGATTATATATAAAGTTACACGAGCTAAATTACAAGTTCATTAATTACTGACTAAAACTGTTGAGAAGTGAAATAAACGATTGTGGTAGTTAGTTTGAGTTGTAGTTTTTCAAGTTAGGGTGTTGAACTGTCCAGAAAATGCATTCTGTAACCATGAGTACAGTTTTCTATATATAATTCTCTGGGCATTATGATGCCTTATAGTATGATCAGAATCAGGGAAAGTAAGCATATCAAAATTGTCAATTCCCAACATATTCAGTTTATCAACAAGTCTATAAGTGTTCTGAATATGAACATTATCATCAGCAGTACCATGTACAAGCAAGAATCTATTGACCTTGGAGAAGTTGTCCAAATTTTTTACAGATGCAATTTCAGTATATGCATTATGGTTTCTAATTGGCAAATCCATGTATCTTTCGGTATAAATCGAATCATAAAAAGACCAATCCGTCACAGGAGCTACAGCCATTGCATATTTAAATGTTTTCCCTGCATCAAACTCTAATGTTTTCAACGTAGTAAATCCACCATATGACCACCCCCATAGTGCCACTTTTTCTGAATCTATAACATCCCTGTTAACATGTATATATCTTTTTGTTACTTCGGTTATATCTCTAGGTTCCCAGTACCCCAACTTACCCTTTACCCACGACTTATGTTTCCAACCTTTACCACCAGTACCCCTTGGTTCAATTTGCAATACAATGCAATCTAATCCTGAAACAACTGCCTGTTCGAAAAAGATTCCGGTTCTTGTAGTGAATGTTCTAGATCCAGGTCCACCGTAAACATTAATTAATAGTGGATACTTTCTATGTGGATCCATTCTGAATGGTTTGATCTCGACAAAATCTATCACTACATCATCGTCCAGTTTCATCGTTTTATAACTGGTTATTGGTAAATCATACTTGGTTAATGAATTCTGTAAGTTTGTTGAGTCTGAAAAACCATGAATATCTGCATCAACATTTTCTTGGGTATCAGAGTTACTGAGCTCAATAAGCTTTAATAATGGGCCTGCCCTTTTGGATGGTATTGTTGAACTGAAGTCTGTCATCAATCCATATCTTGTGCTTCCACTTAATACAAATTCATAGAAGTCGTTAGCATGATTGGGGTTTTGTAATGTTCTTATGGAGTATTCATAATTATTTCTATTTGCAGACTCCGCTAGGTTAGATAGATCGACTGAATATAAATGTTGTCCCATTGACGAAATGTGATTGGACATAAAATAAATTTGATTGTCCTCAATGTCAAATCCCACCATCCCATCTTCAATGATTTCCCAATTTCCTTTAGTCAACTGGATAGGGGAGTTTACTCTATGATCCACGTAGTAAAATAAATGCATAAATCCATTTGAATCCTCATGAACGTCGACAAACCCATGCTGAGACCGTTCATATTCTTTATTGGGTGGAATTACCAAAATTTCTTTGCTTTTCTCCATCCAACCATTAAATTCGGTAGAGTAATCCACTTTTCTATTTATATAAATTTTATTTTCTTGGAAATTATAAGATTTTAGCTCCATGTATTGCGAATTTCTTGTCGTGATCTTGAATGTAAATACATTTGGATCAGTCCAAGTTGCATAATATAATATAGAATCTTTGATCGATTCTCCTTTAGTAGTTTCCTCTATATGATGGTTGAAGGAATACACGACACCATCGTCCATGTTAAAAATAAAGAGTTCTATTGTAGGATTCGGAGTTCCAGGTTTAGGATACTTAATATAACTTTTCGATGGATATGGGAAATCGCCATCTTCTGTGTATTTAGATATTTCAATATTGTTGACCAAAGTATCATTGAACTTGGCAAATATGAACTTTGAATCATCTGGACTCCACCAAATCGCTTCATCCGTGGCCAAGACTTCTTCTTCATATACCCAATCTGTCTTGGCATTGTAAATATCACGCGAACCATCATTCGTAACCCTAACAGGGTCATTCAATTGATTAGTTGCAAGATTAAATTGTTGAATATACAAGTCATTTTCGTGGACAAAATAAATGAAATTGAAAGATGGTGAAAAGTAAACATATGACAACTCCATCAAATTGTCTCCATCCTTGGTTTCCGGTGATATTGGCTTAATTTCATTCGTTTTTAAATTTTTAATCCAATAATTACCCGATGAAGAATGTCTAAATTCTGATTTTATATTGGTACCCAGTATAGCATATTTTAAATTATAAGAAACCTCAATTGTTTGAACGACGTACATTTCGTTATTATATTCAAAGTCTAACGGTCCAAGATCGTTGAAATATGTACTATCGTACAATTGGCGAACAACGAAATGTCTGTTTCCTGACTGTTGATCGTTGTTCTCCAGCGTAATATAAAGACCGGGATCCAATTCTTTTCTTGCAATTATATTATTGGAGGGTCTAATGAACTTAAAATAATGGTCATCGATGGAAAAGTCCCCATTTAAAACGTTGTTTATAGTGAATGTCCTCTTATTAGGTGACGAAAAATGACCTTCGCTATTATTGTCACTATTACCAGTAGCGGCATTGTTATCATGAAGAAATATCCTCGGTGTGACAATTGTTAAGGTCAACAAAGTGATGACGACCAATATGATGAAGAGCGTTAAATTTTGTCTTGTTGAAAAGTTTCTGTTCTTAAAATACCATCGACTTAAATCTGACATGGAGTACCCGCCAGCTTGGCTTCCATCCTGTTGTTCCACATCTTCGAAGCACAGCGAGGATCTTCTGGCGTTATCAGAGTTATCGGAATTGTTATCAAGGGCCATTCTCTCAATACCTCCATGGTCATCATCATCTCCCCGGTTATTATTCAAACCATGGCTATTAGTTGTTGTGGTCCTAGGGTCCATAAAATTGGACTCGCCAATGACAGTGTAACTGGATGTCTTCCTCAACATTGACAAATGACTGTTCTTTCTTTTGTGAGAAAATGTCGACTCTGGCATGATGCTTTCTAAGATATCAGAACTGCTAGCTCTTTCCTTTTGACCCACCAAAACTCAATCTGAAAGGCAAATGCAAACGAAAACTCCACCCGAACGGCACCAATTGCGGTTTTGCTAGCCTCTCAACTGACAAAAATTTCGACGGGGAACGGGCTCTGAGACTTTGTGCTTATTGAGCCTCTATTTTTGTTTTTGTTCTATTTTATTTTTGTATCTTTCGAACTTTTAAGTTTAAAGGAATTTTAAGGCTTTGAATTCTTTTAGTGGGTATATAAGGAAAGAGCAATCCTCAGCTTGCCAGCACTAGAAGGACAAGAGGCTATATCTAGTGAACCATCCAAGAGCAAGACCAGACCCTCGCGTATTATACCAAAATGTCCCCCAAGACACAGATTTTGATAACAGATGTCCCCAAAACGAAATTCACTTCGGATTGGCCCAAGACGTTGTATAAGGAGCTATTCGCCACTAAATTCCCATCCCTATGTCCAAATTTGGTATATTTTACTCCGCTACCCTTTCTGAATAGGATTGTGCTCATATTCGACACTGAGAGTGTCACTTTGCAGGTGTTTGAGTATTTGCAAGACTACTTGGAGCAGCAGGGGGCTACATGTCAGTCCCTCAAGTTGTACATGACGGAGTCACTGATCAATGGTCCAAGATCTAAGTCTGCCGGCGATCTCACTGCGTCTGAAGTGAATGACTCTGAGGGTTTGATTTCTTCCAAGCAACCAATACTATCTATAAAGACCATGGGTATAGATCCAGAGTCTTTGAATCAAGGGTCATCTAGCTTATCACCAGATAAATATTTCCTAGAGTCTCCTACTTTGATCAAGTTACCTGGAGAAACCAATGAACATTATTATAGGGAGAATCTGCCTTCAGGATCCTCATCGCCTTCTTCCACAAGATCAAACTCTAATGCCAAAGGTACCGACAAGACTACGGTTCTCCATAAATCATCAGGGTTATCTATTGATATTTACAATGCTGGCGGGTTGACTAATGTAGAGCAACCTCCTAAATCACCTAGCATTACTATCAATGAGTTTTTCAATTAATATAGGACTATTTATTTGTTTCAGTTCAATCCTCTTTCTACTTTCCACATATCCGGTTAAATGCGTAATACAGTTCTTGTAATATTTCATTTCATTCAAAAGAAAAAAAAAATATGATACATATATGTATGTATGTATTATTATTATTATTATTATTATTTATGTACAAAGTTTTATTATTTAATTTTTATATATCATACAGTATACAGATCCAGTATTAGCGTGTTCTTGATTATTTCATTTCTGAGTTGTGGAATTTTGCTATCGTTTCAAGACTTGAATATTCGTACGAATCGATTAATGGACAATTTCTCTTAATCAAATTGTATATTACATTTCCAGGTCCCATGCATACGCCTTTATCAATTCTATCTACGGATTCGTTTGGATCTTCACTATCTCTTGTTTGGATTTCGTTAATTGTGTCGTAACATTTGGTAAATTGAACAGTATTGCTGCTACACTTAACAAATCTCTCAATGGCATGATGAACATAGTATGAAATCCTACCATCAAGGTTTGCTATTATCGGATGGTCTAATTGTGTCATTGTGTGTGTTCCATTATTTTTCAAGATTTTCCAAATATATTCATACAAAGGTTCTTGGATGGGACGTAACACTCTGCTATTGTGGAATGGCAAACCATACGGATTTGACAATTCACTGATTCGTAATCTGGGGAAGTTTAAATGTAGTTCAATTCGTAAGGCTTCCAAATCTTCTACTAGGCCCGTTACTACACATTGTTTAATGGAATTTGTATTCGCTATGGAAACAGTTTGCAAGGGCAATGCTGTCAAGAGACTATTGACCTGTTTGGGTAAGTTATGGGCTCTTGGTGACGACAACGCCCACATTTCGAATTTACTGGATTTATCAGTCTTTGTTGCCAATAGGTATTTCTTGGTTAAATCGACCATCAATTCATTCCTGTAGTTGGCAATGTCGAACAAATCTTTCAATGTAAACAACGAATTTACACTGAGACATGTCAATTCACCGAGTGAATGTCCCAACAGCAACGACTGGGGCATGGACTGTTCAATTGCCTTGCTTTGGGCGTCCCATTTGCATGATGGGGTTAAGGCGTGGTTGAAAATCTGATACAATTGATAATAAAGATTGGAGCAGACTGCAATACTGCCAGGGCTAGAGGGATTTTCGAAGACATGGTTCAACAACTCCTGGGATCCCCTTCCGTTGTTTTTGAGGATGTGATCGAATTCGATAGAGTTGTGCTTGATGACAGATTTGAATGCAGATATTGGGATTGGGGTACCTTGCCCAGGAAATGTGATTAATCGCATACTATCCGCACTGAATATAAGAAGGGAGACGCAATGATGATGGAGAGTACGTCGTATTGGTTGCGTTCAAGATCTCTCTACTGGAAGTGCAATGTTTGCTTCAGATGAGGTCTTTTAAAATTAATTCAAAAACAAGTTTGATTACTAAAAGAATAAGGTCACTATGGAATACTTTTGATACAAAGAGAGAAGAGACAGTTGGGCTAGGAAGGGAGCTTGCACTTGCATATTTATCGGCAGAATGACGGGCCTACCAGTGGATGAGAGTGCTCAGAACAAAAAATACGTTGTAGTGCGGTTTTCCGATGACAATATTCATGACATAACATTGGACATCACTAATCTACCTTATGGACAAATCACGACCAGCTGGTTACGTCGAATGTGTCGACAATTGAGAGCGAGCGACACCGATCATAGGAGGGTCAAATTCATTAGAAACGGGAATATCCTGAACTCCCACAGTCAGATTGATCAAGACATTCAACGGTATTTTGATCGATTATCGCAGAGCGACAATGAGAATAGGGGGGATTACATGTATTACATCCATTGTATAGTGGGGACTGAGACGCTGAGTGATGCGGAATTGGCTAATGAGGATGCCATGGACGATGTGTCGCCGCGCACAGACGCACAGACCACACAGGCGATAGGTTTTGATAGATTGAGATCGGTGGGGTTCACAGAAGAAGAGATAGAATTAGTCCGGAGGCAATTCCGGTCCACGTACGGTGATATAGATGATTCTACGATGAGCACGGCTGCCGATACTCCGTCTAACGACATCAGGCAACTGGAGGAGCAATGGATGGATGGTGAAAATCTCGAGATGGCAGACGACGCAAGATTTAATTCCATTCCCATTGCTAATTTCGAACACAACAAGGATTTATTGATAGGGATTACTATAGGATTTACACTTGGGGTCCTAGGGTTATTATTAATGAGGTTTGATGACATATTCAACAAGAGGCAGAAAATGTCGATATTTGCCGGAATCTTTATAAACATCCTGTTCTGCCTGATTAGAGGGTTCTAGGAGTACTGAATAAATCTGTTGCTCGAGTGATGTTATTAGCATTATTAATATATGATTGTTTATACGCCTATATATGGCCACGAAATCTACATATATATGTATGTGTATATAAAGAGGGAGGAAAGGCAGGGACAGTTAAACTACAATCAACGACGGATTAAAAGGTATGCATTTTCTTGTTTCAAGTTGTTCAACAGTCTATAGTCACCTTCCAGTCTCATCAATAGCCCACCGAAGGAATAATATACAGCGATGATGTCCTTGTTGACCTCTTCAAATTTGTAGGCAGTTCCGTACATAATGTAGTCGTAGTCGTCCGCCATCGACCTCTGGCCTGGCTGAGGAGGTCTCCAGCTTCTGTTGTTGGAATCATTCGTGGAAGCGGCGGCATCACTGCCGTCGACAGACAGGTCCGATGCCACCACTACGGTCAATTGGTCGTTGACCTGCACAGGGAACAGATCAGAGTTGATGTCCAGAGAGAGTTTGCATTGGTCCTGAGTGGTCGACACACTTTCGATTCTGACCACTTTGTTGTATCTGCCGGGATCAACTTCGGACACGGTGAACGTACCATCAAACAGCGTATTGGACATGGCTATATTTGGGGGGGGGGGGGGGCAGAGGACTTTCTGGGGAGTTTGCACTACTCGTTGTCAACATGCAAGTAGGTTTAATATAGTGAAAATTTTCAAAAATCTCATCTCTTAAAAGTGAAAAATTTACATACATATAAACGGTACATAGTATCATTATAGAGCAAGACATCATATCATACACGGATACGACGTTGTAACGTTCATGGAGGGTGGGGGGAGGATAGTACAAACGTGAGAAGGGGGTGGGGACCGGTCTCACTGCAGCTTGGTGGGCTGCGTTCTTTTCGACTGGTAGTCTCTGATGGCCGCCTTGATAGCATCTTCTGCTAGCATGGAACAGTGTAGCTTGACCGGTGGGAGACTCAATTCCTTGGCAATCTGCGTGTTCTTGACCTGCTTGGCGTCCTCGAGCGACATCCCGTTGATAAGCTCGGTCATGTAGCTGGAAGAGGCGATAGCCGACCCACACCCGAACGTCTTGAACTTGGCTTGCTGGATTATCCCCGTCGAGTGATCCACCTGGATCTGCAGTTTGATAACGTCACCGCAGGCGGGTGCACCAACTATCCCGGTGCCCACATCTTCGAGCTCCTTGTCCATGGATCCTACGTTTCTGGGGTTCGTGTAGTGATCTATCACTTTTGGATGGTACATTCGCTTTGCGGCATTGCCAACGATGCAAGGTATTCTGCGACTCAACATTCCCTTCTGTGTGTGTGGACGACTGATGGTGTATGTGCTGTGCTGTGCTGTGCTACACTGCTGCTGTTTGCTCTTGACTGTTCTTTAAATACCTGCAGTTGGCGGTGACTTTCGAGAAGTTTTGAAGATTTCTGATTATTTTGTTGTTTTAAGCCTTAGTAAGCGCAAATGCCATACAAGAGAGCACAAGAGACCGCTGGAGACAAAGCGGACTGGTTGCGCTGTGCATCGGTGGAATCCGTGGAGGGGGGACGGGTGCAAGCCTGCGGTCGGGAAGGGGAGGCAGTGGACCCACTGTCTTCGGCTACTTCGACCAGCTGGCACACCAGACCCGTCGCCTGGACCACACACTCAGAGGAACTGCTATGTGCTTGGATCTCAGCACAGCGGCGCAACGCACCACACGGCCGGAGTAAGGCTCGTCAAGCCCTCTCGACGATGCGTCCTAATCCAGATTGACTGTCCTCTCTTCCTCTTCCTCATCACCTCCTATTTCTCGAACTGAAAATTTAAAGGAGAAGATGCTCAGGATGTCCCTTCTCACCACCACCCCACAAACAAAACAGAACAAAGCAACAGCCCTTTACACGTGTGGGCAGCAGACACGGCATTAGATTATCTTATCCCCCCCTCCGTCGTCCACATCTTCAGAATCTGTGTTTTGGGTAATCGTAGAAAGAACCCATCCAGTATATTAGTCCGTTGGTAAAAGGGATTAACAGCGTCCCCTTCGCCCTCTCTTTCTCATCCCTCCTGGCGAAGAACACCAGCATTGCAGACATGTCAAACACGGTCATCCCGAACGCTCCTCCCGTCGATCCCGATGTCAAAATAGACTGGCTGTACAAGGGCAAGAAGAAGATCATCCGAAGATACAAGAAGAATGGCGTTGTGACAAGCACGACGACACAACTGACTTCGAATCCGCATTCGAATGCGTCGAAGGAGCGCACCCGGTCAAAGTCAGTGGATGCCTCCAAGAGGTATGAAGAGTCGTCGCAGCACGAGTCAAGGCATTCGAGAAGCAGGTTGAACCGATCAAGCTCCGCTCATCCCGCAGATAAGAAGTCGTCCTCGGAGACCGGCGGGACCACGGCCTCCGGAAGTGATCGGAAGTCAATATTCGCGTCGTTGTTTGAATCGAAGCGTCATCACAACAAGGACTCGAAGAGCACGAATTCGTCTCCGTCTTCGTCCTCATCTTCGTCCTCGACATCGATATCTTATCTCCCTCACAAGTCGGTGAAAGCGCACAATTCTAAACGGACTTTCAAACAGACGACTTTGAAAAGATTGAAGTTCGCCATCAACGAGATGGCGGAAGACCCAGCCCAAGAACTGCCCTCTATGAACCCAAGAATAGGTGAAATCTTAGTCCCCAAGGATATGTTGGATGAGTCGCTAATCTTGTCGGAAGGTGTGACGGATTCATCGGCCCAGGATGTGGAGAAAACCTCATACTCCAAAGATTCTCCTGAGTACAAATATGCATTGGAAGCGGAAAAGATCCATTTGAAGAAATCAGAAAAGTACCATTTATTAGCTCACAAATCGGCAGAACGTGTAGCCAAGGAAGTTGAATCATATAATAGCAAAAATCCAAATCCACTGGACTTTTCAGATAACGAGCCAGAAATGAATCAGTCATATATGAATCTAGTAGCATTAGGTATTGACAAACCATTGTTGAGAGCCCAGCCAAGAACTCATGATGAATTGATCCAACAAATTGCACAAAATGAACAAAAAAATTCCAAATTGTCCAATGAAGAACAACAGAATTTGCAAA
This sequence comes from Cylindricascospora bacillispora, assembly GCA_030573655.1. NCBI lineage: Eukaryota > Fungi > Ascomycota > Saccharomycetes > Saccharomycetales > Saccharomycetaceae > Cylindricascospora > Cylindricascospora bacillispora. Next base: position 6,642 of record JAJMDR010000030.1, on the reverse strand, counting down.
TGACGATGGATAAAGATACTACAACAAGTAATGAGTCTGATGACAGTGAGTTGACCTTAGATTTGATTTACACAAGATGTTGTCATTTGAGGGAAATCTTACCGATTCCATCCACCTTAAGACAATTGAAAAATAAAAAGGCTCCATTGCACGTTTTAAAATTTATGAATCCAAAGCCAACTATTATAGACGTCGTAACGTTTTGTGATTTTATTGCCATCACACCAATTGAAAACGTCATTTTTGATAATGTCGCATTGTCCCCATTAATGATTAAGATAATGCTTGCGTCTTTGGTATCATCGACTGCTTTGCAGAAACTAAGCTTAAGAAACGTTAAGATTACAAACGAATCATGGCTATTATTGTGCAAGTTATTGCATGATAATAAATCATTATCTAAATTAGACATTTCGCAAACTAATATCAAACAAACATACGAAGAATTTGTAGAAAATGACGATAAGAATAAATGGGAAAATTTCTGTATGGCCCTAATAGAAAGAAATGGTAACCCGTTACAAGAATTATTAATGAATGGTGTCAAATTCAATTATATGGAAACAACACAATTCAATAAGATTTTAACAGTTTTCGCGTCACAGAATTTGAATCATGACAAAATAAGATTGGGGTTGGCTACAACTCAACTGGATCGTAAACATTTTGAAGTACTATGTGATTGGCTATTGAATACAATAGTGCAAGGTATTGATATGGCTTATATGTCCCTAGATGATAATTCCGACCTATTAATCCAATGTTTAAATGATATGGTTGTCAGAAAACATTGTGTGGAATACTTTATCTTGCAAAATACTGGTATATCACGCATTGATGACTTTAATGAGATTATAAAGAACTTATCCTTATTAATCAATCTAAAATTCTTGGATTTAAGTGGATTGCCACAACTTTTCCCAGATGGATTATTGATTTTACATGATTATTTACCAAATTTCCATTGTTTGAAAAGAATACACCTGGAATACAATAATCTATCTCTTAAGGACATGTTGTTTCTTTGTAGAATTCTAACTAAATGTAAGACACTGACTCATATGTCATTATTATCACAACAACCTATTGAATCACAGAATAAAGACGCTGCCATATTGTGGGAAGCAATTTATTCTATGGTTAAAGAATCCAAGAATCTATTATTGTTGAATATTGATATGGATGGAATGCCAGATGAAATTCAAACAAGAATTGCAATACAATTGGCCAATAATATGGCTAATTATGTGAACTCGGGATTTAAGCTTGACGATTTTTCTCATCAAGATGAATTGTTATTTAATGGATCCTTGATAATAGAAAGTTCTGAGGAGATTTGGAAAAAACTTACCAACTTAGAAGATTCTGTGGTTGATGATACAGTGATTTATTTATTTCAAAAACATTATCAGAAGGTCCTCAATTTATTAAAGTGTGTTCAGGATACCATTGTTTCCATGTTTAATAAGAGGCAATATGATTCTGAAAACTTCACGATAAAGGAGCAAGAAAATTTGTTGAGATTAATCATATTAGAAAATAATTTATTTGAGGTTTTGGATATATTTATGAAGACTCCCAAATATTCTAACTACTTGACAGATTATCATAAAGCTCTTGTGAATGAGTTAAGTAGAAAGAAAGATATTAATTCCTTCTTCCAGTATAATGAAAATACAATTGAGCAAAATAAGAACACTATGTTAAGCCCACATTTAATGATTGATAATAATAATGGAACCATTGTTGATTCAACAAATGGAGTTTCTGTTTTATCAAAGCCGCCATCTTCAATTAACTTATTTCGTAAAAATAAAGCCAAAGAACAGGAGGAAGGTGAAATTCACAAGCTGGGTACTTTAATTCAAAACAGATCGGAGCTTGAGAAAGCATCAGCGATTGACAATCAAGCTAATTATATATGGAATCCAACGAATTTTGCAATCAATAATGGCAATCACTCAAAAGTTGCTAAAGAAACAGATAATGTTGTTTTCCGCAAGGTCCCATCTGGCTCAGAATTGAGGGAAGTATTAGTAGGCGCAAAAGAGCCCATTTCCATAGAGGAATTGCTTAAAGATGTATCGTTACTATCTACCTCGTCTGATGGTCTGCCATCGGCCAATGTAAGTACTGATCCAAGAAACGAGTCACTGATTCCAGGTTTTCAAGGCATCCCAGTGGAAAGAGCTAAGATTCCGGATGAAATGGTCACCGATAAATATAATAAAATACTAAACAATCTATCGACAACACGCAATTAGTATGTCTCCTGGGGATGTTCCTATGATAAAATTATTTTTTGCTGGCAATAAAATTTTTTTATGTTATAAATTTTTTTCCTTGACATCACCTTTAATTATCACCAATTCCCCATGTTTTATTTATTATTATTATTATTATTTCACGTCCTCATTTTTACTGTTATGTTAAGTTATGTTAATTGTTTTGTAATTTATGTAGATGTTTAGTGTATTTTTGATCTCTCATTATTCTTTTGTGCTTACAAATCAGAGAAAATTCTTCTCAAACATAAGGTCCAGTTAAACGAACCTAGCATAATTGATATTATCAAGACTTACTTCTCATCTTGGTGTTACCAAAATTGTTTTTCTTGGTGCTTTCCTATTTCGGGATAGTGATTACTTTCTCGAATTTTGATATCGAGATCAATTAACGAGATACATGAAATTTTTATTATATAAGTGGAAGGGGAAATCATGCAATAAGAACCAGGTCGCCAAAGGATACATAGTTAAATTATATAATAGACAGGAAATAATTGTCTTGAGGTCAACATCTTATAACTAATTAGATAATATTACATTCACAAGATATCTTTTACCATGACAAATGCAATGTATCAACATATTTCGTATTTTAAGCCCAGATGCAAAGAACGTTCTTCAACACAACTTCAAAAGACAGTCGCTTGGAGATCATTTGTAGAACCAGACAGAGAACAGAATTCAGTGGGTACTTCATTACTATATTCTCAGGGAAGTGATATTTATGAACTGGAATGTGAATTTCCCTTCGATACTTTTTACAACGTTGAAAGGAAAGGAGGTAAAGAAGATAGAATTCAACAAGATAAGGATGACGACGCCTTTTATAAAATTAGAGACAAAGTATTACATTCTAAATGGACTTACCAAGGTGAGACTATTACTAAGATGTCTATTTTGGAAAACACGGACAACCATGTGGTTGCGTTGTCCAGAAATGGGTCTCTGGCATGGTTCAGGGATGGCATCAAAGTGCCAGTAGCCATTGTCCAAGAAATGATGGGTCCATCGACTAGTTTTTCCAGTATTCATAGTTTGAAAAATCCAAATGATTTGGCCACAGCAGATTTTGATATTTCTCCAGACGGGGATACAATTGTCAAATCTCAAGGAAACACCAGTGCAGCTAAGGGTAGTATTTTAAAGATAGTCGATAACTATTCGAAGTGTGGGGAGGTCTTGAAAACAGTTCACATTCCAGAAACTACAAAGACCCACAGCGTTAGGTTTTTCCATAACAATTTGTTCGCTTCCTGTTCGGATGACAATGTGCTCAGATTTTGGGATATCAGAACTGGAGACAAACCGTTATGGATTCTTAGAGAACCTCAAAACGGTCGTTTGACCTCATTTGATGCATCCATCACCACAGAAAACCTCTTTGTCACAGGTTCCTCTACTGGTATAGTGAAATTATGGGATGCAAGGGCTGTTCGCGAGGCTGCCTTTGATCTATCCCATAGACAAAACGGCGAAGAGCCTATCCAACAGGAATTAGCGCAATTGTACCATTCAGGCGGTGACTCCGTAGCGGACGTCAAATTCACAGAAACTGGCTCCTCTGAGTTTTTGACAATCGGTGGCTCTGGCGACGTTTATCACTGGGACATGGAGTATTTCTTTTCCAAGAACGACGACGATAACGAGGACGACATTGAAATGACAGAGCCTGAAACCCTGCAAAGAGAATGTCTCAAGTACTTCCACAGCAGCTCCTTGGCAAGCAAAGACACCAAGACGTCCACTTCCAAGAGAAACACTGTCTCTGCCCATCCAATTGTCGAAGACATGGTTGCCACGGTTCACCCAGACAGCACTATAACCGTGTACAAGCCACAAGTTCAAAGAGACGAGATCCAAGCCTACTAGAGACCCCTATGGAGAGCCTGAGCAGGCTCCTCCCCATATGTAATGAAGTGTATATATATATGTGTGTGTGCACAGTCAGAATATCATCCATCAATCGATACCTATTTATTTAATATTGGCACATACTCACGTGTACTGGCACTTTCTTGTCTTGATCTCTTTTGGTATGAAATTTATTCATTAGGTGAAATTTTGATATTGGAATGGGATCAGCCCTTCCCAATCTCTCGATCCTCTTGATCCCGAAGACATAAGTGCATTCCGTCACTGGTCCAGTGTGTATTTATATATATCCAGCGTATCGTTGACAGTAAATCTCCTGCTAGAGGAAGAAGGAGTTGTCTCTGCCAAAGTTTGTATTTCGTTGCTATTTTTATAGAAACTCTGAGAGGCCGGAAGTAGATCCAAGTCAGCAAGTCTAAGAACTAGAGATCCTCATCTATATCGGAAAGTGGTGCGTAGTTAGTTGGGAGTGTGTGGTGTTTTTTCATCATTATTGGTTGTCTTTAATTTACTGACTAATTATTATTTATCTATTCATCTACAACATGGCATCTATGTTCAGACCACCAGACTCGGTGAGATCAAACCCCAAATATCCAAAGATTAGGCTTCCAAATATAGCTAATGCAAGCACATCGACGAGCAATGCCGGCAATGGAGACGGTCAGAGTCCGGATAAATATACGGCTCGCTCAGCCACGTCTTCGTCCTTTGCCAGCAATGAGGATTCGTTGTTTGCCAATCCAAATTCACAAAAACAATTATATTCTTCCAAATCAAGCACGTCTTTGAACTCATTGCGGAAAAGACCTGCTCCTCCTCCTCTGCCTCCTTTAAAATTGAATATTCCTGGGTCCCCGAAGAGCAGCGACAAATCTCCAGGTGTGATAGACGTGCCTCAAATCAACAGTCAATTGAGCGAACTGAAGATCTATGAGCCAAAGGACGGTGGGGATCATAAGAAATCACCAACTAGTCATCACATAACACCCACAGCTTTGAAAGCGTCCCAAAGCCAAGTAGACAGGCTGCCTTATTTGAAAGAGTCATTTAATGAGTCCAATGATTCGTCGATATCTACCCTGATATCTGCATATGAACATAGTCATAGTAGCTCCAATACGACACCAACAAACTTGGTAGATCGACATTCGCATTTCGAATATGAGGATGTGGACAAGATTGATGAGAATTCATGGTTTGAAGGACATGTACAAAGAGAGATTGTGACTTTGGGAGTATTAGGCGAAGGTGCTGGTGGGTCAGTAACGAAATGTAAGTTAAGAAACGGTTCTAAGGTTTTTGCATTAAAGACAATCAACACGTTGAATACAGATGCCGAATATCAAAAACAGATATTTAGAGAATTGCAATTCAACAAGAGTTTCAAATCAGATTATATTGTCACATATTATGGGATGTTCAGAGATGAACAAACCTCATCGATATATATTGCCATGGAATACATGGGTGGGAAATCGTTAGATGCAATATATAAAAATTTATTGAAACATGGTGGGAGGATTAGTGAAAAAGTTTTGGGTAAGATTGCAGAATCAGTGCTTAGAGGTTTATCGTATCTACATGAAAGGAAAATTATTCATAGGGACATTAAACCACAAAATATATTATTGAATGAAATGGGACAAGTCAAGTTGTGTGATTTTGGTGTCAGTGGAGAAGCTGTTAACTCATTGGCCACGACATTCACAGGAACATCATTCTACATGGCACCTGAAAGAATACAAGGACAGCCATACAGTGTTACAAGTGACATTTGGTCTCTAGGATTGACCATCTTGGAAGTGGCAAAGGGAAGGTTCCCGTTCGGGTCGGACAAGATGACTGCAAACATTGCGCCAATAGAGTTATTGACTGTGATTTTGACCTTCACGCCGAATCTAAAGGATGAACCGGAATCTCATATAACCTGGAGCAGGGCCTTCAAGTCGTTTATAGAGTATTCGTTGAGAAAGGATCCAAGGGAAAGACCGTCCCCCAGACAAATGATCACCCATCCATGGATTCAAGGACATATGAAAAAAAATGTGGACATGGGTACTTTTGTTTGCAAGTGCTGGGAGTTATGAAATTGCAACTATAAGAATATATTTATAAATAACATATACGAAATTGTGTATATCTTTTTTTGGCTTAAAGATCATTCATGGGCATTAGAGCTTTATTGGTGGGCTATCTAGAGCGCTACACTTTGACAATCGTATAATTTATTAGTCATGGCAGAATCACGACTTCATAGTGTCCGTTGTTTGTGACAACAGATGAAAAATTTCTTGGACAGAAATGCTTCGAAGATTATTTTATGTTTGACAAGAAAACAATTGAGATTCAGCTGGAAAGGGAGAGAAGAAGTGGTCCAATAGTCATTTCTGGAGGTAATTAGGAAGAGTCATCTGTGCGATCAGAGTGTTGAATTCAAGACAAAGAAATATACACACGAGCAAAGATGTTTAGAAACGTT
>JAJMDR010000029.1:0-146142 GCA_030573655.1 Cylindricascospora bacillispora | reverse complement strand
ACTTGATAGTAATACCTCTTTCTTGTTCATCCTTTCTGGTATCGGTGAAACGAGCTTCACCAGCCTTGGCAGCAGAAATAATACCAGCCTTTTGGACTAAAGAATCGGTCAAAGTAGATTTACCATGATCGACGTGGGCAATGACGGACATGTTACGCACATTGGTAACTTTGTCCATCAGAGAACGCATTTGGTCAACAGTGAAAGCAACCATCTCTGTAATATATAAATTGGATTATTGACCTGTTTGGTAGGGGTTAGCCAGAATATGTTTGGTTACCTTTGAGAATTAACTACTAAATAAAAAGGAGCCAAGATAAATTGCATAGAAAAAATATAGAGGATGACTGCAAAAGAAGTTGGAGGACATTAAGATTAAACCAAAGATTTGTCTTCTTTAATGTATTTAACTTATATAGTAAATGAGATGAACCTGTCCATTCTAATGAAAAAAAATTTTTTCTTCGAGTTGTGCGTCTCTCGACTGAATAAAATTTTTTCCGTAGTTAAACGTCATGTGATTGACTGTCTTTTGCCAGCGCACTTCAAATCGATATCTGATGTAGCAATGGGTTAACGTGAGTAAACATCAGGTGTAAAGGTTTATATATATATAGATATGCATACCCATGAATTGGCAGACCATCTATCATAATATAACAATAATTCTCAAAAAGTTGGTCTGCCCAATAGACATGCTGCATTTTTCGCGTCTAAGGAAGTTCCCTTACCTGTTAAGCTGGTAGTGTCTTTATCTGGATTGAACTCCCTTTGATTCTCTATAATAGAATTTCCGATAGAGTCATCACAATCAGTTTGGAGGAATTGTTCCAATTCTGCCCTACTGCGTCGACGGTTATCACCAGTCCAGCTATCACCTTCAACACCTTGTGACTCCTTTACATCCTTCCATTGTAGCGAGTCCCTCCCCAATCTGGACAATCCACCGTTTGCATCAGCTCTTCTAACGTCAGAACGTATACGCTCCAATAGGGTCAACTTTTTTCTTTCATACTCTATTTTCCTTAACGTGAACTCTTTGATCGAAGCAAATAAAGTCTCCTCATACCATTTTAGCCATTCATCCTTCTCAATCAACATATTGGCAGTCATCCTCTGTAATTTGAATGTCTCCTCTTGTTCTACTCTTGTAGCATCCTTTAATTGCCTCAGCGAATCATCTACCTTTAAGGGACTAGCATCTCGCCTGCCCCTCAATTTCCTCGCTTGTTCCTGTTTTAATTTGGTATTCTGTTGAACGTGCATCAGATCTCTCATGATCAAATGTCTGTTAGTTAACGATTCCTTAACTACGTAAGCATCTCTTACAATCCAATCTAAATCGTCATAAAACGTTCCCATATCCATAGTTGTCATTAAACTTTCAATGTCAGCAACGGCAGTTAGTATTTTACCGAAACGTTTATAAAGAGAGGAACTTTCATCGAGGTCGCAGAATTTGTTACCAAACGAGGCCTCCTCTCCAACTAAAAACTTTCTGGTTTTGTTGACTTTCATCATTTTTTCTTGTATGGTTTGACAAGTAGTATAAATTGATTTTACCAGTGGTCGAAATTCAGCTAAGTCTGAAACCTCATCATAGGGTGGGGGTAATTGTTTCAAAGTTTTCCTCATCAAACCCGTTGCCGGTAATTTATATTTGGTGATAGGTATGTAGGTGTTGAAGTCACTTTCAAAGAAATAAGCTACTTCCTCTATCCTTATCAATAAAGGATCATTTTGAATTCTTTGAAACCACTGCTGAATGTTTTTCAACACTTGCCTCTTGTCAATCAAACTATTAATCCCGTAACTAGTGTAGGGTAATGGTAGTGATGGAACAAATGCCTCAGATACTGAACCGTTTAAATATTTAAATAATTGACGTAATTCATCCATTGTTTTCTTCACATCTTTATATATTTGTTTTCTAAACGTCGGAAGATCTGTAAAAACATTCATAATTAACGTAGGGTTCTCCCTTTTATTCGACAACGACTCAACGCGTTCTAAATCTTTCATCGTAACTAACAATGTGAACTTTTTCTTAGAATGACGCTCAGGTAACAATGATTTATCTTTGTATTTATCCATTTTATCAGGCTTCTTTGATGCCTCTGTAGTAACATGTTTAGCGTTTTCTGATGCGATATCCTCTGTTTCCTGTGTAGACATTACATTCTCTTGATCAATTGAGTTGGTCACCGTAATATTTGCATCCGAGACGTTATTTTGACTAGTTTCTTCATCGTAAGGATTAACTACGGGATCTTCGACAAACGGGTTACCCGTTGGTTCTTCATACGTCGTGCTTGATGTCATATATTGTTTTTCCACCGTTTCAATTTGTAGTCTCTGCCTCCTTTTCACGATTTCTTTATTAAGAAAGACTTGTCCAAAATACTATCTGTATTATCTAATTACAAGATATTAACCCAGTCTTGTCAATTATTCAGCAGTAGAGTATTCCCATGTTCTAGTGATTATTTCAAGGGCTCTTATCTTGTTCCTATGTTTTAATATTTCCAATAATTTCGACAAGACTCTTTAGATTTAGGGAACGTGATTAATAATCATTTTTATTTCAACGGTACAATATACTCATAATACTACGGCACAGGAGATCTATTAATAACAGATACAAATATATAAATAGTTACTCAAAACTATAAGACTTGCTGGTTAACTTTGAAATAAATTACAGCTATAATAGCGTCCTTTTTTGTACACTATTAAAAGAAATATAGACATTAAAAGTAAATACATGATGACTAACCTGAAACCATTCAAATTAATTAAAGCAGTGATCTTCGACATGGATGGTACATTATGTCTTCCACAACAATGGATGTTTCCTGCGATGAGAAACGCAATTGGTCTTCGTGACAAATCTGTGGACATCTTGACGTATATTGATAATTTATCAACTGCAGAGGACCGGTTAGAAGCGAACAGACGTATACACGCAGTAGAGGAAAAAGCAATGCAAGAAATGATTCCTCAAAGTGGCTTGGTCGAATTGCTACAATTTTTAACATTAGGTGGTTACAGTAAGAATATATGCACAAGAAATGTAATGAAACCAGTAGAGAATTTAATTTCGAAGTTTATTCCTCATGAATATTCTCACTTCGATTATATTATCACAAGAGAGTTCAGACCTACGAAACCAAATCCAGATCCTTTATTACATATTGCTAATAAATTATCTGTTAAACCAGATGAAATTATGATGGTTGGAGATTCATATGATGATATGAAAAGTGGCAGGGACGCTGGTTGTTTTACAGTCCTTTTGTCCAATACGCATAATCAACCCCTGTTAAAGGAACATCCAAAGTTAGTTGATAGAACTGTCGTGAACCTGTCTGAGATAATCAGTGTCATTAACCAATTGAATGAAGGTTTAGAACCGGCATTGGCCTAATGAGAACCATGATACTCCTTTTCTTGTTATTTCATTGTATACTACCCTATAGGAAAACACACACACACACATATATATGGAGATTTAGGCAAGAATACTGAAAAGTGTTAATATTATTGTTAAATTAGAAAAACAATACTTCGTTAATTTATATTACCTTCTCATAAGGAAACCTGCAGATTATCCGTGGGTTCACATTCTACTGGTGGAATTTCTTGGGTACAATACTGATATCCCAGATAAACTGATATACTGTATTTTAAGTTCCAGTCATTATATATACCTTACTCAGCTTTGTATATTCGTAGTTTACATTAACTTCAATTTTTTACTCATCTCGATCCCCACGTCTTTGCATTATTTGAAAAGTTATATTAATACTTGCATAATCAAAAATGACTAATCTTTGAAGTTTTTCAAAGTGGAAGGTTGAAAAAAAAAAATCTTTGCATAAGATATATAGAAGACGCGATGAGAAACAATAATGAGTCTGATCCAAAGGGGAAGTGCTTTTGATTGGTAAACTTTAAATAAGTTAGAATTAAAATATTAATAGTTAAATAAGTAAGCAACCGTCCAACAAGCAACTTCTTCTATTTTTTTAATGTCAGACACAGTGGCCAACAATGAAGGCACATTTTTCAAAGCTATACAGGATATAGTATACGGTTCTATTGCTGGTGCCGCTGGTAAACTAGTAGAATATCCATTTGATACTGTAAAAGTTCGTCTACAGACACAGGGCACTGATATTTTTCCCACTACCTGGTCATGCATCTCGTATACTTATAGAAACGAGGGTATAGCGAAGGGGTTTTTCCAAGGTATCGCATCACCGTTAGCTGGAGCAGCTATGGAGAACGCCACATTATTCGTTTCATACAATCAATGCCATAGTATATTGGAACAACACACAAATGCCACATCATTACAAAGATTGTTAATATCTGGTGCTTTTGCGGGTTCATGTGCAAGTTTTGTTCTGACCCCAGTAGAATTGGTTAAATGTAAACTGCAAGTGTCGAATTTACAGGCCATCACATCTCCAGGATCGATTAGACAAAACACTATATTACAAACTATAAACGGTGTATTAGAGCAAAGGGGAGTAAGAGGTCTATGGCAAGGTCAGTCTGGTACCTTTATTAGAGAGAGTGTTGGAGGTGTAGTCTGGTTTGCAACATACCATCTAATGAAAGATTTCTTCAAAACAAGACGTAACAAAAACACCCCTGGCTCGATAGATACAGAGAATAAGACATGGGAATTACTGACGAGTGGTGCTTCTGCCGGTGTCGCATTCAATGCAAGCATATTCCCCGCGGATACGGTGAAATCAGTAATGCAGACGGAACATATAAATTTAACTAATGCGATTAAAAAGATAATAAAATCAGATGGTATACCGGGATTCTACCGTGGATTGGAAATTACCTTGTTAAGAGCTATACCTGCCAATGCAGCCGTATTTTACATATACGAAACTCTATCAAATCTTTAGAAAGATAATTTTATACAATTTTTAATCTATTTATATATAATTTGATAGAGATCCAAATAAATAAGCTGATAATGAGTAGCCAAACATAGCCGATTAAATATTTCTTTCAAGATTACATTCCCCTCATATAATAAATTCGTTGGTTTAATGCAGCGATATATCCCCATTATGAAGTTATTTAATATTTGTCTCATTTGAAATCATTATTTAGCACGGAGCAAACCCACATTTCGTTTAATGCCATTCTAACATGAGAAAAGAAAAATAAAAAGGCAACCGCACTGCTAAATTGGTTGCAAATGGCGAGATGGTACACCACAGTCCAGCACTATATCTCATTTCATTTGCGCTTCCTTGTATATGTAGGAACCAACGGCAGTCTCTGGTATAATATAGCACAGACACAAAAGAAAGTGAAAAAAAGAGCCAGAAACAGAACAAAAATTGATAGACTATTTCAGAGCTATCATAATACTTTGGATCATAAAAGGAGCTGAAGTATCAGTCTCATCAGTCCGTAAGGAGTAAGGTCATTATTTTTAATTTCAAGTATTTGGTATTATCTTTCTTCCTTAATTCTTTTTTCTGTATTATTCATTATATTATTCATCTCATCCTGGTAATCAGAGCTTTTCCCATTCCTCTCCATATACCATCTATACTCGATTTTACTGATAATACAGGGCCTTATGCGTTGTCGTGTGTATTTCAATTGTATTTCTGTTTTAGGAATTCAAAGAACTTTTACCCAAAATAGGAAACAACCAAAAAAAACAAGTTTGATAAATTATTCTCACACACTTTTGCCAAACGGCAGATTTACACCACAGATAGTAACAGCATTTAACAATAGTTAGGAGACATAACCAGAAGGAGAGAGTATGAGACTGAACGAATCTCGTGTCGTGTAAAAATATCCTCTTGGTTGCAATTCGCCTACATAATCTGCGGAGCAGGACGAATGGATGTTCCAAGATGACAGAAGTCGCTGAATTTTTTTTGGCTCGCCCTCGTCTGTTGCTTCTTGCACGTACTATTTTCAGACACGCAAAAGGTAACGAACGTAACGTAACGGCTTATTTATCCTAGGGAATGAGAAAAAATTAATAATAAAAAATACTGTAACTAACATTCGTAAGCAAAAATCACATAAGACCACCAGTTACAGATTTACGTTTCTTGGAACACAATTTCCTCCGTCTATGTGGCTCTTTCTAAATTTTTAGTTTGCAGGTGTACTCTGTCTGTATATGTCTTTTGTGAAGGAAATTGTCAGTAGATATGTGCTTCTTCATTTAACCATGTTTTGTGTTACGTAGATCTTTTGTATAGAGAACAAAAATTAGATACAAAATAAGAGCATAAGCTTATTAAAAGAGAGGTATGTAATGTGCCAGAAGAACTTCCAGACACGTTTCAAAACAATTAGGCGTCTGTACTCATCAACCTGCTGAAATCTAAGTGATTGATTTTAGCCCGTCTTCTGCTTTCCGTTTTTTTCCCCGTGTCAGAGAAACCTGTTTATTGTGTATTTTACCGGGAGGAGCTGCCTTTTCCACAGACGGATACATAAAATTCACGATTTACTGTATAATTCCTGTTCTGGACATAAGTTATTATGTTTTCGAACTCTGACTGGTGGTGATATGTATATATATATATGGCAAATACATTCTGCATTTTTGGGATTCTAAAATTTCTTGTCGTTTTCTTTTCTGGACGGTTCCTCAACTTCAGTTTCCCTTTTCACTCATTCTTAGTAGATTTGTTGATTTGTTTAATCACTCTTAGTTTTTTTTGGCGTATTCTTCATACGACCTTTGATTTTTATTATTATTATTGTGTCTTGGTAATCGTTTTCACATATATCTTGAATGCAACTATATTATTCTTTTAGGTAATTTTATGTGGAAAGAAAAGATTACTCTTTTCCTAACTATTTTATTATTATTTTATTTACTGTAAAAGTTTAATATATCAGAACCAAAAAAAAATTAGGAACATTCAGTATCTCCAAGAGATCGAACTTTTTCTTTCTCCCTTTTTATTTGTTTATTTGTTTGCCAGTGGATTTCTCGATTTCTCATAGGTTTCGGTCAATTCTCAAAAATTAGTATAATTTGGTGATTCAAAACAAAACAGCTTTGAACTATATTACTTTCAATAGGAAAAAATCAACTCAAATCAAACCCAACAACGGTAGATCAGCTTTAGATTGTGTACTACCTGGTTCTGCTTGTGCTAAACATCTCCTTCCTTTCTGTTTAACCGTTCTCATTTATTATTCAATTTTTGCTATTATTATTGTTATTTTTCTTTCTATTTTCCGTTTAATACGAAGATAAGGGAACTCTGTCCATATTAATATTCAATTTATATGTTTATTTTGGATTACCACATATAAAATCATTTACTATTTTTAAGTCTTTCCTCTCTCTATTAATTGTTGTTGAAATATCATTGTTTTTTTTATTTATTTTAATTCAAGATAGGAGAAAGACAATAACATCAAAAAACCGGAATCCACCTCTATTATCATACATCTTATAGCTCATGTCTCTACTTGATTATTTCGAATCACGATTTAAAGATTCGGATACTCACACTACATTAGAACAATATTCTAGCCGATTGCAGGACAAATACTTAACAAACAATGTCAAATATATTGTAAGTGCGGAATTCGATAATAAACTAGGTCCAGTGATCACAAATCAGTATCCGTATTGTATACCGGGATTTCAAGAAAGTTTGGAGGAAGACTACTCTAATATCAATTCTTTGGCAAATACCCTGATTCCGAATGGTATTGAAGACAAACCCTTTATCCCAGATACGACAGTGATGATCCTTTATAGGAATAAATCTAGTAATAAATATAGCCCTTTTCCTATAGATAAAGAAAAGGAAAACGATAAAGACAGTTCAATGGACTTACAGTTAACCAACAGTTTATTAGATCAACCTATTTCTAACTTATATGAACTGTCTTCGGAGATGGAAGGCTCTTTAACAGTACCAAATGATTCTGACGAACTACCCGATATGCTTTTTGTCGTCAATGTTGTTTGTACACTTTTAGATGAATATAATGATAGAGGAGCAACAATAAAGTCATTAGCTTTTGTAACACCTCTGAAATGTTTCTCCATTTTTAAACCTTTATTGGAAAGAGCAGTTAATTTTTATATGTGTTTTCCTCATATCACTTTACAAATACTAATAGAACTGTTTAGTCTGATTAACAGTATCGATTTATCTCTAATACCACTAATTCATCAAAATGCAAGCTTCCAGAGATTATTACAATCTTTTAATTCCAGGGATGTAGCATCTGAAATTTTAACACCTAAAAATGACTATTTAAATGCCGTTTTCCCAGAAATAACGGATTGGGAAAGTGATAAATTTGGGAACAGATTGACATTCAAGGATACACGACTTTGTTATCACTTCGATAAATTTAAATCAGATATTTTACCAAGTAGTTTTACCACTTTACCCTTGGTTGTAGACCTGTTACACGTTGAAGATATAACGACGCCCACTACAACGAACCATTCATTATTACTAAAATTCTTACAAGAATTTCTCACCAAGCAACAATCAGATATGGTTCCTCTATCAGGATGGAAATTGTTTATTAATTCTATGCATATGTCTAAAGACACATTAGTACAGTTTGTGTTTTCTTTGGCGAATTTATTAAACTGCTTTTCAGGTGAATCCACACCCATCTATTCAAATAAGCCTATATTAATAATACCGTATATGGACATTTCATCTATAAGGCACTTGAAACAAACTTTAAATAGTGTTAAGTTTTCAGACAGTTTTGCAGTTGTTGGAACTTCAAACCCCATGTATAGCTATCAAAGTGATCTATGGGACTTTTATTATGATTTGGATACACAACAACTACAGGCCGATATAGATACAACAAACGAATCTCTTCATAAATATACCAGATCAACAAATGGATCACTTAGAAAATACCTTTTAATGCCAGTGTCAACTAATGAAACAGAGAGCATAAATACTATGTCGTCTTCACGAAGCAATCACAAACAATCTTTATTAATTAACAAATTTCTTCCCCATATGATTTCTAAAGAAAGTGACATTTTGACTATTTCTAACGTTTTCAAAAGAATAAATGTTTTGCAATTGATTTTCCTAATGAAGGATACTGGTTATGCAAATAAAGGATCTTCTATTTCACCAAATAGTCTACGAAGATTGTACAAGCAAACTTTTAGAGATTTTATTTTCTTCCCTGAATTATTCGAACCTTCTGTACTAAAAATAATTTATCTCATCACACGTCTAGATACAGAAGTTGCTAGATTGGAAAGAACTAAAATTGACACGAAGATAGATAAATTGATTAAACTGGTCAGCTTACTTGGAAGAATATACGATATTTACAAGGAATTGCTTTTCTTAGTTTTCAAAGATGAGAATACATTTACTGATTTTTTATCCTTATGCTCCTATTACCCATCTCTGAAATTGATAAGAAAATGCATTATTGCCAAGCATCCTGACTTCTTGAACGTTAGTCTTCAATTACAGTTTAAGGCATTGGTGAGTGAATCAACATCCAGTATCCAAAGAGATATCATGCCGCTAGGCAAGCAAACCTCGTCTTTAGTATCTAACTTTTTACTTAAATGTGGAATTAATTTATTAGGTGCATTTTTGCTATTTGCAGAGCCCACAGATCTAGATGATGGCGGTACAAGATGGTCTGATTCAAAAATGAAGTTTTCATTCTCTAATTTAGCCAAAACTAAATCCTTTAAAACATTATTTTTTGCATCGTCATCAGATAAGGTATTGAAAAAGAAAAATAAGTCTAAAAACTCTTCGGAAGTTGATTTAGATTCATTAGAAAGTCAATTTGAAAAAAGAGTAGAACAAATAAAAAGACTGATCATAAATTTAATATATAGATTGGAGACGCATCAGATAGGCCGCTTGCTAATCGGTTTTGAGATGGCACCCATTTTGAAGTCAAGTTATGAACTAATCAAGGATGAATATTATCGCCCCACACAGCCTGTAAAAATTCTTGGTGTTTCTAGGAGATCGCATTCTACATCCGTATCAAGAAGCTTTAATCGAAGATCGGTGACATCTCCGTCGTTGCCTGTTTCGACTACGCCATTGCAATCATCTATTACCCTCGATCCGAAACACGATGATGAAATAAGTATCCTGAAAGTTTCCGTAAATGATTATAAATCATATGTGACCTCGGACGATATATCGACAGATGTGCAAATATTATCTAGTTACAGTGAAGAAAGCAGCAAAGGGTAAGACTAAGATATTTTATTCACCGATTGACAGGCAATTTAGTCTTCCAAGATGACATCGAAGATAAACTCTAGGGATTATTTATACTTATATATACTTAATATATTGTAATAAATACTTAATGAACACTAATAGTTAAATGGTTCTTCCTAATCCTTTAATCACATGATCTCTAAAATATTGACTTCTCCTCTGGATTCAATTTAAATCTTGACTCTACACAATTAAATTTCCATATAGTGCCAAGCCCATTTTTTAAAGAACTGGTCAGTATAAAAGTAATGTAATATTGACTGAACCTTCACTTAAATCTCTTACTGTTGATTTGCTATCTGGATCTCTTGAAGGTTTAAACCCACGTCGAAGAACACTGCAACTTCTTAGATATATTACAACATGGATGGTAGGATAGTAGGAATATTAGGGGGAGGCCAATTGGGTCGTATGCTTGTAGAGGCAGCTAACAGATTAAACATCAAAACTGTTGTCCTTGACGCACCAAATTCTCCTGCAAAACAAATATCCAATAGTACAGAACATGTTGATGGCTCTTTTTCTAATCCGGACGACATTGAAACAATTGCATCGAAATGTGATGTCCTTACTATTGAAATTGAACATGTTGATGTATCCACTCTAAAGGTCATTCAAAAAAAACACCCTAATTTAAAGATATACCCTGCTCCTGAGACTATAGAAATTATTCAAGATAAGTTCATTCAGAAAGAGCATTTAATTAAGAATGGTATCCCGGTTACAAAAAGCATGTCCATTTTGAAATCTTCAGTAGAGTCATTGACTGCAGCAGGAGAGGCACTTGGATATCCTTATTTATTAAAATCTAGGACCTTGGCCTATGATGGTAGAGGAAATTTTGTTGTAAAAAGCAAAGATAATATTCAAGATGCGTTGAGATTCTTTATGGATCGACCATTATATGCTGAAAAATGGGCACCATTCATAAAAGAGTTGGCGGTGATGATTGTACGTTCTATAGATGGTAGAATATATTCATACCCTATTGCAGAAACAATACACAAAGAAAATATCTGTCATATTTGTTATGCACCAGCAAGAATCAATGACTCAATTCAGCATAAAGCTAAATTATTGGCAGAAAATGCCATAAAGTCGTTACCAGGGTGTGGAATTTTTGGAGTTGAAATGTTTTATTTAAAAAATGGAACGTTGCTAATAAATGAAATTGCACCAAGACCTCACAATTCTGGTCATTTCACCATTAATGGCTGTATCACATCACAATTTGAAGCACATCTAAGGTCAATCCTTGATTTGCCAATGCCAAAAAACTTTACATCGTTATTGACAACCAACACAAATTGTATTATGCTAAATATTTTAGGAGACGAGTCAGAACGTAATGCAGAATTAAAAACATGTGAAAGAGCATTGAACACACCTGGTGCATCAGTTTATCTCTACGGTAAAGAATCCCGCCCACTAAGAAAGCTAGGTCACATTAATATTGTGTCATCGTCTATGTTCGATTGTGAAAAAAGATTAAATTATATAACAGGTAAGTCATCCACACCTATAAGTGTTTCTGTTGCTGATAGACTAATTGAAGAAGCTGTTCAGAAGCCATTGGTCGGTATTATTATGGGATCTGACTCAGATTTACCAGTTATGTCCACAGCTTGTAAAATATTAGAATCCTTTGATGTTCCATTTGAATGTACAATTGTTTCCGCACATAGAACACCTCATAGAATGAGTAACTATGCTGGAGAAGCTGCCAGGCGTGGTTTAAAGGCAATAATCGCCGGTGCTGGTGGTGCTGCTCATCTCCCAGGTATGATCGCAGCTATGACTCCTTTACCTGTTATAGGTGTTCCGATTAAAGGATCAACTTTGGACGGTGTAGACTCTTTGTACTCTATTGTGCAGATGCCCAGAGGTATACCAGTAGCAACAGTAGCTATCAATAACAGTACCAATGCAGCAATATTAGCAGTCCGTCTATTAGGTGTACTTTACCCTGAGTATATGCAGAGAATGGAAGAATATTTAGATGCACAGGAAAATGAAGTACTTGTCAAAGCTTCAAAGTTGGAAAATATTGGATATGAGAAGTATCTGAATCCTTCTGAGAAATAAATATTATTATAAGTAGGTAAATAAACTTGCAAAATTACTTATAAATGCTTCTATATAAATATCTTGCACAAAAGTCAATGGGCAAATAATAC
This sequence comes from Cylindricascospora bacillispora, assembly GCA_030573655.1. Classification (NCBI taxonomy): domain Eukaryota; kingdom Fungi; phylum Ascomycota; class Saccharomycetes; order Saccharomycetales; family Saccharomycetaceae; genus Cylindricascospora; species Cylindricascospora bacillispora. The sequence goes on along the minus strand of JAJMDR010000029.1, from coordinate 133,682 downwards.
AGGCATAGATAGAATGATACAAACGTTTGAGTAATTTTGTAAATGTGTATTTACAATAAGAAACAATGATTTTTATTTATTAACAATATTTGGATAGTCAACGATTTTAGTAAATCTCTAATGGCAATATAAATAAAAATAAGAGAAGTGGGGTTTAATTAATTTCACTGTTAATATACATATAAATAGTCCATTCGCCCTAATTCCAAGGACATAAATAATTTTGTTAATGGAAAAGTTCCTTGTGATTACTAAAAATGAAAGAGACTATATAATTTCTTTCCTTTAGGTCCATTATATCTCTTTCTCCATCGGAGTCACGAATCAAACTAGGGGCAAAAACTAACGCTAAATTCTGCAGACCCATTAAATTTTCATCAGAGTGACAAATAATTCGATTTATGTGATCAGAGAGCCTCTTTAGTAGTACTATATGCGCTTCTGGTAATGACTGAAATATTTTCATAAATGCCTGTAAAATATTCATGTAAACTCCTGAACTCTTGCATTCCACAGTTATATGATTATTTAAAAAAGGTAGAGTGTCAGTTAATCTGTTTCCTCTGACCATGCTAATCATTCTGTCATAAATTTCATATGTCAAAACTGGATTGGGCAAACCTCTTAAATACCTTTTTAGAACACTGGCAACCAAATGGACATCCAGTCCTTTCATGGATGTCTTAGCGAAGTTTTCGTCGCGGGGTGACCATTCGGCGAATTCCTTTTCCAATTGAATTATTCTTGATTGAGAGCCTGCTTTTCTATAAATTCCTTCAGTCTTCAAGAAATCTTCTGAACCTTCAATATATTCTAGGCATGTAGTGACAAGCATAGGTATAGAACGTTGTTCATATTGACATCTACTAACAAGTGTGGATTTATATAATACAGATCCATCTGTTGGAGAAGACCCACCTGATGAGATGTACTGTAAAGATGACATAGCATCACTAATACCAGGGTTTGATGATTTATCTCTGTTTGATATCGGAACAAGTCTCACATTTTGAAAATCATTGGGGTTCTGGAGAACAGGATCTGAAATTTCTAATTTGCTACCATGTTCTGCATTGTTTTGACCAGATGAAAATAGAGAGCTATTCCCGTTAACACCATGACTATTATTGTGTGAGGGTGCCCCTGCAAGTCTTCTCCAAAATTTGGGTTTTGTACCATATTTGGCAGCTTTTACAGTTGCAGTAGTGGCAAACCTAATTGGAGTAATAGCATCATCCCAAATACTTTCCGAAGCGGCTATTTTCGATAAATCCTCAGAACTAGTACCTTCAGGAGTTAGTTTACCAGTGGAATTTAGTAAAATACGCTTCTGTTTTTCCTTTTTTAATAGTTCTAATTCATCAGCCATTTGTTGTTTAGAATCTTGTATTTTATCAACTTCACTCATTAACGCTAGTTTCTTTTTGTATAATTCTGCAATATCTTGATTTAGTTTGGCAATAGTGTTCTCCTTTAGCAATATATCTTTGTGTAAGGAAGTTTCATGGGATAACTTCGTACTTCGTATACCTAACCCTAATTCATTCTCCGAGGACAGTGAATTAAACGAGTGAGTATTAGATATTCTGCCTTGTTGTTCATCAATAGGTTCTGTATTAGAAGTTTCAGAGGTTGCAATTAAATTAGATCCAGAAGTTGAGTGCTTATGTGAGACAATATTACGATCTGATGAAGGTTTATTATTCAATGGAGGAGTTCTATACACCGCGTTTTGTTGAAACTGTTGTAGTTTAGAAGGTGTTTTATTTAAACCAATTGGTGTAATATTAATGGAATTTTCATTGATTGAAGAATGTAGACTTGTTGAACTTTTTGCATCATCTGAATGAGGATTTGTCGAAGAGTAAATACTACTATCACTCCTTCCTCTAAAAGATTGTTTTCTTTGTGAAAGTCTTGTTTGTTGAGAGGAAGATATCACTGCTGACCGCTGTGATGTATGGGTACCCCATCCCGAATGAGTATCTAAATCTGTTGATACAGGATGATGGTCGTCTTCTAATAATAAATTGTCGTTAAAAATCAAAGGAGATTTAGAATTACCTATAGGAGGTTCTAATATAGTTATTGGAGGAGTTTGGTGCACGGACGCCAAAGATGCCTCAAACGATGTAATGGGAGGTGTTTTATGCACAGATGTCAAAGAAGGAGATCTTCTTGGTGGCACGTATGGTGTAGATCTGGAAGGTTTTAATGAAGGTGCTTGAGAAAGTTTTCCATTTTCAATGCGTATCTCACTATTGTTATCAGTATTGTTGAATGTGCTTGTGGAATACAGGTCTGTGAAAGAACGATCGACGTTCTTCTGCGATTCGTTGCTTGCAAAGCTGCTACTGTCATCGTCAGGCAACACCATTCCTCTCCTATAACTCTTCGGCGAATGTGAAAAATGTGTGTTAGTTGAGTTTCTTAATGGTGAAGTTGCTGACAATAATGCTCTTGCAGATATATCCGAGCTTTTTGTGTCATTAACACCATCTAATATATCATCTAATTTGTTATTAGTATCATCATTTAATAATTCAAAACTTTCTTGATCATTTTCAAGAGTTGAATCAAGTATATCATTTAGTGACATACTTCTACTATGCGATTTATTTGATGAGTCTTCGTTAATTATCTGATTATCATTATCTGTGAAGGTACTTCTATTAAAATTATGAGGCGTGTGTGTGCCTAAAATAGAAGTCTCTGAGGGTGTAGATTTATGGAATGATTTAGGAGGTGATAAAAGTCTGTTAGCAGATTTTGTCGGAATTTCTAACTCCTGTGCAGTAACTGTTGTGTCAGGTTTATGGTCCTTTATTATTGGTAGTTCCTTATTTAGTTTCTCCCTTACGCGTTGTTCTTGTAATTTCTTCTTCTTTTGTAGTAGTTTGTCATGACAATTCAAACAAAACAATCCCTTCTTCGTTTTTGCATATTTTAAATCCTTTATTAATTCACCACATTTATAACACTTAAAACAACTTGAACAATATGCTTCATTTGAATTCGATAAAATAATGGCTAAATCATCAATTTTCTTCCCACAATTCTTACAACGATCAGAACACTCAAAACAAATCAGTGCTCCTGTTCCTAACACCAAAAAGTTAGAATTACAATTTAGTTTCTTTGAACACCTATGGCATTGAAAGCAATCAATATGCCATTTTTCTTCACCCAGTTCATAAGCGTGGCCCGTAGTAATAGGCTTGTTACATTTCATACATAGAGGAGCAGAACTAATAGATGATGAGTCCTGTAGGATGTCTATGTCATTATTTAAGCTCATCTCCGTCATGGCGGACGTTGTGCAATCGTGGATATGTGTGGGAAATTTAAATCGAATGGAAGTTCAACTCCAGGTAGTATGTAAAAACTGAATATATTACTGTGACCTATCTCTATAACTATTGTTGCGATCAATTAGAGTAATTTATTCCTCTATGGATTTCAAACGACAAAAGGACGATTTATTCTATTTTTAATTGTAGAATGGGCTGTCGAACAAAATACGTGAATGAAAAAAGTCCACTATATTAACCAAGTAATGGAGCAAAATCTGTAATGAATATGTATTCCGTATATATACACACGAGACAGACTTCGAGCAAGCTAGAATATGTCACACTGTATAGGGTCTAGTAGCTGTCAAATGGATGAAATTATTTGAAAATTCTCGTGGTCCCAGTTGTCGAATTTCTCTCTCATTTTCTTCGATCATCATATATTTTTCCCTTTCCGAATACCAAATGTCGAAACGTGAAAAAAAGAAAATCAAAATCAAAATCAAAATCAAACAGAGGAGTATCATTTAGTAGATTCAAGGGCAAGTAACTCCCCAGGGCCACTTCTGTGTGAACGACTACAGCACGCATAGCAGACTGTTCATTTGGTTTCACTAAAAAGAGCAACAACAGAAAATTAGGGCGGAAAAAAGGTATAACATTATTTGAAGTGATTTTGAAAGAAACTATAATGGGACACGAAGAAGGTACTTTATTCTCATGCAATTCTTGTATGATCCAGTTTAAGACAAGCGATCTCCAAAGATATCATATGAAAACCGAATGGCATCGGTATAATTTAAAAAGGCGTGTTGCTAATTTAGAATCAATATCTTTAAATCAATTCAACAAAAAATTACAGATTATGGAAAATGAATCTCGGAAGGTTGATGAATTTGGATTTGCAGTGTTGAAACCTGTTGGTAGTGGCTTGAAGTCTAAGGTTAACAGGTATTCTTATGATAATCTACAATCTCAAGGGTCCGCTTTGTCTAATAGAAAGGGCAGAAAACAGGTCAGACGATTAGTGACTGAGGAAGATTCATTCGAGGGCAATAATAGAAGTGTTTCACCTGCGGATTCCATTACATCTAAAGTATCAGCAATGACCTTAAGTTCTACTACAGGAACCAATACAGATTATGGTGAAGATACTGTTTCCGAATATGGATATACTAGTGATTCTATTTACGATTCTACGAATGATTCTGAACTGAGCTCTGATGAATATGACAAACCTAAAAATTCGAAAGACAAGCAAGATTTAATTTTTTCATTATCAAATTGTATTTACTGTGGAAAGCATAATCATGAAGTTGAACGAAATTTAAAACATATGTTTAAACATCATGGGCTCTACATTCCAGAGCGGTCGTATTTAATCGATTTGAAGGGCTTATTAGAGTTCTTATTTGATACGATATTGGTCGATTTGAGCTGCCTCTGTTGCAGTTTCATTGGTACAAGCATAGAAAGTATTAGAGCTCATATGAATTCAAAACGTCATTGTAAATTACCTTATGAAACAAAAGAAGAAAGAGAATTAGTTTCTCAATTTTACGATTTTAGTTCCTTGCACCAAGATGCTACAGATGAATCTGATGAAGTTAAATCTGGGTCAGAGGACAATGATAATGAAGTAAAGAATGGTGATATTAATTCAAATTATACAACCGCGGAACTCGACGATTCTGGTTTGGAACTAACTCTGCCATCTGGTACAAGATTGGGTCATAGAGCTGGTCAACGATACTACAGACAAAATCTACCATTGCCACCTAACTACACTGATGGTAGAACAACTGTGACGGCTGCTGATAGAAGATTGATTAGTGGCATCACTGAAAAACAGTACCAGACTGGATTAAAGAAAATGCAAATCTTAGAGAAAAGAGAAATTAATCAAAAAATCAGCCGTGAAGTAAAGAGAGTTAATTTCCAACCGCATTTCAGAGACGCATTGTTGCAATAGATGTTGGGATAATGTGTTTAATATTATTTTCCTATGAAAGGCATTTTTTTTAGTTTTTGGTATAACGTTTTTTTTATTATATAGGAAACAGTTTATGTCATACATTATATTATATAAGTGTGAACAAGTCTAGACAAGTTAATTTATATTATGATTAAGTCAGGAAACCCCGCTTAATTTTTTAAACTTCCCTGATATTTTCCTTGTCAGACTCTCGTTAGGTGTAGGATTAACAAAAACAGAACTTGTATCATTTGGTGTGGTATCAACAGACGCATCATTGTCCAGCTCAACATCACGACGGTTTATGGACCGGTTAGATGTTTCTGATACTGCTGCTACACGATCGTGTAATATAGAATCATCGCCAAGAATTGACGTCTCTTTGGCTATCTGTTCTACTAGAGGATTTTCATTTTCATTTATCTTTGCAAAATGGTCAAGCAGGTCTTGTTGGTTGGACTTTCGCAGGCTGGCAGATCGGTGAGATAGTTCACTGGAATTTTTTTGCTTGTAAAAAGAGTTATTGGTTGAGTCGTTAGTATTTGCCCATATATTGACACTAGACAACCTTGTGTTCAACAAATCAAATGCTTTCGATTGAGGTAAAATCATCAGTATAGCATATAATGACTTATAAAGATAGGTGTACCTTAGTTGCTCCAGAAGTTGCATACGCATACGGGTAAATACCGGCGATTCAAATAATTGAACCAATATATCTAATTGTATAAGGTCATTAACACGAATTTCATAGTTAGCGTATATTTGGAGGACACAATACGCCATTTCATAATTTTCTGAGATAAAACATAAAGATATAGATGATATTGGGTTATAACACCAAGTTTTAAACAAATCCTGGAAGAAAGCATAACCATCTTCACTTCTCAATTTTTTTCGGAGTGAATACATCTCAGGGGATTTTATTAAATTGATACTCAAAATCTGTATCATAACACGCACAAAAACAATATCGTCGAATTCGTCTAGAAGCATTGAAACAACTTTGTATATCCTTTCAGGAGTTAATTTGGCACAAATTTGTCTGATGATATAGTTGGCCCTTGTTTGTAACAGGTTTGTATCTTTCTTGAGTAACAATAAAAAGTCTTTCAAAAATGTTTGTAAATAATTCTCACTGGAATTGGAACATAAATCGTTCAACAAACTTAAAGCATTTTCAATTAACTTCACATCTTTGTTTGATAATGATCTCAGTAGAGTTAAAAACATACCATCATTATGATCCAATATTTGATTGGGAGCCATGCTATATATTAAGCTGAGCCATTCAAGACATGCAATTTTGGTTTCTACTTTGCTATCAAAAAATTGTAAAGTCAAACTGTTAACAATGGATCCATATTCAATAGAATTATTGTCCAGCCCATGGTCAAACTTTCTACACAAAGAAGCCAATTGTGTATTAACATTTTGAGCCAATCCACTGATTTGAGGATCAGAGTCACTAAAAAGTTTCAGTAATACGGAGAGTATCTTGGATAAAAATGGAACAAAGGAATCTGGAGAAAAGGTTATTATTATTTCAATCCAATGAAGAGCAATTAATTGAATTTCGGGTTCCGAAGATGCTAAATTGTTCACTAAAATTGAGATAATCTCAGGGAAGTTTAATTGTATATCTTGTCCTGGGATATACTCAGCACCATCTTCAACTAATTCTTCGTCTTCTTCTTCAAAAGAAGTTTGTTGGGGGAAAAGCTGTTCCTCATTATTGGATTCTAGTGTAGATTCAGATGCAGGTTGTTCTGTAGATTCTGGAACAATGGCATCAGATTTATTAGGCGTTCCTAAAGATTCTAAAAGATTTTTTTTCTTCTCAGTGATTAGTTTCCCAATTGTAGTTGTCTGTTTGTTTTGCTTGGAATTATCTATCTTTTCTTCTAACAGTCTTCTTTTTTTTTCTAATTTCTTTTCTTTGATACTTCTTTGCAAATGAACAATTCTATCCAATTCATGCAATAGCTGATCCATTAAGGAGTTCGTTATAGTTCTTACTTCTTTATGTGAATCTCCTAAAAATGTAAACAAGCCCCCTAAAAATGATGGTAAATAAGAGATTAACTGTAGTCCAGGTGTATCTAATAACACTTTGATCCAATCAACGAGAAATACTCTAGTGTCCGGATTTATCACGTATATTCTCTCCGTTAACAATGGTATAAACTTTTGTAACGAAAATGCTAATTCATTATCTTGCTCATATCTCTCTTGATAAACATCGCCGGTAATATGATCAGTTTTGATCGAGGGAGGTAAGTTCCGATAATCTGAATTAACAATGCTAATATAATTGGAAGCACGTTCTGCAACAATATCTTTAATTAGACGATCAAGTAGTTCTGCTGCACCTCTTACTGATGTTTCTGTATCTGCGCTAATTTTACATAATACATCAAATACTTCGTTGAAATACATCAAAATCTCACCTTTGGCAATCTTCGCAATGTTGTATAAACTTTCACAGGCATAAAACCGTACCTGATCATTTTGGTCACCAAAACAGGCGAGTACTGGTGGAATAATATTTCTCGAATACTTTCCGACATCATTAGTACCTAATGCAATGGCAGTAGCAGCTAGCCCCATTAAACCAGCATTCCTGGCCATTGGTTGATGGATTGCGTATGCATAGTCTTTGCATAATTCCTCAATAATCCGCTCTACTTTAACATATTCTCCATTGATGATGTGTTGTTTCACTAGTTTTTCTAACTCTAATGCAGCAGCTTTCCGTTTTTCATACAATTTATCACCAAGTCCCTTAGATATTGCCTTATCCATGCTTCAATTAGAGTTTTATATAGACAAAAAGGTTTGGACGGAAATTATCTTGAATATTAGTTTACAATCAACTTATCTTGGCAAAACTTTTACAGTCCTGTATTGCCTATAACAATGCTATTTTTAGTATGCTGTGTTTTTAACTTACAGATATCATTCACACTAACAGATTTATTTGTTTTCAATTCAATTTTAAAACATTCTATTCTAAAATAATAATTCTAAGATAAAGTCAAGATGAAGAACATCAGTAAAATATTAAGAATTAAGGCGGTTTCAAATTCAATTATACAATCTTAACTATAGTTCGTTTTACCTTTCTAAGAATCTTCGATTGATCCTATAGAAACTATTGCATAACGAATCTTTTTTAAAATAAAAGTCCCATACAAAAGATGATACCGACCAATATTAAATTATTGATATTACAAATAATATACAATCAACAGCAGGCCATTGCATATCGTGATAAAACTGTTGAGCTCCAAGAATTACTAGCAAATCCAAAAATTGACGCTAGCACCTTAGGTCAATTTCAACAACATAAACTTACAAAAATATACTACAGAGAGGCCCAAACTATGACACTGAGAAGTTTCAAGACCATTGTGGTGGAAATATTGTCCACTCAAATAACAACAGATCAATCTGCCAATAACACGACCACTGCAGAAAACGGCCAAGCATCGTGTACAGACATTGCAACTCTTGCTAATTATTTCTATCAACAGAGGATAATGGAATTACAAGAGAGGGAAATTCCAGAATTGAAAGAGCAAATCCAGACACAGCTGTCCATGCCTTAATTGATTATTTGTGGCGATCAATACACCATAATGTTGCTATGTTGATGCTCTATTCATGTGATTCCATATGTTATTGTTTTTTCGAAAATTCGATGAGAAAAATAAACTAAAAATTTTAAAATAGAACTTCGATGAGCTTCATGATCATGGAATGTTAGTTAGAAAAGCATTTCGAATTCACATCAGGGAAAAGCAATATTCAATCAAGACCTTCCTAATATTTCTTCAGTGAAAAGTTTGGTGAGGTAAAAGAATAATTGCAGTTGCACAACCGCAGTAGAAAGTGAAATGCGTAATTTGATTACTTTAAACAAAGGAACGTTTAGGCCTGTAGTTGGTTCCGATACTCCAACTGACAATGATATTTCAAACTTTCAATTGCTTGATAGTGTATTTGATACGGTTTCTGAATGTATCACTTGTGCTCTCATGAATGCTGAATTAGGTCTCGTTGCGATTCAACAATACATGAAAAATGGCCAAATGAATCCCTTAGCAAGTTTTAATATTCAAACATTCAACGATTCATTACTCTCATTTGTACATTTTGATGATAGTAATCAACTAGTTCTGGTTTTTGAGCAAGGTGATATTTATTCCATAACATACGATCCAGAAACGTTTGATATTGATAATATGGTAGTAGAAATAGTTGGTTCTATAGATAATGGTATAGCATCTGCAGAATGGTCATTGGATCAAGAAACCTTAGCTTTGGTTACAAAGGAAAGAAATTTAGTGCTATTAAGTAGATATTTCGAACCAATATTGGAGCGTCAACTAGATGTTGATGACTTGAAGATATCAAAGCATGTGTCTGTGGGCTGGGGTAAAAAGGAAACACAATTTAGAGGTAAGGGAGCCCGTGCTATGGAAAGAGAAGCTTTGCAAAGTTTAAAGGCTTCTGGGCTTGTTGGCAATGAGCTAAGAGACCCTACTATGCCTTACATGGTCGATACAGGTGCAACAACAGAACTTGATACTTCCAAGATAGAAATTTCTTGGAGGGGTGACTGTGAGTATTTTGTGATTAGTACATTGGAAGAAGTGGAAGACCCAGATAATGCATCAAAGAAGATTAAGAGAAGAGCATTGAGGGTATTTTCAAGAAATGGTGAACTGAATAGTGCATCAGAACCTGTTACAGGGATGGAAAATCAAGTTAGTTGGAAACCTCAAGGCTCATTAATTGCCTCCATTCAACGTAAGACCCATTCAGGAGAAGAAAATTCGTTAGATTTAATTTTTTTCGAAAAAAACGGTTTAAGACATGGAGAATTTGATACAAGATTACCATTGGATGAAAACATTATATATCTATGCTGGAATAACAATTCTGAAGTTTTAACAATTGTACTAGAAGATAAAATTCAGTTGTGGACCTCCAAAAACTACCATTGGTTCTTGAAACAAGAACTCTTCGCACCATCTATTAAATATGCAAAGTGGCATCCAGAAAAGGAATTTACTTTAATGTATGGTAATGATAATAGTGTAAATATTGTTGATTTTGCCTATAAGATGGCTCAAGGGCCAACAGTACAACCATATGATATCGGTACATCTCTAGTGATTGATGGATCTATCTTGAATGTTACACCCCTATCATTTGCCAACGTTCCTCCTCCAATGTACTATCGTGACTATGATGTTAAATCAAATCTAATTGATGTAGCTAGCAGTTTATCTAATGAAATATTCGCAGGTGTTACCAAAGATGGATTGGTTTTAGTTTGCATGCCTACGTTGGAGGATAAGAGAAATAAGGGAAGCAAAACAATTTTTATTGAGTATGATAAGTATCAATTTGCAAGTGAAGTTGACACGATACGTCAAGTTGCTTTTGTCAATGATACCACCGTAGGGATTTTACTGGATTCTCAAAATTTGTCTAGAGTTGCTCTAATTAGTGTTCAAGATATCACACAACCAACATTGATAAAAATTGTGGAGTTATATGACAAAGCTTTATTGTTAAGAGCTGATTTTGAATACGAGCACTTCATATATGAAGTCCGAGATGGTACAGTATTCCAACTCAATATTTCGGGAGAGATTCGGGAAATTACCAAATTTCCTGAATTGGTACGTGATTTTAGAGTGAAGAGAATATCTAGCTCTTCTAATGCAACAGAATGGGCTCAAGAAGATACAGAATTGTTTGCATTTGGGTTAACTAGTAATGGGAAATTATTTGCTAACCAAATCCAATTAGCGTCTTCAGTCACTTCTATAGAGATTTCAGAAACATTATTGCTCTTTACTAATGCCCAACACTATTTACAATTTGTCCACTTAAATTCTACGAACTTCAAACCCCTGCCAATAGTCGAAGGTAATGTCAATGATGAACGTGTGCGTGCTATTGAAAGGGGATCGATCATTGTTTCAGTTATTCCCTCAAAGTCAGCTGTCATTTTACAATGTGCTCGTGGTAACTTAGAAACTATCTATCCAAGAATCATGGTATTAGATGGTGTTCGTAAAAACATTAAGGATTTGGAATATAGATCTGCATTTATTAGCTGTAGGACACACCGTATTAGTTTGGATATTTTATATGATTATGCTCCGGAACTTTTCCTTGGAAACTTGGAACATTTCATAAGCCAAGTCGAGAAAGTTGATTATTTAAATTTGTTCATTTCGTGTTTAATAGAAGAAGATGTGACTGTCACTAAATATAAAGAAACTATATCATCCAGTACCGATACTTCCTTTGAGGTTGAACAGGAACCATTAACAGAGATGCAAGAATACATGAAAAAAAAAATGTTTGATCCGACAAAATCGAAGGTCAACAAAATATGTAAAGCTATTTTGAATGTTTTATTGAGTAAGGAAGATTATAAAAAGAAATACTTGCAATCCATTCTGACTGCATATTCATCTCAAAAGCCGCAAAATTTAGAAGATGGTTTATCTTTAATTGCTGACTTACAGAATGATGAAGAAAGGGACTCGTGTGTCACATATTTATGCTTTTTACAAGATGTTAATGTTGTTTATAAAACTGCTTTATCTCTTTATGATGTTAACTTGGCCCTGTTAGTTGCTCAAAAATCTCAGATGGATCCACGTGAATATTTACCATTCTTACAGATGCTCTTTGACCAAAAACCTTTGTTCCGTCAATATTTGATTGATGATTATTTAAAGAACCATGAGAAGGCCGTTACTCATCTTGTTGAGAATGAAAAGGGCTCTAATGGCGTATCGAATGAAATTGTTGAATATGTTGAAAACCATGAATTGTATCGCTGTGCTCTTTCATTATTTAAATATGACCAAGCAAAGCAAAACATAATTTATAAATCATATGCTGAATTCTTGCTTTCAAAACAGGAATATAATGAAGCTGGCGTAATTTGGGAAATGTTAAAGGAGAATAAACGTGCTAAGGAGGCATATACTCAGGGGAAAAAATGGCGTGAATCTATGTCTATCACGGTAAATGAATTTCCAGAAGAAATTGTCACAACAGCAGAAGATTTGGTTTCTACATTAGTATTTGAACATAGATACGTTGACGCTGCAGAATTGGAATTACAATTTTTGAAGAATATCGAGAAAGCATTAGAGTATTATTGTAAAGCTTATCATTATGACACAGCTTGTCTTGTTGCCAATATTCATCATAAGCCAGAACTTCTTGAAACTGTAATCGATGAAGGTTTGAGAGAAGGGTTTAGTACTATTGCTGAGCTTGTTGCCGATTGCAAAGGTCAGGTTAACTCACAATTAAGAAGATTACGAGAGTTAAGAACAAAGAAGGAAGAAGATCCATACGCTTTTTATGGCCAAGAAACGGAACAAGCAGATGATGTATCGATTGCACCCTCTGAAACTTCTACGAAAGAGTCTTTTTTTACCAGATATACAGGTAAGACTAGTGGAACTGCCAAGACTGGTGCATCAAGAAGAACTGCCAAAAACAAACGTCGTGAGGAAAGAAAAAGAGCAAGAGGTAAGAAAGGTACCATTTATGAGGAAGAATATTTAGTACAATCTATTGGTAGACTGATAGGAAGACTGCAACAGACAATACCAGATGCAGTCAAGTTAATTGAAGGATTAGTTAGAAGAAGAATGAGAGAACAAGCTTATCAGGTCCAAAAGAACTTTGTAGAGGTTCTTGATCTGCTGAAGGCTAATGTCAAAGAAATATATTCTATTGATGAGAAGGATAGAGAGAGAATAGATGAGAATGGTGATGTATATTATATTCCTGAAATCCAGGTGCCTATAATTCCGGAGTTCCCTGTTAAGAAAGTGGTTGAATATTAATTAGGCTAACCCCACCGAAAACTTTTGAATTCATCCTACATACCATTAAATAAAGAAATTGGCTGAATAGAGAGCACTTACTTATATAATTACATATGCCTTCAGAGTATTACATTAATTGTAGTAGTTCGAATTATTCTGTCGTTGAGGATCTTTCATCTTGTGGATGGTTACACCTTTATTATTGATGTCCGTTATTTTTCCGATATCCTGTGGAGTTATAATGATTGTCTGAGTTCTAGAATTATCCTTTAACTTTTTTACTATTAAACTTGTGCCAATTTTCCTGTTTACCTGATCCATAAAAACATCGAATTCATCCAATGCAATGATTCTTGACCTCATGGGCTTCCATGTGGCAAGTAGAAGAGCCATCTGAAAAAAAGATTTTTCCCCACCAGAAGAAGTGTCTACCTTTCTAATAACCTCATCATTTGAGGACCGAATATGTATATCCAAACTCTTTGTATCCTCATTAAATAATAGTCCTCCAGCAAATTTTTTAAATCTTAAAGATGCCCTAAAATCTATGTCTGCTTCAGTACAGGTAGTTTTACGAGCCAATTCAAAATTTTGAAATCTCGCTTGAATTGAACTTTGCAGGAACTTCAAAGCTTGATCAATTTCAGAAAATTTCCTTTTTGCTGTCTTATATTTTTGTCTACTTGTTTCATACAACTCCATGACCTTGTCCCTTGTTAAACCTAAATTCTGTTCTACTCTTTGGATCATCTTTGAAATTCTGTCAAGTTCTTCTTTAACTTCTTCTTGGGTTGAAGGAAGAGAGTGCTCCTGTAATAATTCCTTTGGACAAAAATTCATGGTATCAGTTGTTTGTTGAGCTATACCTTCTTGCAATATCCTGATATTTTCGTTAGTCTTCGTTGATATCTCTTCGTAATATCTCTTTTTGTTTTGGTAACGTTCAATTTTATCATTCAACTCATTTTCCAGAATAGTAGATTGTTTTAAATTTTGTCTTGATGTTTCCATTTCTTGCTTTAATTTTTTGATTATTTCTTTTGAAGTATCATATTTTTCTCTTATTGGTTTAGTCTTATTGACAAGAGCCTGGATTTCGAAAGATATTTCTTGTATTACAGCTTCATATCTTGACAAGGCAAGTTCTTGTTTTTCTTTTTCATTTATTTTAGAGGTTAAAGTACCAGTATCCACCTCTCTTCCTATATTTATTTTTAATTCAGTAATTTTGTTATTATTTGTTTTAACGCTTTTACGCAATTCATTATGTTGATTCTGTGTATCTAAAATAGTTGAGTGCAAAGTTTGTAATTTTTGTTCATATTTTTCCCTTATTTTCATTATATCCTGTTTATCCTGCATAATTAATTCTTTCATATACCCTGCCTCATCTTTAAAGTCAGATCCAGCCTTGAGAAGAATTTTATCCGAATAACTAACGGTATCAATACGATACTTACCTTGTAATTGAAAACCACTCTTTTGATCCCTTAAAGATAAAACCATACGAACATTTTTGGTCTCACTATCTAGGAATTGTTTGGCTTCATTTCTATTCTCAATTAAAACAACCTTTTCTATTCTAAAGTGATCGATAAATAAACGCAACAGTTCTGGCTGAGAGAATTCAAGAGCATCTATAACAGTTGGAAAATAACAATGAGCTTTCCCTTTTTCATAATCTAACTTTTGTTTCAATGCAGGATAGTAGTAAAGCGTTATACCATCACGAATGCCGCAAGATGCTTGCATTTTATGAAATAATCTTTCGTCTTCATGGCTTGACACAATAAAACCATTTAGTGCATTAGATATAATTTGTTGAATAGATCTCGTCCATTTTTCGAATCCAGGCTTCACTTTAACTAAATTACATAGAGGGCCAATTGGCGGAGATTTAAATTCCTTTGATCTTGAAGAAATCATTTGTAATAGACGATCTGTATTTCTAGGAAAATATTTTAAATAGCTACTTTTCCCCTGAGATATGTCCTGGATATTGGCTTCCTTATTACGTATAGAGTTGTCGATCCTTCGAATTTCGGAGTTTCTATTTTCTAATAATCTTCTTTCTTCATTTCTATAATCTTCTAGAAGAACATAAAAAGAATCTGCGCCTGATTTAAGTTTTATTGTGGCATCCTCTAATTCTTTTAGCATTCTTCTCAATTCGTTTTTCTGACCTCCTGACTCGTTTTGTAAATCAGTTTCTAATTGTTTAATAGTTTTGTTAAGTAAGTCGAGTTGAGATTTACACATAGATATGCTCTCAATTGTCTCCTTTTCATTTGACTTTTTCTCAGTATATTTATTATTAAGCTCTCTTAAGACATCTCGTAACTCCTGGAATTCAGTGCTTATCTTCTGTTCCTCATTAGATTTATTTTCTATCTCTTTTTCTATTAAAGACCGATTTTCATGAATATTACTAATTTCATCTGTTCTCTTCTGTATTTTCTCATTTATTCTATTTATTTCTCTTTGTATTTTTGCAACTTCTTTTTCAAGGGTAGTTCTCGAACAAATATTGGCTTCAATATCTATCCAACGAGACTTACCTTGTAAAAGTCTTTTCCTTTCAGTTAGATCTGTAGTTTCAGTGAGCTCTTTTAGCAACTTTTTTGCCGCATCGTACTCAGTTTTCAACAATTGTAGGTGTTGTAAATGCCTATTCATATTTTCTTTAGATTTTTCATGAATTATTTTGGCTCTATCTAAATTTACTGCGATTTCTTGTAGCAGAGTTCCCTTCATAAAATGCATATATTTATCCTGCGGGGTTCTCGCTGTAAGAAATGATCTGGCAGCATCCTGGGATAGAAAACACATCGGATTACTTACTGGCACAGAAAAGTAATCAATAACCTTTTGGATATCTTTTTTCTTGTTACTCACTTCCTTCCCTGATTCACTCTTGATGCTAAAAGTTGCAGGGACATCTCTTCTTAACTTTCTCTCGATGATAATTGTATTTCCAAAAATGGCTTGATCATACGCCCCAAATCGACTATTATCCAGGTGCAATGTTATAGTGGCTGTATGGCATCCTTCTCTGATCAGATCTTTTAAAGAGGAACCTCTATTTGTATCGCTAGTTTTAGCACCTAAACCAATAGTTATAGCAGTCAAAATGGCACTTTTCCCACTACCATTATTTCCAACAATGAAATTTAATGTTGGACCTAAGTCTAACTCGAAGTTCTCATGACACATAAAATTTTTGAGCGCAACTTTCTTTATATATCCCGATGGTATATCTTCACCAGGAATATTTTCGGTAGTGTCATTAGACCATGATGCCTGTGTCATAGGTGCGTAGGTTTGACGTCTTTTTTTCCTTGGTTGTCCTTCATTCGTATTGAATTCCTCTACAGTTGAAGTAATATGCAATAGCTCATCAGGGGCTTGCTCAAAAGTTCTCTTCTTAGAGGATAGCGATCTAACTGCACTCATTCTCGCTCTCTATAACGATTCAAAGCAGTGTTATAATGAAATCAAACACTTTCTGTAAAATACATAAAATGATACGTATTTGTATGGATAACTCTCTATGGTATTGAATTCTGCTTCTTGATGCTCAATGATGTTTATTGTTATGCCCGATGAGATCTGTTTGAAGTTTTTCAATATTCGCGTTCCACCTAAAAATTAAGTACAATATTAAATATTACTAAGGAGATGTATAATACAAGAAAAAGATCACCCTTATAAAGAGTTTGAAGATCATTGGTTTCCATTTTTCTATGAACTTTAAGATTATGTTCAGGCTAAAATTGAAAGTGAAAACTCTTAAATCCGTAAGGAGCATATCCTCAAATGAATTATCTAAGGATACAATTCCAGAGCTTAATCTTATATCACTTGGAAAGAAATGGCAAGCAAAAACTTTAAAAGGATGTCAGTCTTTGGTACCTCATGGTGAACTGTCATCAATCCAATCAAGGGACACAAAGTATATACTTTCCATGTTTCCGTACCCTTCAGGGATGTTGCATATGGGTCATTTTAGAGTTTATGTTATAAGTGACTCGATTAACAGGTTCTATAAGCAAAATGGACATAAGGTAATTCATCCCATGGGTTGGGATGCATTCGGTTTACCTGCTGAAAATGCAGCAATTGAAAGAGGTATAAATCCAGCTGTCTGGACAAGAGATAATATTTCCAAAATGAAAGAACAATTGAATATGATGTTGGCAAATTTTGATTGGGATAGGGAAATTGCTACTTGTGATCCTCAGTATTACAAATTCACCCAATGGATCTTTTTAAAATTATTTAAAGCAGGAATGGCATACCAAAAAGATGCAGAAATAAATTGGGACCCAATAGACCAAACTGTTCTGGCTAATGAACAAGTTGATTCAGAGGGAAAGTCCTGGAGATCCGGAGCACTTGTTGAAAAACGCATGCTAAATCAATGGTTTTTAAAAATAACAGAGTTTGCTAAGATTTTAAATGCAGATTTGGAGAAATTGCAAGAATGGCCAGAAAATGTGAAAAGCATGCAGCGTCATTGGATAAGTGAATCAGAGGGAACCGAGGTATTCTTTACTTTGAATCATCACGAATTCTCTGACGTTAAAATTTTTACTACCAGAGTTGAAACATTACCAACGGTTCAATATATTGCGTTGTCTTTATCTCATCCAATTGTTCAAAATTTTCGAAATGGTGACATGGAACTACAAAGTTTCATAGAGAAAGCATCGAAGTTACCTCCAGACTCAAAAGAGGGCTACAAACTAAGAGGATTACGAGCTATAAATCCATTAACTAAGAAAGAAATTCCTGTATTTGTGGCACCGTATGTTTTAGCTACCAAAACTGGGGCCGTTATGGGGAATCCAGCGCATGATGAGAGAGACTTTGCCTTTTGGGACTTAAATTGTCCAGGATCCGTTATAATTCCTTGTATTGAGCCCTTAAATATTGTAGACGATAATCCAGCACTGAAAACTGAAGAAAAAATGCCTTACATTCTTGATGAAGGAATTATGAACGAAAATGCAATGGAGTTTGTTGGCCTGAATACGGAAGTTGCAAGGGAAATGATCATAGATGAATTGACTGATATTAAATTAGGAAAAAAAACTACCACATATAGATTAAGAGATTGGTTGATCAGCCGACAACGCTATTGGGGAACACCTATTCCTATTATTCACTGTGATGAGTGTGGAACGGTCCCTGTTCCTGAAAAAGATCTTCCAGTAATTTTGCCTGATCTACCTGAATTACATGACAAAGGAAATCCCTTATCATCCATTTCTTCATTTGTCGATGTTTCTTGTCCATCTTGTGGTGCTCCCGCGAAAAGGGAAACAGATACTATGGATACCTTTATTGACAGTTCATGGTATTATCTACGTTACTTAGATCCCAAGAATCCACATGCATTATGTTCCTCACAAAAAATTAGGGATTCTCTTCCAGTTGATATATATATAGGAGGTGTTGAACATGCCATCTTGCATTTGCTTTATTCCAGATTCATTTACAAATTTCTCGTTTCAATTAACGATGACTGGAAGAAAGATGAATTTAGAGAACCGTTTAAGAGGCTAGTTACTCAGGGTATGGTTCAAGGAAAAACTTATGTGAATCCAGAAAATGGTAGATTTTTGAAACCTGATGAATTAGAATTCCACCCTGAAAAGGGACATCTGATGATAAAGGGAACCAACAAGAGCCCGTTGATTACCTATGAAAAAATGTCCAAATCTAAATACAATGGTGCAGATCCTAAAGACTGCATAGACAAGTATGGACCAGATGCGACTAGGGCTCATATTTTGTTTCAAAGTCCAATTGAAGATCCATTAAATTGGGATGAAACTAAAATTACAGGGATTGTAAAATGGCTGCGCAAAGTTATTAGAATAACACATACGTTAACCAATAATGATTCATACAGTACTGATTACGTGACCCCCTCTGATTTGAACGAGGAAGAAGTTAATTTGCACAATACAATGCAAGATCTATTGAAATCTATCACTGATTCTTTCGACAAGCACTTGACCCTGAATACTGTGATATCGGATTATATGAAAATCACGAATGTCTTACAGATGGGAACAGAATCTTCTAATGTTCGGAAAGATTTTGTTTTTCACAATTTGAAGAAGCTAATTACAGTGATGTATCCGGTGACTCCATCAGTCGCAGAAGAAGCAGCATCCCTTATAAACAATAATTTATCCTCCAATTGGAATATGTATATCTGGCCTAGAATTGAACAGAAAACAGAACCAAAATTGCAAAAATATAAGATTATAATAGATGGACGTGTGAAATTTTACCATTATGGTGATAAGGACTTCTTCAAACTAGCAAGAGGAGAGGTTATAGACGCTCTCTTAAACACAGAAGGTGGTAGAAAATTTCTAAGAAATAGATCTCAGGATATTAAAAAGGTCGTGTTGAAGCCCAGTGTGATAAGCTTCCTATTTAATAAACCACCAAACTCGGAATGATATTTGAGTGTTAAATGAACAAATTTTATTTATATTGTTGAATATTTAATGTACTTGTATATAAATTATTAATGCCTTTTTGGAAGATCGATGCTTCTAATTGAGGAGTATAGAAAGTTTGCAATTTCTTGATATTGGTCGATATTATAAATACCTTCCAGAATAGCAAGCCGAAGGGAGGCATAGCTATCTATATTGGGTATCCATGTGTCCTCGATTGTTGATTTACTTATGAAATGTTTGTATCCTTGCTCCGTTAAATACTCATCATATTTCCTAGTTGCTATTGAATTTTTTTCTAATTGTCTTAGGATTAAAGTTGAGACATATATCAATGGGAAAATACCGGTTATCGTATAAATTTCATAGGATTGTTCTGAAGATATATTATGTTTAATAAGTTCTTTAATAAAGTTTGTGGGGATATCAAATATTTTTCTGGAACTTAATATTTTTATTCTCCATAAATAGGTAACTAAGTCTAAAATACGTCCATTTTGAAGATCTATGGTTGATGTCTTGCTATGGCTTCCGATTAATAAGTTTCTCGATTTGACTAGATAACGACAACATGCATTGAGAAGAAGCGGATCATCCATTGATAGTATTTTATGTATATATAATGAGGGATATGTTATTAGTGAAGGATCCCAATTGGTGTGATCTGGTAGCACACAAAAAATATTCAAAAAATCAATGAGTGTTATAGTAGTTAATGTGTCAGGCGTCGTATAATTGATTCGTGATAATAAAAGCTTACCGGATGATTCTAATAGGTCATTTATATTTTTAGAATATATTGAGATAGGTTGATACTTGATCCAAGATAAAACCATACTAAAAATGCAGCGACAGAAAAGTACAAATAAGGGGGAACGATTATCTTTAGACTCGATAAATACAGATCCTATTATCAAAAGAAAGGATTTGTAGAAACTTGAGAAATCAATATCTCTTGGTTTAATAAATGGGAATAATTGTGAACAGAATTTTAAAAACAATGCAGGATTTGTCTCAAAATAACTCACAGTAAAAAATTCATTTATGACTCGGGATATTAGTGTTTCATAAAAGAGTAAGGCATTCATAGCATTGGTAAAATTAGTGCAATGTTTTGATGGTCTGAATTCTTTGAAACTTTTTTTTATGTTCAGAGAAATAAAGAGATAAATTTGTTCTTCCAATGGGCCATTAGGATAATAATGAAGGATGACTAGGGATCGGAATGCTAATGGCATAGTCATTATATCGTTACGGGGTATTAATATCTCACTGTTTATCGGTATTTTTAAACAGTTCCACTGTGAAAGCTGCTGATATATAGTTGAATTTTGAAAATTGTTGGCTAATGATGTGTTTAATAATGGTGAATTACTTTGACTCATCAAAAAGCCTTTCTTGTGTAAATTTAGCATCTCCTCAATATCTGCCCCTTCGTAAGCTCCTTCAGAAGCATGACTCAGTACTCTTAATAAGGAAGTATAGAAGTTATTATCAAATTCTATATTTCGAATTTTATTTAATTGCATTATATTGCAATCAATTCTGTTAATAGATTCGGAAATCATTTTGGATTTACCTAACAAGCACTCAAAGTGTTCCAACAATAAAGTTCCGTATTCTCTAGAATTGGTATATCCAAATGTTCGGGATATCTTCTCAATATATTTGACTTTCCATGGTTTAACGTCATCAGTAGACTTGTGACTCCATATCAAGAGAAAAGTACACCACTCTTGTAGGTAATCGAATTGCCAAAGATGGATCCAGAAAGATTTATCGGAATCATTACAATATCTTAGAAGAAACCCTACATGTACAATCCATTTGCAGATAGAATTTTGAACAGAATAAGGTACCTCCACAATTGATGGTGAATTGAACGTGGCAGTTCCCAAATTATTTATAATTGTTTCAACGATATCAATAGATAAGAATTCGTTGGGTAACAGACAATTTTCTATGATATATACTTTAGTGGAAGCAGATAGTAAATCTGAATGAAAGATAAATCTTAGAAATAATTGAATTTGATTTGATGTGAAACCAAAAAGACGAGATCTTCTGTACAAAATATCCAATCTTTCTGAGAGCAACGCTGCGGGGGTTGTTCGATCTGATGTGATCAACGCATTTAGTGTTGCATTGAGTATTTCATCCATAAGTTATCTGATGGTTTTTTTGTGTCAAGAGTTTCTTGTCACAGTTTTATAAGCTGTTGTCTTTCTATAGAAATATAGAATTCGCGTTTACTATATAAAGTAAATAAACATAATTATTTATTTATAAAACAAATATACCGGTCTCTTTAGACCGTTAGTAAACCATTTACATCATAAGAAGATCTTGAACGAATGTAAGGATCTAATTGAGAATAATTAGAGCGGAGCTGGTTTTGTAAATCCTCTCTTCTCTTTCTATTGGTGATTAATTCATCACTATTAGCGCTCTCAATCCAAGCTACAGTTGTCGTAATGAAATCATTAATTAATCCTTCAGTTTCTTTCAAAATTTCTCCTCGTGTAACTTTATCGGAAAGAGGTTTGTCAAGGGATTCGTTTGGTTTTCCATAATGTTCCAAATCAATATTAGATTTACCACCTAGATATTTGGGGATATTGGAGTCATCGACGAATTTCATTAAATCAGAGTGAGAATTAGTGAATTTAATCTTGGACACAACAATTGGGTCTAACCATTTCTTGACAATAGCCCAAATGGGATTAAACAGCCATGGGGCCTTGTGGATTAATAAATGACCTAGAGATTCGGGATAGTGGTTTTCAAAACATGAGATTAGGAACTTCACTGGTTCATATTCCATATTCGATAATGAAAAGTGTGATAAGTCAAAAATGATGGTGGTAGATCCCATTCTGTTTTTATTGAACAACTTACACAGTTCTATAACTAGTAATGCAAATTTTTCAATATCTTTTGAGCTTTGTTGTGAAGGTTTATGTAGCTTGGCTCTAACTAGCAATAGAGGACGATTATCTTTGTCTCTACCACAAATTACAGCTTTCTGCAATTCTATATTCTTGATAACACCAACTTCGTTGTTTCTATAAAAGTAATTCTCACCATTGAGAATAATTGAGGTCGTATCAAATAGGGGAGTTGATCTCCATGCCCAATCGTGGACCAACATAAATATTGCCTTATTTACATCCCAATTCCTAGCTTTCAAATATCTCATCAATGCATCATCTGGGTATTCAGTTCTTAATGATTCCCAAAACAGTTTTAAAGATTTTTCAGGGTCTAAGATTTTTAAAGAGTGATGGAGTAATCCTACATAATATGGCTCTGCTTTGCCGCGAGGGATATTATGATGTGAAGGCTCCTTACCAATAGATTTTCCAGCTATTGGTTCAGTGGGGATACTGTACAATCGACTTAGAACTTGCTTCCTGGAATCCCAGACAGAAATTGGAATTCCTTGTTTTGTGTGATCAAGTTTTGAATTGTCCAATTCTTGAAATAATCTAGATCCATCGACAGGGATTCCCCAAAGGTGGAACAAATAGGTCCACAACTGTTGTAATTCTAGTTCATGTTGCTCTTGCAGCATTTGATGGGTCATTTTGTAGCACGGCTCTTTTGAGATGGATCTTGGCTGGAGACTTTGCAAAAAGTTCGTTTACTTATAAGCACAAAAATGTCAAAAATGTCAAAATTGAAAGTGAATAATATTGCACCAAAGATGTACGTGTTCAGAGGAACCTTTTTTCTAGTTTATAGAACAATATTCCTGTCGACAGATATACTTCTCTGGACAATCGTATAAACTCGTATATACACCTATTTGTTCCATTATTTACTTTTGTTTTGTTGAATGATTTTTAGATGTTTTTCAGGTCGAAAGTGTATGTTCCTGAATAGCCTACTTATTAACATTAAGAGGGCTGTGTAAAATAAGCGACATACCGGAACTAATAAAAAGTTGCCATTGTTGATTGTGTAATTATGCTACGGCACTTTACCTGTCTTTGTAGGCCATATATGTATCTATAGATATATATCTCAAGGAAATTATGAGACCAACATGCCTTGTGCACAAAAGTAGTTCTATAAATATTCATTCAGTCTAAGAGACACAATCCCCAAACCATGACAATCCTTTTGCCCTTCCAGTTCCTGGGCATCTTGTTTTGCAGTTGATATTTGATCTCACAGCAATATTTTGCATTTTATAAAATAGAAAAAAAATATTGCACCACAATCACAATCAAAACAACCGCAAGAGGAGAACCGTAGAAACAACAGTTGTTGCAGAAAATGACTAATATTAAAGTTGAGCCAGGTTTGGAGTTTAAGGGGAATATATTTAGCGATTCAGAGGAAAGCACTCTGAGAGCTCCAGGGCCTTCTTCCAGCTCCAGGGGAAATAGCCGCCCAGACGTCAATGTCAACGAAACGCCACTCATAGACCACAATATGCATAAAAACGACGTTAAAAATGCAAAACTGGCCAGTTTCCTCCTTAACCCTGGTCAGTTTGTCAAGTCTTCGATAGAATGTGGTAATAAGACTAGCAGCAATTTGCTAACATCCGCCACCAAAGTGAAACAAGAACCTGATGCTGGCCATAAGAGCATTAAGAGAACTAAGTCCACCGATCACGACCATGGGGCTGAAGCTCAATCCATTAAAAGAAACAAATCATACAATATCTATAAGCACGGTCCTTCCTCCAGCAGCAGGCTGGAGAGTCAAAAGAACATTGAGGGAGAGGGCAATAAATATAACGGCAAGACCCACCTCAAGACTCAACACACCAAAGAAATGAATGACCACGATAGTCTATTGGACTCAGATAAGGATACCTCCACGTTGGAGGAGAATGTTGTTAATCCTGGCGAGTTCATTCCAATATGCACAAACTTGTACGAATCACATGAGCATATCCCTGAAGACAGCCAAATTTATGAACAATTACTTCCTGAAGATCACGAATTGTCGGAAGAAATGCTCTGTAAAGACATCATGAAGTGGGATTTCAAACAATGGTGTCAATATGGTGAAAAGTTGAGCCAAGAATTCCACTTGTCGATCGTAGAGGTAGCCAAGCAAAGATGTGCGCTTAACCATAAATTGCGGGCAATCATCGCTGTAATCAACGAAAGAGCGGAAGCGCTGAATGTTCAAGGGAAATTACTAGATGACAAATTGGCGAGGATTAAGACACTGGCCAAGGAAATATTGGATATCATCTAGAGGTCCGATTGCCCAGCACAGGTCACACATCTGTGACTTCGCTGCTGCTGCATTGCTTGTATTTGATGAATCATAGCTATTTTAGATCGGAATCTTCCTCTGCTTCCTCCTCCGTTTCACTGTCACTGTCATTGGCGGTGGTATTTAGAGCTGGAAGGGACGTCGTGTTTGTCACTGCTGACGAACGTCCTGCTGGTCTCTGTTTGCTGTTTCCCAATGAAGAAAATAATGCGCAAAAAAATTTCAAAGGTCAAATAATATGTGAAAACCTCGAGAAAGAAAAACTTAAAAAATTTACACACATCAAATAAGAAAGATATACAAACAAACGGTGAGTTGGGAAGCAGGTAAAGCCGGAGATTAGAGCAATATTTCGTGTGAGAAAAAAAGTCGGGGAAGGTACACAGGATTCAAAACAAAGGTTGATAACAGACAGGAGTGTGCTTACTCAGTGACATCTGTCCTCCGTTAAGAATTTTTTGTGCTTTTATTTTTGTCAATAGGTGATAGACGGCGACACTGCTCTTTTTTAGCCGTCATTGAAGAAGGATAGAAAAATATCTCGAAAAATACACCAAACGAAAATAATAAACAAACGAAAAACAAGAAAAAATAAGGTAAATATACATCTAAAATCTATTAGGGGTTATAACTAGCGCCGCAACGGATATATTGCATCGACATTATCAAGGAAAGGCAATACACAAAAGAATCCAGTTCCATTTAGATCAGAAACACCAATATTTTTTATTATATTAATATCATTCCATTATTGTTTTTACCTGCAATCTTTGCATTCCTTTTAACTCTTTTTCACATTACCATCATTTTTTTTTTCATAACTATACCATAATTTGTTATCTGCGTCTGTTCTTTTATTCTCAGTTGATTACTTTGTAAATCTCCGAATTGTATTATTATATTTATTATCATCACGGTAAGATTATAGCTAGGCTCGCATTTCTCTCCTTTTTTTCCAAGACAAAAAGCAAGACAAAAAAACTTGACTATTCCTGTATTTACGATGTCAAACAAATTCCATTGTGATGTATGTTCTACAGATTGTACGAATAGAGTAAGAATAGCGTGTGCTATCTGTCCAGAATACGACCTATGTGTCCCTTGTTTTTCTCAAGGTGCATATACAGGAAACCATAGACCCTTCCATGATTATAGAATAATAGAAACGAATTCTTATCCAATCCTTTGTAATGAATGGGGTGCAGACGAAGAATTGGCTCTCGTGAAGGGAGCACAAAGTTTCGGTTTGGGTAACTGGCAAGATATTGCCGATCATATAGGAAGCCGGGCCAAAGGGGAAATCGCACAGCATTATCTCGATTATTATATTAATAGCAACTATTATCCTATACCAGATATAACTTCCACAGATTCAATTACGATCTCGCGAGAAGAATTCTTAGAGCAAAGAAGAAAAAGATTTGAATCTTTTAGAACAAAACCACTGGAACCACCAAGGAAACCACTCGCATCCGTACCAAGTTGTCATGAGGTTCAAGGGTTTATGCCTGGTAGATTGGAATTCGAAACAGAATTCGAAAATGACGCCGAGGACCCTATCAAAGATATGGTGTTTGAGCCAGATGATCAACCTTTGGATATAGAATTGAAATTTGCAGTGTTAGATATATATAACTCTCGTTTGACAACAAGAGCAGAAAAGAAAAGATTATTATTTGAAAATAATTTATTAGAGTATAGGAAACAACAAGGAATTGAGAAGAAAAGAACTAAGGAATCTAAAGAACTATACAATAGAATTAAACCGTTTGCTAAACTGATGACAGCCGATGACTTTCAAGAGTTCAGTAGGGATATTCTTGAAGAATTACGATGTAGAACAAGAATCCATCAATTACAGGAATGGAGAAGCAATGGCATAACAACTTTGGAAGCAGGTCTCAAGTATGAACGTGATAAACAAGCAAGAATTAATTCATTAGAGAAATTTGGTCATACGGGCAACATGAATGGTCAATATGAAAATGGAGGATATCTAACAGATTCGAATCCTGTAGATTCGAATACGGGCAGTATGAGATACAGAAATTCCACAGTATCGCATAGAAATAATATTGACTATTCACAGAGTCATAACGAAACGAATACACTCAATAAAAAGAGGATCATCTCCGTTAACGATATTCAACACAGTTCAGATTTTAACCTGTTATCGATTGAAGAACAACAACTATGCATGCAATTAAAAATATTACCAAAGCCATATTTAGCAATAAAGGAGATAATTTTCAGAGAACTTCTACGAAGTGGACCTAATATGACACAAAAGACTTATGCAGAATTGCTAAACATCGATCCTGTGAAATCTAACAAGATTTACGATTTTTTCCAATCACAAAATTGGATGTAACTATTCCACTGCTTCATTATATAAATTACGTCATGGTACAACGAAAATGAATAAATATTATCTAAAAAATTATTAAAAACAAAAATTAGTTAATATAAACTATATATGAGTTTATCAAAGCTTTTTTATAATTTGCTCCAAGATGCTATATCTTGGATCAATATCCTTGTCCATTTCTGCTAGATATGTTGATTTAATGAAATCAACGTATTGTGATTTTAGTGCAACGACAAGCTCCTTTGGTAATTTATTTTCATATGCCAAATATAGTTTTACTGACACCTGTAATTTTTCAATGTCCAAATTGTCTGCCTTCATGAACTTGACAGTATTAATTACATCCCAAAAGACCACCTCAATATATAACTGTGGTTCGTCTTTAATCAGTGATAATTTGGTATTGTTATTCAATTCATAGTTTTTCCAATATTGAATTATATGATTTATTAAATATTCTCTTTGTAGTTCTTTAAATTCAGCAAATAGAGAAATATAACTCTTACTTATTTCGAACAAGTAACAAACTGTTTCTTTTTGCAGTTCTTTATCCATTTCAGAATTGGACTCGATAGCATAATAACCCTTATTCTTATCATAAAAATACTTCGACAAAGATTGCATGGAAATATCGAAGATTGTCAATGCAATGTCACCTCTCAATGCGGGATTGGTGTCTACGTTACCCAGCATATTCATGTCGGCTTCAGGCAATTCGTTTAATTTATCTTTGAAAGCGTCACCACTAGTTGGAAGTTCTATATTATCACTGTTGGGACCTTTGGTATCCTTTTCTTGTTGTGTCAACATATCTAATTCCTGTTCTCTTTCATTTATTAATCCTAAGACCTTTCTTCTTGTAATTAATTTATTGATGAAATTAAGTTCGAATTTAATGTATTCATACCACAGTTTACTGGAGTCTGAATTAAACTTTAGACCGTTTTGGAAAAGAACTCTACAACTCTTGAAGTTGGCATGTACCTCGTATTCATATTTGGCACAACTTATCCAAATATCGACGTTATTTGGATATAATCTTAATAAACTGTTGTAAACCGTATGGATCTTCTTATAGGACGTTTGAGTCTCCTGAGTTTTCAAGAAATTCAGATACATAGACCAAAATTTGATGTTCGAAGGAAACTTGTTTGTGCCTCTTTCATAAATAAACGCTATTCTTTTTTTAATTGACGAATCAGACAACGAGTTAGTCCGCTTGGCATTCAATATTCTCTTGACCCTCTTCATTCTTAGCTTGTCTACATTGTTTTCGTACATGATATATTTAACATAGTCGTTGATAGAAGAGCCTCTAGAGTTTAATCTATGTTCAAAATCAGTCCTCTTCTTCATGATCAGCGACACCTCCTTCTTTGTGAACAATTTCTTGTCAATGAGATCGTCCAGTTCTGGAATGCATTGTTCCAAGTAGTATCTAGCCTTAGTTGACATTTTCCGCCCACTATTCTTTCTTGTCCTGCTGTGATCTCGATACACTGTCTGTCTATATATCTCAGTTCCTTCTTGATGGAGCTCATCGCATTTTACTTTTTATAAGAAATTTCAACAAAAAAAATTTTCGAAACTGAATAATCCAGAAATTTGGCATCAAAAAATGCAACGTGATTATCACTTGACCCTGGTGAACTGACTGTGCTGCTGCAATGAATAGCCTGTCCTCTCAGTCCGTCGTCTGTATGGATTGGATAACACAAGTGACCATAGAAATACATCCTGTACCACTGCGGATGTTAGGGGCTGGCGCCGATGATGCTGCAGACTTGGCTTGCAGCAGCTTTCATGTGACTGTGCCAAATATAGGGGAGCAAGCGTATCCCGAGCGGGATAAAAATGTAAAAAATCTTGGGAAAGTCATCTCGAACACATTTACATAAGCACAAAACATTATGCTTATCAGGAAGATCGAGCAAGTGATTTGCATCTGAGACAAGGGACGGTTTGAACGGTTTTGAAAAGTGCATGGAGTGGACTGGGAGTGGTCTCTGCTTGTGTGTGTGTTGTTTTTGTATTTTGAAAGCATTTGTTTGGTATTACGTAAGTTTGCATGAAAGATGATGACGCATGCTAATATAAACAATACGGACGCTGAGAAGGTCAGCGTCGAATCCCGAGGAGTTATTGGTCTTATAAAACGGGTATTGAAGTCGTTGCTAGTACTGTTTACTCTAATTCATCTTTTTTACAGTCTTTTTGGTGGTGGTAACTCGGGGATTACCACGAAGGTCAGACATTCGTTTAAGCCCGTGACTGGTCCTAATATTGACGACTTAGAGGCTTTGGGGTTGAATGGACTGTCGTCTTATATAGTTGAAACTGTGATGGAAGAAAATAATACGATAGTTAAAACCAAATCTAGGAAGTTGAATGGGAGATTTTTACATATTACCGATATGCACCCAGACCCTTTTTACGAAGAAGGCAGTTCCATTGACAATGTTTGTCATGCTGATTCCAAAAATATATTCCAACCAGAGCTGGATGATGAGGACTATGCACCATTATTTGGTAAGGCTATGTCAGGGTGTGATTCTCCCCGACTCCTAATGGAACAGACTTTGTTGTGGGTCTATGAAAATTTAAGAGATAAAATAGATTTTATTATTTGGACAGGTGATAATATAAGACACGACAATGATCGTAATCATCCAAGAACAGAATTTCAAATATTCGATCTTAATGATGAAATAGCTACCAAAATGAAGAGTCTATTTGGCAAAGAAAATGACCCGAACCCAAGATCATTTGATGTAGAAGTGATTCCAAGTCTTGGAAACAACGATGTTTTCCCACATAATCTATTTTCCTTGGGGCCGACTTTACAAACTAGAGAGTTTTATAGAATCTGGAATTATTTCATACCCCCTGAACAACAGCGAATGTTCGATAGGACAACTTCTTACATAACAGAAATCATACCAGGAAAACTAGCAGTTCTGTCCATCAATACTCTTTATATGTTCAAGGCTAATCCATTGGTGGACAATTGTATCAATAAAAAGCAACCGGGGTATCAGTTGTTATTGTGGTTGGGTTATGTGCTGGATGAATTAAGAACCAGAAATATGAAAGTCTGGATATCTGGACATGTCCCACCAATAACCAAAAACTATGATGAAAGTTGTTTCAATAAATTCTCATCATGGATTCATGAATATGATGATGTAATCATTGGTGGTGTTTATGGCCATATGAATTTGGATCATTTTGTCCCGGTAGATGGGGAAGAAGCCAGGAAGTTCGTTAGGGATCTAGAGCAAAAAACACTAAGGAAGGAGCAGATGATATATGATCTTATGCAGAAGGGGTCCCTGACATATAATGAAGCTATGGAAGTATATGTAACACTGAACTCGGATGCTCAAAGAGACATGGAGATAAACTTAGAGGCGCATATGGAAAGTAGCAGAGAAGCACATATAGAGGGATCTAAGCCACAAAATAAAGAAAAGTATATGGACTCTGTGAGAGAGACATATTACGATAAAATAAATAAATTATTAAGTTCGTTTGAGAGGAAGGATGTAAACATTGACGATGATACAGGAGATATTCACGAGAGCGGTAAGAAGAAAAATAAAAAGAAACCAAAGAGCAAAGAAGATATTTATAAACGATTTAATATTGTTAATGTTGCTGGTTCAGTAATTCCAACCTTCAATCCAAGCATTCGTGTCTGGGAATATAATATTACGAATTTGATAGATGATAGCACAATAGCTGAAGTAAAACCATGGGATGATTTTTTCGCTTCATTGGAACTTCAAATGGGAAGGGATTTGAATGATGATAGTAAGAGTTCAATGTTTGATATTGTTGCATCTGGTACTAAAAGTAGAAGGGATAAAACGATTCCCAAGAAAAAACCAGATGGCCTACCTGCAGGCCCTGGACATGAATTACAATTATTTTCTCCAATATCATTTGTTCAATATTATGCTGATTTGAAAAAGATTAACAATAAATATTACCAGTTAAAGAATGAAGGTAAAACAAACGAAGAGGCCATTAAAGAATCATTTGGATATGAGATTGAATATACTTCTAAAGATGAACCATATGCAATGAATTCTTTATTAGTAAAAGATTATTTGGAGTTAGCCTCAAAGTTGTCCAAAGAAAACAAACTTTGGAAAAATTTTAAGTATCGGGCGTTTGCATCAACAGGGTATACGGATACTGATGATGAGTAATTGTAATATCTCCATTTGTATGTTAATAAATAGTTAATTAAAAAACAAATGTAAAATATGATAAGAAGTACAATAATGGATATATAACGAATTCAAAAATGTAAAAGGCAGTATCTATTAGATAAACCCTATATACTTTTCAGGTGCATTTCTAGATCGAAAATGCAGAATATAAAGATTCTATAAAGGAGAAAAACCAGCTATATATACGATAAAAAGGAATAGAAAAATTGAACAGGCCTGGAGGATGTTTATTTGTTAGCCTTGTTGAAGTACTCCTTGGAACCTTCGACATCTGGTTTGATGGTAGCAGAACCTGGGGTCCAGTTACATGGCAGAACAGTACCGTTCTTGTCGGTCCATTGGAAACCTTCGACAATTCTTAAAGCTTCTTCAACGTTTCTACCGACTGGTAAATCGTTGATGGTGATGTGTCTAACAACACCCTTTGGATCGATGACGAATAAACCTCTCAAAGCGATACCTTCTTCTTCAATCAAGACACCATAGTCCTTGGACAAGGAGTGGTTGGTGTCAGCAATCAATGGGATGTCGACTGGACCTAAACCACCATCCTTTCTGGCAATGTTAGTCCAGGCTAACAAAGAGTATTCGGAATCGGTGGAAGCGAATAAGACTTGAGCACCTAAGTCTTCGAATCTCTTGGCAGCATCAGAGAAGGCCACAATTTCAGTTGGGCAAACAAAGGTGAAAGCCAATGGGATGAAAGCTAAGACAACGTACTTGCCCTTATATTTGTCTAAAGAAACTTCATCGAAGATACCATCGATGACGGCAGTCTTCTTGAAAGTTGGGGCTTGCTTTTGAACTTGGGCGACCATTTTTTTGTTTGATTGTTGTATTATAGAATGTACTGTTGGATTTACTGTCCTCGATTGGATTGGTTTTATGTGTATGTATATATATATATGTTACGACAATTACAAGATAGAAACGAAGAAATTGAGATCCAAAGAATAGATCAATTACCCTTTATATACTTTTTTTATGGCAATTTCGGTGAAACCAGAACCTCTTTGGTTCTACTTGTGCAAAAACTCTATCCATAAGATGCACGTAGAGCGAGAATATTCATTCTCCTTACAAAGAAGATAACAGAACAAAAGAATTAAGAACATCAATGCAAAAACTGAAAAAATTAATGAAAAAACCACACACTTAAGGTAATAATAATGATGTAGCTAGCTGCGTTCAATATACCGAGATAATTCGCCAATTCCTCCCTCCCCTGTGGAAAGAAGAACAAAAAACAATCGCCATATTAATTTTTCGAGATAATTTTTTTGTCTGTATGCACTAGCTTTTTTTTACATAATCAATGATTATACAAAATATCCATTTCGGTCCAGAACATGGGGAGTTCATTAGTTAATATGCAAGAAAGTGCTCGTCGAAGGCGATATACTCACCAAGCTGTGTGTGTCGGAACTGTTGGACCTCCCTGTTTTCTCCTCGGAGCTGGATCAATGATATTTGTTAGGTCGAGACACACCCGATAGAAAACGTAAGAAGCATGTCAAGGAATGACAAACACGGCGGGTTCTAGATCGTAGGTGAGACAGGGTGTGGTATTGTAATGAAGACAGATTTTGTTTACTAATTGTGTCAATCAAAGGGGATCGTCCATCATTGAGGGTGCACAACCGGCAGATTATCCGTCTTGTGCTGTCTTTGTCACAAGGAATGGGTAGAAGAGGGAAAAGTAGCAACTCTTTCTTGCACACATACCGAGATGGAACATGATCACGTGAATTTGTCTTAGAACGAAGAATAGCTTGATATACTATGTATGGCGGATGGCATATATACTACTATATTCTACACTCAGTTAAAGATGAATTGCTTCAACTCCTCGTAAGCTTTATCTAGGTTGTCGTTGACGATGATTTTGTCATGTGCACCGGTCTCGGCGTACTTCATTTCGGCGTCAGCGGCGGCTAGTCTCTTGCTAATGGACTCCTCGGTCTCGGTGCCTCTGCCGACCAATCTCTTTTCCAGGGTCTCTAGGGAAGGTGGGGCGACGAACAAGAATCTGGCATGCAATTCGGGTTTGGCCTTCACGGCCTTGACACCTTGCATATCGATGTCTAAGATACATTTCTTACCAGACTCTATCACGTGCTTGACGGAATCGACAGCAGTACCGTAATAGTTGCCCGAGAACTGGGCCCACTCGATGAATTTGTTGTCCTCAATCATCTTCTGGAAGTTATCCACTGTGGTGAAATTGTAGTCCTTGCCGTCAACTTCGCCTGGCCTTGGGGCTCTGGTGGTGGAGGAGACACTGAAACCAAAGACGTTTGGAAATTCTTGGAACAACTTCTTCAGCAAGGTGGACTTGCCGGTACCACTTGGGCCTGAAAGGACAATTAGAGACATTGCTGGAGAATAATTACTGGTACTTACGGCTTAAGGGAGAAAGATTGTCGATCTTACCTGTGTTTTCGGGGAGGGGAGGGAGGCCTGGTATGTTGATCCTGCGCTCTTGCATATATTCCGCATATATATATGTTGTTTTGGGATTTCGTCAAAATTTTGATATTTTTCAGTTTTTTTCATTTTTTTGCCATTTTGGTTTATTTTTTTCAGTGTTCTTCTCACCATGGGCGTGCTGACCGTCAAGACTAGACATATCTATACTGTTGAGAGTGCTATATATACATCTATAGCTATAGATATAGATATTGGTGCCAGAGGCTGTGGACACTACTCACTCGTAGAATGCTTAATGACCTGAACTGTCCCGCGTGTTAGAATGACTTGTCACATGATACGTATGGTCAGGTGGTGTGTTATATTGCCTTTAGGATTGATCATTTTCTGAAATTCTGTATGGTGAAAGTTTTTCTTAGTATATAGAATTTTATGGAACAGAAGAAAGATTTTGGAAGTCCCATTTAATTAGAAGAAATCATATTTAAGGCACAGAGTCCGCTATCCGTCAAGAGTAGAAGTATACATTCCGGTTCCAGTCGAGTTGAAGCGTATACTTTGTGGTTTTGCAGTTCAGAAGAGGATTATCTAATAAATAAGAAAGCAGAAGTCCAAAAACAAAAAAAAACGAAAGGAAGATACCAAGCTCCGATCATGGTTAAATTAACAAGATTTGACAAACTACAGAAAGAATTTGCTACCAAGGTCATCAAGCCCTTATTAGATGACTTACAGGACTGTTCGGATGAGGAGTTCATCCAGAAGGTGGGTTCCATCGAGGAATGGGACCGCCAGAATGACGATTTGTTCGTTTGGATCCCGATTTTAAACAGAATCGATGATATTCTGTCTCAAATTGTAGAAAAATACGGTTATAAGACTGAAGATCCAGTCAGGAATCCCATCAAGTTGGTGGAGCTTCCTCAGAAGGAGGTCGGCATTTGCATTAAACTTATAGATTTTACTTGTAGATTACTTTATCATACGGAGAATAGATTCATTTATTCGTCAAATGATTTAATGAATCATCTTTTAAACTGTCCCAATTTTGAAATTAAATTAAGAGCCATGAAGGTTTTAGCTATAATGGGGGAGAGATACGTCATAGCAAAGGAAAGAATAACCCCAAATAATATTCTAGGCAACGTTCCATTGAAAAAAAAGGCATTGAAGTTGGCATTATCTATACCTTCATCTGTGATGACTGATGATGGGGAACATTTCTCATTGGCCGATCTATTTGTCGACAACAAAAAAAAATTCCCCACAAAATGGTCTAAACTTAAATTCACCTATTATGCTTCTCCATCCAAAAAGGAAATTGCCGCCGCTAATACTACTACCATAACCAACAGTGCAAGACAGACACATCCACCACCTCTTCAAAACAATACTAATATTGTGAAACATCATGCTCCTATGAAGAAACTATCCATTTCCAAAGAAGATTTAAAAAACCTAACCTTACAACAAATATTTGATAAAGGTATGCAAGTTTTGCCACCAGAAAGCTGGTTTGAATTTTCCATACAGGCATCACTGGCAAAAGCCTTCTCCAAAGACTCGGATATAAATATATGTTTAAGAAATCTCATTATAAGAACAAAATTCCATGCTATTGCTTTTACAAACACAGTATACGTACCACCACAAGTTAGTTCAAAATTATTTGAAGTTGATCCTTACGTGTTTAATATGCTAACTGAATTCATATTCTTATCTGAGAAAAAAATATCTAAGGAATTAAGGTTAGATTCATTATTTGCTTTGGAGTGTATATCGTTAAAACACGTATGGTGCTCTGATATTCTAAGAAATTTGGGAGGAAATATGTCGCATGGAGTATTGTTTCAGGTATTGCGTTATTTAACTAAAATATTGAAAGAAAATTCCGATGAGGTGGACGAAGAGTATAACGTACGATTGTTTTACCTAATCTCCAATTTGGCAGATGTTAAAACACTCCATGAGGCCCTTTATTCTGCCGGTTTGATTCCGACTTTATTGCATATTGTATCTATAAAAAATTTTAGATTTAAACGAACATTGGCATCAGCAACACACTTATTAGAAGCTTTTGTCAATAGTGGTGATTTGACCGCTGAATTCATTAATCACAATGGCTTTAACATCCTAATTGAACTCCTAACTGAAGAGGTTGATTACTCTCTTGCAACTTCAAATCAAGAATCATCTTCTAAATATTCACTCCTTAAATATAAAATGTCCTTTAGACAAATGTCTTATTTGAAAAGCCTATTGAAACTCGTTTTGAAACTTATTCAAATAGACTCTGGAGATAGAATACGGAACTTGATTGACTCTCCAATATTGAAACCTTTGCTAAAGATAATACAAAATAAGGATGTATTTGGATACCCTTTAATTACATTAGTTCTAGACATCGTACAAAAAGTTATTAACAGCGAACCAACAATATACTCTATATTAGTAGAAGCCGATATTATACCCTATATTATCGATAATTTTGGTACCATTGTTAGTCCTTATTGGGACTTAATACTCCTATTGCCAGATATGATATCTGCTCTCTGTCTTAATTCAGATGGTTTGAAAAAAGTAAAAGAAAAGGGTCTGGTAAGATTCTTATTCTCTATTGTTGTCGATATAGAGTATGCAAGATCGCTATCGTGGCGGGAAGAGGCTTCTGATTATGGTGCTGCTATTGACGAATTGGTGAGACATTATCCCGAACTTAAAGACTCTATATTAAAGGGGTTGAGCTCTTTAATCAAGGAAATACCAAAAAAAGTAGCTTTTAACCAACCTTTCCTTTATGAACCTACTAAGGACAACGCCTATTTCTATTACTCTAAAGATGACAAAATTGTGGATGATGAAAAAGGCTCTTCTGAATTGGAATTCTGGGATGTTCAGCATTCAACACCTGTAATTGATTCATTTTCAAGCATACTATATGGTATGACATTAGATAATTTATCCCTGACTGATTTTTTTAATAGAATATCCGCAAAAGATATATTTAAGGCTATGCTTGTGAATCGACCACCATTTGATTATCAAATGTCTCAGACAATGATGAATTTTACGGATGTTTTACAATTATTTGATGATCACTCTAAATCATATGGTTTTGAAAACATCATGGACATACTATTGGATGAATCTACTACTATAACTGCGTTTTTGAACTCAAGTAATTCAGAAAGTTACTTTCTAAGACCTAATATTGCTAGTCACAAAACAGAGATTGATAATACAATTTCAAATCTCTCAAAAATATCTTCGATATTATACATTATTACCTCAATTTATATCACACATAACTCGCTGAGTGCGGACAGGGTGCCACAAATTGTACAATTTTTTCAGAAGAATGGATTTGGATTAATTACTAGCATGAGGCTACTTTTCCAAAAATGTGCCTTAGAAGAAATGTTTCTCCGTAATAATATGCCTGATGATGTTGCTACAGAAACGTTACCTGAAACTATCAATAGTAATCCTCCAATCCAGATTTACAAAAAAAGGCCTGTGAAGGGTGAGCAGAAGGATAATAAAACATCTGCTAAGTTTAAAAACTCTTATCAGTTGAGGTGTATTTTTGATCGTATCCAATCACAAGTTGCAGAGTTTTTTAAGCAACTCTTAAAACTATCATATGGCCATCCTATAATCGTTTTCTCTGCTGAGGAAAGGAAAGTGGAGCTGCAGATATTTGAAAATATCGTTGAGAATGCAATACATGCCCTGAACGCGGTACCGTTAGAGGGAAATCTGTCATACTTTTTAGTTAT
Organism: Cylindricascospora bacillispora; assembly: GCA_030573655.1. Lineage (NCBI taxonomy): Eukaryota > Fungi > Ascomycota > Saccharomycetes > Saccharomycetales > Saccharomycetaceae > Cylindricascospora > Cylindricascospora bacillispora. The sequence goes on along the minus strand of JAJMDR010000029.1, from coordinate 95,999 downwards.
GTTACATTCCAATATCTATATATTCACGTCTCCGAAGACTAGTGTATCAAATGTTGAACAGATGAAAACCATCCCAACTTACTTATTCCTGCAAAAAGGTGGTTATGAACTCTATAGCGTTCTAGCAAAACAGCTTTTCAATAAGCTAACCAAATCTGAAGACATATCCTCCATTGAACATATTGATTATGTGAAGGATTCAGAAGATATATTGGTATTAAGCTGTTTAATCAACGTGCTGGCTTTTTTCAATAGATCAATGTCTGAGGATACAATGGAATATTTATATTCGACTAATAAACACTATCCAGAAGTTGTGCAACATAGCAATCTGACTAGAAACCTTACTCTGCCAATTAAGGTTATTTCTTTGAAGTTGCTTTCTTCTATGGATAAAGAAAGCAATCTCTTTTCAGCAGAATCAAAACATGTACCAACTTCCGTATTTAAGCAGGTCTTAACCATGTTAAGAAATGCGTTTACCGGACAGCATGTTGATATGAAACCCATATATACACTTTCTGCCGATAATCTACCCTCAAAGCTTCCTGAAAAGAAGTCATCTAATGCAGAAAATCCTTTGATTAAAATTTTGAAAGATTCTCAATCTGCTGATGGAAATGATGCTGATTCTCATCATCGAACTAATTCTGATAACAATAAAAAAGATGATGAACAGGAAGATATACATATCGAAGGCTCTGATAATGGCGAACGAGGTGAAAGGGTAAAATATGACACATCGGCAGATCTTTATCGTGAACGTGATTACTTCACCAAAACCGACTTTTTTGAGAAAATATTTAACGTGCTCCCTCATTATCCTAAGTTGGTTAATGCCTTTGCATTGACTTCGATGCAAGTTTTAGATGTACTACAACAATCGAAAGAACAGTTTGTAAACAAGATTTTTACAAGAATTACTGAAACTGAAATCAGCGACGAAGCAACTTTGTCATCATTGATTCATATATTTGGTATTCTTTTGAATTTAAGAGACTTTCCAACCAAACAACCAGAATTACTTGCTAATGTTCTAACTTATCTAGAAACCAATTTGAAGCCTGAAAATGTTAATACGAGTTGGTTCTGTAAGGCTCTTTATGTATATGAAATTATTTTAGCAAGTTCAGAGAGGCCACAACAAGAAGAAGTTAGAAATGATATTAAAATTGATCCTAAATTAATTACAAAGAAGGAAGATGTGTTCAGAATACCGGAAACTATTAAATCTCGTATATTCCATGTTCTGATCAGACCAGTAGTTATAACTAGCTTTTATTCAGCTCTAGCCACCTCACGTATCCTTATTTTTTATGCTAGAGAGTCAGAATATGCAAAAGAAATTACTCGTTCAGCTATTCTTCCAAAATTACTGAAAGTTATAGGAGCTCATCAAAAACTAGATAAAATTAACTTTCTTGAATCATCGTTTTTACTTTTAGTTAGAAGATGTTTTGAAACTGATCAAGTTATAACTCAATTAATAGAATTTGAATTGGAGAAATCATTCCATTCTTCTCTCATGACGGGTCAGTTGTTTAAATCTAAAGATCTATATGACCTCCTTGAAGAAAAGACACATGTGGCTATGAGAAATCCCGAAAAATTTGTTGAAATACTATCTAAGAAAGCTTATTTTGAAGGTTTTGATAGTACAGAATATCTAGCTAATCTTAGAATGAGATGTGGAATACAACACGATGAGAAATCCGTAGTGGAAACACGAGAAAATATATCTAATACATTTTCGCCTTCTCAAAGAAGTGGAATTATGCATTTGCTATTGTCACAGTTAATGGCAGCCTCAGAAAAAGACTGGATTAGTGAACCTGTTGATCCTGAAGCAACAGCTCCATCTCGCCAAGGAAAATCAACTAACATCGATCCGACAAAGAACCCTGTCTGTGCATATATGATATTCCTTCTAAAAATAATTGTTGAGCTTGTAAGTAGTTACAAGCAATGCAAATTGGAATTTTTAACTTATAGCAGAAGAAATCTTTACACTGAAAGACCAAAACCTAAAACAACAGCATTGAATTTCTTTTTGTATCAGTTGTTAGACGGCACACTAGTGAACGAGCAGGATATATATGAGAAAAAAAGAAAATCAGTAATTAGTACATTGGCCAGATCAGTTATTGTAGGCTTCTTAACAACTGTTCAAGATGCTAATTATAAAAAGCAAGATCCTAAAGATGTAGACCCTGATATGTCTTATATTAAGAAATTTACCATTGAGGTTATAATTAAGGCTCTAAGAAATGCATCATCAAACTCAAAGACACTCGAAGAGAATGTTTCAAAAATCGATATGTGGTTAAAAATGATATCCTCTATGGTCTATGTCCAGGCTCCATATTTGCGCCTCATTGTTGATTCTAACAAAATTGATGCAGACCAATATCAAATCTGTAAACTTATGATCGATGTGGGCCTTCCTTCCGTCATCACTGATATATTGGCCATTGTAGATTTAAATTATCCTTTTGCCAAAAGTTTGTTTAACAACGCAGTTGAATCATTAAATGCCATTAATGCAGCAAGGAATAATTTTACTGAGTTATTTAAGATTGATGAAGATGATGACTTAGATGTCGAATCTGACAAAGAAGAAGCACCTGATATGTTTAAAAATTCGGCCCTAGGAATGTACGATGTCGAAGACATTGAAGAAGATGATGATGATGAAAGTTCATTAATTGGTGATGATGACGAAATTGCCTTTGTTGATAACGACGACACTGCTTATGAAGTTGTTTTTAGTGATGATAGTGATAATCATGGTAGTCATGAACATGTGTCTGAATATTCAGAGGACGATGAACCAGATCATGTTGAAATTCGCTTAGATAACGACGGAATTTCAGTTGATATCTCATCGGGCTCTGATTTAGTGAGTGAAGATGAAGATGAAGAGATGGACTCTGATAATTCTGAAAGCGAAGACTCATATATAGAAGAAGATCATTTGGATATTATTGCTGAGGATGACTCTGAGGAATATGGGTCAAACTATTCTGGGGAATTAGACTTCTTTGATGTTGATGAATCAGACTGGGAATCTGGTTTGTCTGAATTATCAGGATCTGAAGAGGAAGATGATGGTGGTGAACTGCAGCCTTTAGCTAGAAGAATTAGAAGATCTAGCGGTACAAGAAGCTGGATTCTAGGAGATGGCATCAGTATAACTGATGAAGATACTGATAGCGAGGAGAGAGGAACATTCCGTGGGATTGAGCATAGTTTTACTTCAGACCATCATCCAGTGCTTAGAATAAGTGATGATTTTTCATTCCACAGATCGACTAGACATGGTCGTTCCCAATCCATCTCATTATTGACTGGTCCCCGTCATAATCCAAGTAATTTGATTAATCCATTGGGGCCTTCAGGGTTAGAGCAGGTTGAAAATGATATAGTCGAACAACTTACTAGGGTTGGTAACGGATCAAGGCCCATGAGAAATTATTCTGCTTTCACGGAACGATTATTTTCTGGAGATCTGTTTGACGAACGTCCCCTTGATGGTATTGTGTTGAAGTCATCAGTATCAAGGTGGAAGGATATTTTTGATATGTTTTATGATTCAAAGGAATGTACTGAGGCTTTAGCTAATACCATAATAAACCAAGTGTATGATAAAAGTTTGGAGAGACATAAGAAAGAATTGGAAGAAATAAAACAAAAACAAGAGAAAAAACGTAGGCTCTCTCAGGAGAGACATAAGAGAAAATTATCAGTAGTATCGGTGGAACAACCAAGTGCTCCTGCTACTAACGCACATGCTCTGGGTGAAGAAGTGTCACAACCACTCCAATCCACTACGAATAGGGAACCTGTTTACGTTGATATTGAAGGTGTTCCGGTTGATATTGGTGGTACAGATATCGATCCAGAGTTCTTGAACGCCCTTCCAGATGATATGCGTGCGGAGGTATTTGCCCAGCATGTCCAAGAGCGTCGAGCAGAAGCTATCCGAAACCACACACATCCAAGAGAGATTGAATCAGATTTTCTGGAAGCAATGCCTGAGTATATTCGTGATGAGATTTTAGAGCAGGAAGGCTCTAATCATATATTTGACAACGGAGAAACCAACAGTGATGAGTATGACCATATTAGTGTGGATGATGAAGAGGAGGAGGAGGAGGATGAAGATAACGATAACACACCTGAGCTGGTGCATGAGGTTATTGGTGAAGAAAATAACAGAGCAGAATCTCAAACTGGTCAAGAGACGAAGAAAGGTGGACATGTTTACTTTTCACCACTTGTGGATAGGGCAGGAATTGCAGCGTTGCTGAAATCAGTTTTCATCTCACAGCCCTATATGCACCGTGAAATTTATCATGAAATATTTTACTATTTATGTTCAAACAAACAGAATAGAAATGATATCATCAATATGTTATTGTTTATCCTAACAGAAAGTGTCATTGACGGACAGTCACCAGATAAAGTTTATAATATGGTAGCATCTAAGGCACAAGGTGCAAAAACAACTATTGTTAGTGGGCGTCATTTACCTTTAGATTGTACTCCTCTTACAATTACAAACCAGGCACTGGAAATTTTGCACAGCTTAATTGAATCAGATAACAAGTTAAAATACTTTTTTATTACTGAACACGATAATCTGATGGTAAACAAATCAGCTGCGAAATCGAAAAAAGACTCATCAATCAAGCTATTTAAGTGGCCAATTAGCTATCTATTTTTACTTTTGGACAAAAGAATCATAACAGATGAAACAGTATTGATGGATCTCCTAACAAAGGTTTTGCAAGTGTGCACTAAACCAATCCCAGTTATTTTGAAATCATCTAGTGTGAGCAAACTTCCTAAGAAATTCCATGTTCCAGAAATCCATAATGAAGATTTGAAGAGATTGGTTTCATTGGTCATTTCTGATAACTGCAACACAAAGGTTTTCCAGAAAACTCTAAATATAATTCACAATATGTTGCATCTAGAAGGGGCCATGGATACTTTTACTGATGAATTAATGACATTGGGAATCAGTATTGTAAACTCGTTGTTGAAGGATTTGGAATCTCTGCATGTTGAGGAAGACTTACATGCAAACGGTACTGAAATTAATTCTGAATTGATTCAAAAGTTCACGGTGCCAAGTTCTGATCAGGCTAAATTATTGAAGATTCTCACAACCATTGATTTCATTTTTGTCCATAAGAAGAAAACAGAGGACATAGAAATTTCAAAGCTGATGTTCATATATGATAAAATGAATCTAGGAAGGGTGTGGTCATCACTAAGTAATTTCTTAAGCGACTTTGAAACTAAGAAAGGATTACATTTATCAACTACTATATTGCTGCCATTGATTGAATCGTTAATCGTCGTTTGTAAACATAGTAAGGTTTCACATGGTATAACGAGGTCAGGTTCTTGGAATTATGAGGAAGAAAAGAGCCTAGACTTCTCCTCCATTCCAGTGGAGAATTTATTTTTTGCGTTCACTGAACTTCACAAGAAGTTGTTGAACCAGATGATTAGATCCAATCCAAAGTTAATGACTGGACCATTTTCACTGTTGGTGAAAAATCCTAGGATTCTTGATTTCGACAATAAGAGATATTATTTTATGGCTCAACTTAAATCAGAAGTTGAAGAACGTCCAAAACTTCAAATAACAGTACGTCGTGAACAGGTATTCTTAGATTCATATAGATCGCTCTTCTTTAAATCGGATGACGAATTCAAGACATCGAAATTAGAAATTACTTTCAAGGGTGAAAGTGGTGTTGATGCTGGAGGTTTGACAAGAGAATGGTATCAGGTATTATCGAGACAAATGTTTAATCCTGATTATGCTTTATTCCTACCTGTTGCTTCTGATAGTACGACATTCCATCCTAATCGGACTTCTGGTATTAATCCAGAGCATTTATCCTTTTTCAAATTTATTGGTATGGTTATCGGTAAAGCAATTAGAGACGAATGCTTTTTAGACTGCCATTTCAGTAGGGAGGTTTATAAAAACATTTTAGGAAAGCCTGTGTCCTTAAAGGATATGGAATCGCTGGATTTAGATTACTGCAAATCCTTGGTTTGGATATTAGAAAATGATATTACGGACATCATTGAAGAAACCTTTAGTGTGGAGACAGATGACTACGGTGAACATAAGATTATTGATTTGATTGAGAATGGTAGGAATATACCTGTAACTGAAGAAAATAAAGGCGAATACGTAAAAAAAATAACAGAATATAAACTTCATACTTCTGTGAAGGAACAAATGGATAATTTTTTGCAAGGATTTTATGCCTTAATACCAAAAGATATGATTTCTATATTTGATGAACAGGAATTGGAATTGTTAGTCAGTGGTTTGCCTGATATTGATGTGGATGATTGGAAAAACAATAGTACCTATGTCAATTATACTTCAACTTGTAAACAAGTAAATTATTTTTGGAGGGCTGTAAGGTCATTTGATGCAGAGGAGCGTGCAAAACTGTTGCAGTTTGTCACGGGTACAAGTAAAGTTCCTCTAAACGGATTCAAAGAATTGAGTGCAGTGAATGGCTATTGCAAGTTTTCTATCCATAAGGATTATGGATCTATTGACAGGCTTCCTTCCTCACATACATGCTTTAATCAATTAAATCTACCTGCGTATAATTCTTATGAATCACTTCGTCGTGCTTTGATTTTGGCTATTAATGAAGGTCATGAAGGTTTTGGTCTTGCTTAGATTATACAACAAAAATAATATATATGGTGTATTTATATCCTTTAACAAACGTATGCGTATATACCGCAGGAAGTATTCTATTAATCGCCTGACACTTTTACATAATATTACATTGTGAAAGTGTCAGGCGGAATATAAATATATTAATATTTAATATTTGTTTGTCGATTAATTTTATGATCCAGTGTTCTATCGCTTTATTTAATTATTATATAATAGAACTAATTATTAAATTCCCCAAAAAAAAAGAAAATAGAAATAAAACGAGTCTGGTCCAGGTATCGATCATACGCTTAAAGAAACTCAATAACAAATTTATATACAACAAAATGCACTTAATTAGTAGCCTCTTCTACCTCCAACAATTTCCATAGTTTCATTATTTCACCATTTTTTTCCACACAATAGCAACAAACACTATTTGGCATTTTTAAAAGCCTTGTTTGAATAAGATCCCAGAGTCTAGCTTTCTGAGATGAAGATAATGAATCATCAAATAACATATCCTTTAAGTTTGGAGTAGGTATAGCACCATTTTCCCAATTTGAACTATCATCTTGTATTATCTTTATTGCTTTTTTTGTCAATTCCGAAATAAGCTGCTTACGATTCGAATAACGTTCATAATTAATAACAGATGTCCTACCAATAAAAACAATGACTATCATCACGCAAAGTAAAAAAAGAGTCTTCAAAGTTAGTATACTTGATAATTTCTGTATAATATAGGAAAAACGAATGAGCTTTTCAGAAGTTGACCACAAATATTCTACACTTTCGGCGTACATATCAGTATTAGTATCATGCTCTGGATATACTGGAACTTTCTTCCAATGTATATCAGACATATGCTTAACTTTGGATATTGCCTGAACCCATAATGAATTAAATTCGAATTCCGAAATCCACGCTGGTTTTAGAGCATTTTTTACTGATATATATACTTCATCCAGTGATAGTTGGTGCCCAAGTTCTGTACAGTCTCTCCCTGCGGTTCCAGTTCTTATGATATGGAGTATTTGCTTAACTAACTTTTCCCTCAACTTCACTATGGGATTTAGTTCTTGACATTTTTGAGAAAACGGAATCAAACCTCCAAGACTAATTTTCTTAGATTGTACTTCGTAGCCCGGATCACAGTAAATAGATAGTCGTGGACCACATGATGAATGAGCTGGACATGGTTCACACTTGGGTATACATCGATCAAGGATGTGACTAAACCTATAAACACCATGGGATATGGTATGGGTTGACAGTTCATGTCCACAGTAACCTACATTCAACTTTTGTTCACGATACCACAATAGCCATAATAATGGGAATACTATGAAACAAAATTTAATTAGTTTTATTATATTAGTTTTAATAATATCCCAGTTAAAATAATTCAGTTCGTTAAACTTCTCATAGTATGACAAGAAACCATAATAAATTGAAAAAAACAAATTGTTATACTTTGGTTGCGAATATTTAAACCCTTTTTGTTCTGAATTTTCTGCAGGAGTCTCGAGAATATTTTCTTTAACTGTGTCTTGGTTTCCCATTTTCTTCACGTCAATAATTTCTTGGGAGCCAATTTTCTGTTCACCAAAATATTCGGGAAAACTATGAGGTAATGGCTTATGTAACTCTTTTCTAAACTTCTGATCCATCGAATTCCCACTGTGACTAACTGAATACCCAGTATGAGCAACAGACTGTTCACTATGATCTTTAGAAAGATCATTATCTGATATTCTCATTAATACACTATTTTCTTGCGTATGCTCTACCTCCCCAACCATATTCTCCTTTTGTGCTTCAGCTAATGAGATTCTTTGCTTTTTATTGGTTTTCTCAGCACCGACCATATTTTTCTGATTAGTTGATGTGGCATCTACAACATCCTCCGAGGCTTCGTCATCCATTCTCTTTCTTTTAGCATTTAACTTCCTCGCGTCTGTCCTCTCATTTTGGTCAGAATGATTCGGTATAGCCATATTTAATATACTACCATCAGTGTGCGATTGTCTCAAAGTTTTCTTGACAATCTTGATCAAGTCATTTCTTTTAATTTTCGCAGGGTATGGCACACCATGATCATCTAAAATCTTTTTCAATTGTGGTACTTTCAGATTCTTCAACTGAACCTTTTCTGCTTGTGTAAATTTCTTAGACTGACTCATCGTTTCAACTTATACGAACGGATACTCTTTTGAAATTCTCTTACTAAGTTGAGCTCATCGACTTCCCTCTCTCTTGTTTTAATTTATTATTATTTTTTCGAATTAATTTTTGAAGCAAAACAAAAAGCATATCCAAAAATCTAAGACCTTCAAGAAATGACACAAAAAGTTCTGCTATTTAAGAGTATAGCTCATTACTTCTCTTGAAGTTTATAGTTCAATGAATCTCCATACGTCGTTATCACAGTCAGATATTCACCTTTGCGAATCTTCTCTTCGAACAGGGTTTTTGTCCGATGACTTATAGTTTCGTTCAATGGGCCTAGGAGTTCCTCTTGAGATATATATCCTACCATATTGGCATCATCTGGTACCATAATCTGTATATTCCAAGGTAGCAGCCACATTAGGATATTGTCACCTAGCATGTCTTTAAAATTATCCAGAATTGAATCTTTGCTCCACATGTTGCAATTAAGTAAATCAGAGTAATTGAGCTCTATAACATACCTCTTTCGTTGACTTAAAGAATAATAAGAGTATATAGTCCTTGGAAGGCTACCACTGCTTTCTTTCTTAAGTCTCTGCCGACCCAATACTTCCACAGTGGTAATATTCTGTCTTATATAATTATTAAATGAGATGAATAGACCAGATGTCAAAATTAATGCGATTCCAACTATAATTAACAATACTATCAAATTAGGGTTTAAATGTGGACCTTTTGAGTAATTCTTGGTAATGCGACGCAAAAAAGAACACAATGTCACCAACATGAAAAGTAGTAACACTACCAAGTACAATACAAACTGCCAGAACAACCTGTAATTCATCCTACCAATTACTGACCCAAGCCACATGCAATAATGATCAAATCTTGGCACACAGTGACCTACATGGTTAGAGTGGTGAGCTCGATCAATTTTTAAAGATTGACATACGGCACAATAGATGGGGTATCCGTTGACATCACATTGATATATTAAGGGCGGCAGTACTTCATAGCTAGCGGAAAGATCTATTGCCTCATTAGATGGTAAGGATACGTTTCTATCATACTTAGTTGATGGGTTAATTATCACATATGGAGGAATCTTTGGCAATGAACCTGGTCCTACTACAAACACAATCTGCCACCATATGAGCAAAATAATAGTGTCCAAAACACATACTACACAAATCAATGCAATTCCTGTAGTTCTATGGTGGAGTTTCTTATATATTTCATCATAGCATAGTTTATGAGAATATGCCCATGTAGTGTACACCATTAAACCAACGACAAAAAATGGAACGATAGTCTTCTTCCATTTTGATACCACGATCCATTTCATTTAATCCATTCGCTACTGTTTTCTACGCCTGGGAATGGAGTCTCATGTTTTGTACTATGTGCAAGCCCAAAACCATGGGCTATTCTGTATTTTTAGTAATGCATTTTTTTATAGTGAAAGTTCGAAGTACCACAACTTCTCAAAGCATAAGGACAGACGATAGAACGAACCCACAAACAAAAGAGAACATTAATAGAACTACCAATACCTAAATTAATACTTTAAAGCTAACAGAACTCAACACCAAAGTATGGATACATATGATGACAATAAGGACATGTGTCCGATCTGTAAAACAGATCGATATTTATCACCAGATGTCAAATTTCTAGTTAACCCAGAATGTTACCATAAGATCTGTGCCTCCTGTGTCGATAGAATTTTTAGTCTTGGTCCAGCTCAGTGTCCATATAAAGGTTGTGACAAAATTTTAAGAAAGAACAAGTTTAAAACACAAATTTTTGATGATGTTGGAGTGGAAAAGGAAGTTGATATTAGAAAGCGTGTATTTAACGTTTTCAACAAGACTTTAGCCGATTTCGATAATGATTTGGAGGAGTACAATAAATACCTAGAGGAAGTGGAGGATATGATATATAATTTAGATAATGGTGTCGATGTTGTGAACACTGAGGAGAAACTAAAAGTTTACGAAGAGATTAATAAACAACTAATCCTAAATAACATAGAGAGGAATAAACAAGACATTGAGAATTTTATGCAAAAGGAACAATTCGAAAAGGAAATGAAACTGAAGAAAAAACTATTAGAAAGACAAATTGAGGAAGAAGATAGAATGAATAAAGAATGGGCCAAGAAGGAGATTATAAACAGACTGTCACTCGCAGCACCTTCAAATTCTTTGTCAGCCTCTAATACGATGGAAGACGTGATTGATAGCGTGAAGAATACGGTGAAATTGAAAAAATCCAGTGCTCGTAGAAAATTAGAAGAACTAAACAAGGTATTGAAGAACAATCCTTATTTCCATGACAATGATATATCCATAAATTCCAACACTGATCAAATAGATAAAGACTTAATGCCAATAACCCCATTTCATGGTGACTTCGAAATTAACCCTAGATACGAAATCCACGAAGATTTATACAGAGATGACTTCCTCACGGAATTGTCAAAGCGGAAAGATTACATTGCATCAGGGTTTCAACTCGAGGATGCATATAATAAACTATTAACAGAAGCGTTCATGGGGTTGGGCTGTTACATTTCCGAAGAACTATGACAAAATAAACGATTACATTTATACTATTAATTAGTATCACTTTAAATAAAGAGAAAGCTTCGACGTCCCGTCATCTTTCTCTCATACATATACATATATACATACACGCCTCCGATGGAATACCTTTGTTTTCCTACCCGTTGCAAATCCTTTCGTAGCCTTCAATTACTTGTTATAGGTCAAATTAAAATTACCAGGATATCCTCTTCTATCGTTTGAGTTTACAGCGCTCTGCCTCAACTCCAAATGGGAGGCCAGGGAACTAACTGGGTCATTTCTGAACCTTGTACTGCTCTTATTTTTCCTTTGCCTGTCTATCTCCATAGTTTCCTCGTAACTTGGAGGGTCTTTAGGCAGCAAGTTGGAGGATGTATGTTGCTGATGCGAGTTTTCCATGATGTGTCCAGCGTTCGAGACGAGGTTGCGAGATGAAATAGCGATAAGATTAGCGCTCTATGAACACGAAGATGCAGCCTGATTTAAGGATAATAAGCGAGTGAAGGCACTCTGTCTTTGTCGGAGAGAGTCTTTGGACAGACCTCTGTGGAGTTGTCGGTTGCATACATATATATATATATATATATATTATTGCCATTATTATTATTCACAATGCCTTTCGAGACAACCAAAAGACCCCTCAACAGAAAATTACGTCATTTTCCAGGCTCCGAAAACAATTTTTTGTCTGCGGAGAGAGCACGTGACACAGACAGACCGGGTAATGGAAATCAGGCACGTGATGCATGCGATTTTTCAATTCTCGACAATCTGAAGATCAAACAAGAAATTATTAGACTTGGGGAGGTGGGTAGATATACGTCTATGGACAGAGTGGGAAGTACTGGAAGAAACACACAGATTGCGCCAAAGAGATCAGTGCGTGCTCAGCAATCGAGTGTCATTTTGGAATAGGATAGGTCAGAGTCATACTGCGACAGAGAAAGCGAGACTTGCTACAACCCAGTGCGGCACATTCTAATAAATTCATCAACCCATGCTCTTGCAGAGATCATTATTGCGCTCGACAGGCGCATACAGCATGGCTTCATGTGCGAGCAGGCCCTTGAACACTGTCCCCATACTCTCGTCTTTCGCGGTTGTCGGGTCGTTTGTCCGAGGAAAGCGAACCAAAGCCGGTTCGAATTCGAACTCGGCTGCAATGCAACGTGTTGTTACGCAGTTAAGTGTTATGTCTGCTAGCAGGAAGCAACCTAAACTGCTAAAGCTTTGCAAGGAGGACTATATTAAGCACAAGACTATCACCTCAGCGTGGAACTTGTACACCTCGAGACTCCAGACCAGGAGAAGTAACCAGTTGAAATTACAATACGAGTCTATCCGTCACTCCATGGACGTTCTACAGGAGACCAGTCCACAGCTGTACAACTTTGTGCAACAGTGTAACAAAACTACAACGAAAAGGTTTCCGCTGGATCTAAAGACTCCAACAGACTACCCACCCAATAAAGTCTGGTATTATGAATTCAATAATAAGTAAGCATAGTCGCTTTGGCACAGCGAACAACAGCAATAGTAACAACACGTAGAAAAATACCATGGTCTAATATCTTGTATATAAAGATTAAATAAAGTTCATATATTTATTAAGAATAAATAAAAAATGAAAGCAAAAGTCATTCATGCGTATATGTCAATGACGACATTTTCCCACATCCGATTTGTACAAAGAAATCACCGTTAGTTTCAAAAATCGATCCTGTAGACGAATGCTTCTATAATTAGGAGTCAACAAAAGCGTAAATATCTTGGCGAACAACAGTCATGTTTTGTTTGACTAAGAAGCTGTCAGAACAAGTCTACTGGCTTGCTTCATAAGACAACGAACAAGAAAAGTCACTTCAATTTTCTCACAAAGTTAAAAATAACAGTGTCTGCCCACCTCTTGGCTTGACATGTTTACTAAAGTCTCTTTCCCCCTTTTCATCTCTCCTCCCCCCACTTTCATCCCCACTATTTACACGACTCTTCACTCGCATAGTGATTGTAGCGCATTTCATCGAATTTCTCCAGTTAAGACGATATCAAACCAATCGGAACTTCACGTCTTAAAATAACTGGGCTAAGAATCACAACACAAAATGCGCAACGACCAATGTATTTCCTAACTAATCGATAACGAATCATATGACAAAGTACAATTTAATACAAACTCCAGTATTTTTAAGATGATAAGGCATTTTATGACGTAGTAGCAAGGACTACATATCCTTGAGAAATAGGAGCGATCAACTGACACATTGCAATAATTGGATTGATAACAACAATATGGCAAAGTAAAACAAACCCTGAGAAGGGGATAGCAAAGCCCATATCCCTCCAAAGAATGCCTTTCATATCAGAATAACATATATTACCCCAGTCTCAAGTTCTGGACCCGGAGATGCTTAATCGGAGAAGTGCTAATTGTGCCGCAATCTGGCCTGGGCAAGTCGACCGACAGGTAGTTCAAGAGCTACACAGATTATATTGAACAAAATAGGCTGTATCAATAACAATGGAATGAAAAAAAAGCCGTTTCAATGATTTAAAGGTAAATGTGTCTCTGCCTTCTCCTTAGAAGGGCAATAGATGGACTTCTTAGGACTACCCATATATAAATCATGTATCCGGATTTTTCACAATCCGATTATCATTGCAGGGCAAAATGTCTACGCAATTTCACACATTAATTAAAAAAATTGCCACTCTGTGAACCCTTTCAATATCATCATAAAAGATTCTTGAAAGGTATTCCACGTCCCAAAAAGAATGAGCCTCAATAGCGGCATAGTTTTTTTCCAAGACTACTACTTACCGGGGGGGGCGTCCTATTTTTGCAACACGCAATACCAAAGTGGTAATCACTTCATCAACATGTCAGACAAAAAAATCCAACATAAAGACATTCCTCCTTCCAGTTTAAAAAAAGAGTGTAGGGCTGCACAGAAACAATAGTATTAGGCCAAAGTTGAAAATTTTCATTGATTTTGCAGCTGCATCTCCTGGTTTTCGTCGTCCTCATGTGTTTTCCGCTATGGCAACGGGATTGTGCTCACTATTCTAGCTCTCAAGAGCCAACGAAGCAAATAAACCAATTTTTCCGGTAATGTGCTACGACATATCTCTGAAAGGTTAGAATATTATTCATTTAGCATTTTTAGGGAGGTTCGATCACTACACCAGAATTTTTTTATTTTCTAAGGATCAATCGTACAAGTACGCCAATTTGAAGGACAATCACACGGGCTATCCCGTCTTTTTATCATTCAGATAAGGTAAGCCACGTAATTGTACTGAAATTCCCCTATCATTATTTTTTCCCGCAGGATGTCGTGGGTTGGAAGCTGGGCTTCTTTTACAGAGAGATAGTTGAGACGGAGGGGCATAGTGGGGTGAAAGAGCCAAGGAGAAACAGAACAAGTGTTTTTCCGAATATTTGCCACCAACAACAACATCGACCACAAGATTATTTTGTTTATGTTCTACGGTAGTTTCCTAAGCATTGAGACATGGTTTTTAGCTTGTCATCTCCAGACGACGTGAATTGCTTTTTTACGCTAGGACTAATTACGTTTCGTTCCGTCTGGGGGGTCGGGTTGCTGGGAGAGTCGTTGCGGCTTCCTGCTTGATTGCCTCACCTTTCATCTAGCCACCAGAATTTTCCTCAATTTACTTTTTCAATATTCGGAATTTTACATTGAGCTACGTTTGCTCGAAAAACACAAGGCATTTGGATGGGCATACTTTTGTTCTTATTTTGCTACATCTCGATATTTTCGATCAGAAATCTTAGAAACAAGCAAAATACTATATTTGATCTTGAAGCCTTGTCATAAGCAGACAATTCAAATATCTCGAGTTTCCCAAGAAACCCGCATAGTGAAATGAAAATAAACATAAATGACTACTCCGTTTTCTTTCTTTTGTAAAGTTAGTATGAACTACATCATCAGACTATCCTAACCCAATTATTTAATTCTCGAAAATCTTTCTAAACTGTCAGTCATTACAAACCTTGTGATATATAAATCCATGAATAATTGATCTAACAAAGATTCAAATCTTCCTTCTCTTATTCCTATTTTATATAATATACAAAAGATCATCACTAAAACACTACACTACACTGCACTACACATACCCTTAACACATAGACTACAAAATGAATTCACTATACGAACTTCTGATATCAATTATATCAAATATTTATGCTTTCGTGTTCCGCATAGACAAGCAAGGTAGTACGAAGACAGAGAGCATGAAAGAAGCTGCTGCTCCTATTTGTCTGTTCCCAAACAAAAACAACTTGAATACAAAGTTGACCTCTACTGATTTAACTCCATGTTCTTTGGACCAACAATTTCCAGAGTTTGACATTGTTTTATCCTCTTCAAACCACATTGATGCTACTTTAGTCGTCGACAACAACGATTTGAATGCTATTGATACTTCCGCTAGAGATGAAAAGGATTACCCATTTGTATGCCATTATTGTGATGCTAAATTCAGAATTAGAGGTTATTTAACCCGTCACATCAAGAAGCATGCGATCAACAAAGCATACAAATGTCCTTTCCATAATGAAAATACTCCAGAATTAAAATGTCACCAAACTGGAGAATTCAGCAGAAGAGATACTTACAAAACCCACTTATATTCAAGACATGTTATCTATCCAATCAATTTTGATGAAAATAACATGGCTCTAAAACTATCCGAGAAAATGAAGGCATCTGGTCACTGTCAACAATGTGGTCTATTTTTCCCAACTTTAACGAACTGGGTTGAAAACCATATCGAAACAGGTGCTTGTCCAGGTTTACCAAATGATTACATTCCAGTTAATAAGCATGAGAGAAAATGTGGTAAACTACAAAGAGTTAAGACTTCAAATGGTCACACAAGATTTGTCTCCACTACCCAATGTTTAATGGACCCTCAAGTCTTATTGCATAATAAGGATGCTATAGAAGCAATGAACATTGTTTCCAGTACTGCTGCCAACCAAAACACCGAATTGGTTGTTTCGAGATCCAACGATGGGAAGATTATCATGAACTCCGAGCATTACAAAGAATTAAAAAACAAACACACTAACTCACATGTTAAAAGAAGAGGTAGTAAAAATTCTAAATCATTTAGATCCTCCAAGTCTCAAGAAAAGAATGTTGTACTAAGTAGTTCACAATCGAGAGCTAACTCAACTGCAAGCTTTAATTATACATCCACAGACATTCCAAACACTGCTGATATAAGTTTAGACAATTACTTCTTTGACGATATATCGAGTTTATCATCTGCCACTTCTGTGGCTAGTTTGTTTTCAGAATTAGATTCTAATAAAAGTGGGACAAATATGCCAAATAACTTTTACAATATGGATATTCCAAACGAATTTTTCGACATAGTGTCAACCAAAGCACAGGTAAATGAAAAGCCAAACACCCAATCACAATCATTTGATGATTTATTTCTAAGTGAGGCTAGTTCATCCTGGATAATGAATACTCCTGAACCCCAAACTGTAAACAAGACCCATGAAAATAACGACGCTTTATTTTTATCTTCTACGCCCGTTGTATCTGGACACCAAAATGACGTGGATTATTTATTAGCTCAACAGGATTTCCTCTCCCAGCCTACATCCTTCAATGCCATTAACTGGGTTAATGACAACTACTACGTTTAAACACATCAATATTTAGCTTGTATCATATCCACAGTAACGGTGCCTTCTACGTCTTCATTTCATTAACTTTCAATTCAACATTCTGCGTATTTTACTTCCTGAAAATGTTTTATGCACTACATATTCTTTTAGAACTTTTATATATTTATTTATTATTCATTTAATGATATATTGATTATATTGTTTTAGATTCTTATTAGTCGGATGTTTCTCACCTGACTCGCTCTCTTTAGGCTTCCATAAATTTTTGAAGCGAATTGTCAAAGTTAAACAAAAACAGATAGAGAGAGCTGAGACGCATTGAGATGAGTCAAAAAGCAGAGCACTTTTAAGCTGTTAGATCTGGAATACTTCAAATCTCTGAGCTACACATGTTTTTCGACACTCAAAACACTGAATTAGTGTATTAACCAAGAACGACCATTAAGAATAAAACTCCCACGAAATGTCTGATGAAGTTGAAGAAGACAACCAAATTAACTTTAACGAGTTGGTAGGGAATATTCTGAGCTCTCATAATGAAGAGTTAGATCAAGAAAACAATAAACAAACTACGACTAATGTCCAAAATGAAGATGTAATTGATGAAGAAGATCACCATTTGGCTTTACCAGATATTAATGGTGATGTAGAAGACTTGGTAGCAAGTGTCACCAAAGCTATGCTACAAACAAGTACAGAGGATAATTTTACAGAGAAACATGCTCGTGGCGAGTCACAACATGCCTCTACGAATACAGTTAAAAAGGGGGACGATGTTTATATACCGACAGAACCGACAGAACCTACCGAAGAAGAGATTCAGAATAGAGAATGGGCACAAATATTACAGCAAGGAATATTACAGGCCGATAGTAATACCGCCACCACGGAAGATAGAACTTCGAACGAACTTCCTTTAGAATCTACTGAAATAACGACCACTAACGAGCACGATTTGGATCAAGAGGATGAACATTTAAGACTGGCAATTCTAGAATCTCTACAACATTTAGATACAGAGATGCCTGAGAAGAAGAAACCGACCAAAGAAAAGAAAACAACCACCAAAAAGAGCCCCAAAAAAAAAAAGAAGAGCAAAAGCTTCTCGGACACCAAATCAGATATACCAAAAAGTGCATTAAATAAGGAGTTAAAAAGTAAAAAATCAAACGACCACCAGCATACTGAAACAATCAAAGAGACACTTCCCCTTGAAGATGACACTTTAGATTTCTCTGACATCTTAAAGAAGTTTACAGAAAGTGCACTAGAGGAAAATCTTAATCAAACAACTGAGACAACTGCTCCTACATCAACTTTTAATTTTACAGGAACTCCAACTGCGGAAACAACAGATGAAGATGCTGAAACACAGGCATTAGTACAGGCCACGTTAAAGGCTTTTGAAAAACAGCTTTTAGGAACAACTAAGGAATCAAGAAAGTCCAAAAAATCGAATTCAAAGACGGAATCCAAGTCAAAGGGAGCTGAGAACAAAAAGAAAAAGCCTACGTCTGGGAAGAAGAAAAAGATAGATGAATCTAAAATAAAAGAATTACCAAAATATGTAGATTCTTCTAAGAAAAAAAAAAAGAAGTCAACTAAGGGTATCAATCTTGGAGAAAATGACACTGATTTTTCTAAGGCTCTTTCAGATATGGTCAATCAAGTGGTAGATGGTTCATTGATGGATCTGGAACTAAAGAAATCAAAGATCTCTAAAAAACTAGAAAAACCCCAGTTGATAAATAATCTACGATCAGATCTGCAAACAGTGGACAAACATGTCTCTGGACAAGCTACAGAGAACAGAGATAACAATGGAATTATGGACGATGCCTTCGATTTGAACCAAATAATGCAAAACGCTATGGCTATGGCGTTCCAAGACAAAAATGCAACGAGTTTCGACCAAGATGTTGTAGAAGATTTTAATAGAGGCCTTGGCGACTTAAGTGTTTCCGATATATTGGGGGAATCAACAAAAAAAACAAAAAAACGCCAGACTTCTAAAACTAAAAAGACACCACCTGCATCAAAATCTACAAAATCTGTTACTCCAAGGAAGGGTCTTGCATCATTAGTTTCAATAAAAGAAGTCAGGGCAAAGTTGTCCCAAAAGTCAGGAAAATCTGAAAACAGAAGATCCACACCTAAAGACCAGCTCAGGAAACGTTATGCGTCTATAGTTTCAGAGGTTGCTGCAATATGTAGAAAGAAGAAAGCACAAAAGAATAAAGACGAGAAGATGAGGCAAAAGGAGGAACGCAAACAACAAAAGATTGCTGAAAAATTGAAAAAGAAAGAAGAAGTTGCCTTACACTTAAAGGAACAAGAACAACTACAAGCCATTGTTGAAAAAGGTCCCCCTTATCCTCCAGATTTGAGATTAACAAAGAATGGAAAACCGAAAAAACCCTACAGAAGATGGACGGCCGAAGAAATGGAAAAGAGGAAATTACTTGCTGCTTCTGAACCACCAAAGGTTTTAAAGTCTAGGGAAAACCAAAGATCGAAGGTATCAAGCATTCCAAACAAACCCAAGATCTCGAAAGAAGAAAGACGGAGGGAAAAAAAGTTGAAGGAAAGGAGAGAAAGGTTAAGGAAAACCTTGAAGAAAATACCTTTGGACACACTGAAGAGATTGCCAATTTTTGAGTCATCCCTTGTTCAGGATAGATCAGAAAGGGGATCAAATTCAAATGACATTGAAAATACATTGAATGAATATGGTCAAACCTTAGCCATAAACAAAAAGAATATTGCATTGAAGAAGGCTTTAACTGATAAAGCAATCTTGTCCATGTATGACTTACAAGCTAAAACTGTAGTAAAGAGAGAGAAGTTCGCCTTCCATCCACCTTGGGCCATACCTTCTCATCCACCTTTTAGACTTCCTCAAGCCAGAAGAAAGAAAAACACGAAAGAACCAAAAGGCGTTTCTAGATTTTCCAACTTTATTGACTTCAAAAACAAATTAATTCCTGCTCTCCTTGTACCGTTGATAAGAACTCTTAAATCAGCAGCTCGTTCGAAGGCTTCTACATCATCTCCTGACGAGGCTAGTAGGCACTTGGCTGTAATAATCAAGCATGCCAAAGCCTCCATTGCTCAGATTTTAATGAATGCCAGATACTCAACAACCCGCAAGAATCCCGTTGCGAGAATTGGGGTCAAAACTCCCAAAAGTATCAGCAAGATACCCATCTTCAATAGTAATAGGATTGTAAAAGATACATCCCTTCCTCCGATAATTCCACTAATGGTTAAATCTGAATTGACAGTATCAAATGCACCCCAGAAAATTAAAAATGAGGAGTCTGATAATACACTTCAAAATGTTGAAGTTGATATTTCAAAAAGTCTAACTGCGAAGTCGAAAAAAATAGATATTGAAAGTGATTCCCTTGTCAATCACAAAGCATCTGATAATTCTATACCATTATTACTATTTCCTACCCCTGCTATTGAAGCCACAGAGACAACTGTTTCCTTACTAACGACTAATCAATCTGGTGAGCAAAATACTCAAGTATTGGATAACAACCATAAAGTAATCGACTTTTCTAGTCCATCTTTAAAAGAAGAAAGAACAACCTTTGTTGACCTTACAGATGATCAGTCATCTAAGATCAAGACAACTGAAGAGAGTAAGAAATCTTCTGAAACAAATGAATTGGTAATAATTGAAGATAATGTAGAGGAGGACAGAAATATTCCTACTATCCATGAAACTCTCCAGAGAAATATGAATATAGCCCGACAATCCGTGAATACTGTGCAACTTGAGGATTCGACCTTGAAGAAGAATACAAAGTGCATATCTTTCATTAAATCGGAGAGAGATGAGGATAACTCACCTCTTAATGTTTCTGATAATTATTCTGATAAACCGATATCTCAAAGAAAATCCGAGTTTGATAATGTCTATAATGTGGTTGATTACTACGTTAAAGAACAGTTAGCTAATGAAGATAACACACAATTACCTCCAACCATTAGTCATATGATCAGTTCGACGATATCTGAATTGCTTCCTACAATCAACACAAAAAACAATAAAACTTACGAAGATGAGAATGCTAAATATCTTGGTAAGAAGAATCCAAATCATGTTTTAAATCTGGATGGTTTAGTACCCCCAAGATCTATTCCAAGAATTAAACCAGTCACTAAAATAGAATACACACCTGTGAATATACCAGATAAAATTTCTATAAGACAAGAATCTCCCAAGGGTACACCTGAAGCAAATATTTTCACCACAATTTTTGATATACCCGATTTATCTGCATATACTGGTTTACGCACTATTGTGCAAAAGAGGGTGAAATATCATCTTAACGATTCCGAATTTTTAACTTTCAAAAGGGAAGTAAATAAAGAACGAAAACGTAGATGGAGAGTAGCGAATGCATCGAAAAATTGGGTTCACAATTTGCGGGCACGTATTAGACGGAAGGCAAATCAAGTTTTTGGACCTAATGATAGCGTTGAAAAGGAAAAATGGTGCCAAGAGGAATATGAAAAAAGGAAGGGTGACAAAGATGTAAAGGTGGAAGACCAACATGATATTAAAGATGTACAATGTAATCTAAGTGACAATGACCTTTTAAATGTCGTTGCAAATGCAATGAATAAACAAGAACTAGCAAAGGTAATTGAGAGAGAAATCCAGGATTTGGTAAAAGAGCATACTGAGAATGGTGGAAAAAGGAAGCGTCGTAAGTTGAACAGTCCAAGTGACAACTCTAATAATTCTACTAAGTTGGATGATAGGAACGTCACCCAAATTTCTGAGAATAATGAGAAGAAAAAAATGGTAATTAATGTGGATTGATTCAGCTTTTTTTTATTTCGACTAAATGTGCATGAACACTGATTGAATAACTAATAAGTTACCACCATATTTGGTCATTAATATTTCAAGTAGAACAGTGATTAACATTAGAGATCGTTATTAAAATAATTGTAATAATATTATCGTTATTTAAACAGCATTTTAGTAAAATACCGAATTAACTAACGGCAAACCAAAAAATGATTAGATGAGAGCTCTTATGAAGCATGTATTATATAAATTTAGACTATCTTTTCCTATAGTATAGAATAGATTAATTATTATTCTTTTTTCCTATTTGAATGAAATTACTGGATGATAATAGTAATCGCAATTATAATAAGAACGCTTGACGTTGTCCCAATTTGGTAATTGATCTATTTCGAATGTTTGATAGTTACACACTAGCCCATAATTTTGAACATCAAAATCTACAATCTTTTTGTAAACATCATAACATAAAGGTCTATCAGCCCCTAAACCATTAAAGAATGAAAATATACCAGTTGGATTCAATAAGCCAACAATCACATCATATAAATCTAACATATCTTCATAATGTTCACTGAATGTATCATAGTAAATCCCATCAAAGAAGACATCTCCTTTATCTAATAGAGCATTCAATGTATCTTGCCATTTACCTTCCAATATAACAACATTTGGTTTATTGTACCACCCATCAGTTTTTAATTTGGCTAAAACATCGGGGTGTGCTTCACATATGTAATGTTTTTCCAGGTTCTTACTTTGAAGAAAACCATCTATAATGCCCATACCAAAACCAATGTTCAACACGGTAGCAGGTTCCTTTGTGGAAGACACCAAACTATTGGCTGCAATTTCCATAATTTTTGTTTCCCAATCCATCATTACACCATCTTTATTATCTTTTGTAACTAGTGAATTATCTGTGTATTCTAGCCTCGTATTTAGGTAAGTGGTCGTATCTGCTGCTGTAGCATCTTCATGTGTGTTGATTTCTTGGGTGATGTTAGACACACTTTCAGCACATCTCTCCACCAAGTCGTCCTTAACATTGGGATCATCTAAAAATTCAATGTCATCCCCATTAATCTTCCTCAGCAATAATTCTGCAGATACACCTGCGTCCACTACTCTTTGGTAAAGAGCATTTTTATTTTTATCCGAAAGATAGTTATTTTTATGATCCAATAGCAAATCACCAATCGTTTTGTTTTCGAAATCAATAAAGTTCCACCCAGCACCATATTCAAATAAAGTATTCATCATTTCCAAGACAACTTCAAGTTCGTCCTCCTGGATATCATCAGGTAAAGACCTGGCTAATGTATGCAGGGGTGTCGTATTTGAGGCTTCCTCATCAGCTTCAATCACCTCATTATCTTCAGTTGTGCCAGCAGTGTCTAATTCAGCCTGTTGTTCTTTTTCAAACTGCATTATTTGTTCTAATGTGTATGTCGCTGGAATACCCGCCTTCAACAGTTTTGATAAAGTGGGCAAATACTCATCTCTAGTGATGGGCCTATTTGGGAAGGTCAGTAAATGATGTAATTCAGACATTAGAGGTATTTTGTTGCTTTAGTTATGCCAAGTTAAAGTACCAAGTTAAAGTACCAAGTTAAAGTACCAAGTACAGTCGCAGCAAGTCTCTCAATTCCTTATTAATCTTTCTCATGGTTTGCTCTATATGTCGAGCTTTTTTGATAATATTTTTTTCATTATTCTCGAACACTTCCCGATCTGTCACGTTTCCTATCTTGGCACATCCATAGTTCCTATTACGTCTATTTCCTCTTTTGGAGATTGCGGCGCTATTGTGATTTACATGTGTACCGAAAGATTGTACAGCTTGTATGACAAATATGCGCCAAAGACAGAAAAAAACATACCAACAGAGCTTGCTGTTTACATCGACGAGAGGTTTTCAACTACTACACTGCCCCTTGCTTGTCCCTTGACATTGAGGATTGACGTGCGGTTAAAACAGCAGCTGTCACATGATAGCGCCATCTTAATGATTCGTTATAGGTGATTCGGAGACATTTTGTTTATACAAGAAATTTAGAGCTCGAGAAAAATGAAATAATCAGAAATATTAAAAGGAAAAAAAGAAAAAAAAAGAAGTTAATAAAAATAATGAGGTAAAATCAGGAACGTCATATTACAAGACGAATAGAACGTTAACAACTCTCAGCAGGACCTTTTTTTTCCGAAGTACTGCATACTTTTCTTTGATAAGGGAAAAAAGGAAATAAAAGTAGAAGAGGAATAGATCCCACAAGTTACTGTTCCTAAGCGTGAATTTTTTAGATTATTTGATTTAATCCCAATTTTTTTAATCCATTGGACTAAAGAAAAGTTCCTTGCGGTAACAAAAAACACTATCCAAATTCCTTTTATTGAATACTTTTCTTTATAAGGATTTTTTGGTGAAAAAGACTACGACCCATCCCATCTGCATTGCCCCTCCAAAAAAATCAAAAAACAAAAAGGAAATAGATCTATATTATCTATATATATCATTTTCATAGCACATTAATTGATCAATGACATATGACGACAAGAAAGCGTTCTCCGTATGATTTCATCTTCAAAGAAGAGTTAGGCCATGGATCATATTCCACTGTGTATAAAGCGCTTGATAAAAGAAATACCAATTCCATTTACGCTATTAAGGTATGTTCCAAACAGCACATCATTAAAGAATCGAAAGTCAAATACGTAACTATAGAGAAGAACATTTTGAATCTATTGACAAGAGAAAATCATCCAGGTATTATCAAACTATATTATACTTTCCATGATGAAGAAAATTTATATTTCGTGCTGGATTATGCACCAGGTGGAGAATTATTGTCACTATTGCATAAATTAGGAAAATTTAATGAAGCTGAGGCTAAACTATTCACAGCTCAAATTATCGACTCTTTAATATTTATTCACTCAAAGGGGATCATTCATCGTGATTTGAAGCCAGAAAATGTGCTATTGGATAATCTTGGAAGAATTATGATTACTGATTTCGGAGCAGCTGCAACAGAAAACGATACAAGCAATAACAGTTGTTCCTCATTCGTTGGAACTGCGGAATACGTGTCACCTGAGTTGCTGCTATATAATAAAAGCGATTATGCTTCGGATATCTGGGCTCTAGGCTGCATTATCTACCAATTCATAATGGGATATCCCCCATTCCGAGGAGAAAATGAATTGAAAACGTTTGAAAAAATTGTAGCACTAGATTATTCTTGGAATTCTATGGTCTCACCAATTCCTGCTAATATCAATATGAAAATCGTCCATTTGGTCAAAAAAATATTAACAATAGATGTTAAGGAACGTATATCTTTAATGGAGATTCAAAAAGAACCCTGGTTTGAAAATTTCAATTGGAAAGATAAGAAGAGTATTTGGAAAGGGTTTTGGGAGCTTCATCCGTCATCTTTACCCTTGAGAAATAATATTATGAATAATACATCTCCCACGTCGACCGCATTACAATTGCAAAGACAAAATAATGCTAATTTAATACCCAATAGACAATTGCATGTAATTGATACTCCAGTTCGAAATATACCCATTACCAAACAGAAACGTAAGAAGCCAGCAAAAGTGGCGAGTACTACTAGTAGCATTGTAGAGTGGAGAAGAAAATTGGGAATATCAGGAAATGGAAACAGTAATGTTAATACTAACAACATGAATATCCATGTCTCAAATACTACGCCTACTGAAAACAACAGAATTCTTAATGACATAAGGCCCTTAAAAAGTAAATATAGCAATGTACTTACGAATAACAATCTTCCAATTACTAATATAAATCAAAACCATAGCAAAACTACTAATAACTCTGGAAATATTACTAATAACAAGGCTCCGGATAATAATTCTATAATAGAAAATGATGTCCCTTCAATTCCTGTGCCATCATGGCCTAATCCAGGTCAGGATATATCATTCTACAATGCAACACCACAAACTGTTAGTGACAATAATATATCTTCTCAATCAGTTGTAGACAATTCAACCAACTCTGTTGGAAATTCGGTGAACACAAACTTAACGAGTACTGTAGAGTCTGAACCAAGGGATATTTCTAACACCTTAGAGAATATGAATAATAATAATACGGGACTACTCAATGAAAAGATCCATCAGCGTCAAGTGGAAGAAGCCTGGAAATACTCGGATAAAAAAAGGGGACCAACTATAAAACAAGATTTCGTATACATCCATGAAATCGAATACGATCCCAAAGGACCAGAGATGTCATTATCGACATATAATAAGATAGATAATGATTTAATTACACAGTTGGTTTCGAAATATAAAAATAAGTTAAAGCCTAGTAATCTAAATCCGAAAGTTCTATCACTTTGTACTGATGGTACTCTTGCACATTATACACCAAGTCCAAGTATTTTTAATAATGCGGATGCCGTACTGACTACAAAGCAAAAGATGGTTAATATAAGTGATTCAGAGTTATCTATGTATGATTATGAATTCGATGAATCGAATAGAAAGGGATTTTTGATTCTAGAAAAATACAAACAAAATTTGTGGTTTATTTCATTACCATCCTTTATTACTTTGTCTGTGATTCCGGAGAAAAAACTACAAGAAAGTGTAGTTAATGTTAATGAGAACTGGGTTGACTGCTTTTTTAGAACCAGAGATCTCCTAGAAGAACAACAATTGCTTAATAAAATGATGAATGTCTCTTTAGGATCACCAAGTTTATCTGAGGAGTCATTAGATTCTCGCAGCTCCTCAGTAACGAGAAATAGATCACCATCTGTTCCGTCTGTGGCATCTAATTCTAAAGCTTCTACGATCAATGGACATTCTAGAAGGAAGTCTATACCGAATCCACTACATCATTCAATATCATCATCTGCAACTGACGCTTTGATATCTAATACATTATCAAGCCCGTCTTCCTCGAAATCTACAACATCTAAGCCTTCATCTCGATCTTCAGTTATAAGATCAACTGATGTCAATGCAACTGCTAATTTTGTATCTAAATCAGCTGCTGCCGCTAGTCGAAAATCACAAGGTTCTCCAATAACATCTCTCCCCAATACGCCTGGTAATTATCTTGTTAGGAATAACCGACTTAGTAAGCATTCTACCCGAAAAGTTGATTCGTCCATTGAAAGGGGGGAAATGGCTTCAAATAGTCAATTGCACAGCGAGAAACCATCTGTTCCATCGATTAATACTCCAATTGATCCAATTGTGTCTTCAAATCTAACCACTAAAAAACAAACTAAGCAAATAGCACAACCGACTCTATCACCAAGTCATTTGGTATCATCTACCCATAGAATTTCGGTGAATCACACAGCAGAGAAATCCAGATCTAGAACTTCACCAAGTACTGTCAAGGCTAGTGAATCACCCCTACTTTCTCCAAGTTCTTTTCAATCAAGGAAAAAAATGCAGGCTCCCATTAATATGGTCATGAGTAGTAGCAGGTATGAATTAATCCAAACTTTAAACCATGATAAGCAGAATGTAGAGTCTTCAGTAGCTGGTGCATCGGCGGCATTTAAAAATCTACAGAAATGAAAGGGACATGAATCACCTGTGGATAGAGACAATTTTCTTTTATTTCATAAGTACTTTATTATATACAATTCTTTGCATCTTCCTATATATATACGTTCATATATTATATAACAACATAATGTATGATATTATTAATTCTTGTAAGAGAATAATTACATCCGAATCTCAATTAGTAACGATAGGCGTCTTTTACATTGTTTTATAGGATCGGTCTAGAACAAAATATTTCATACAATGAATGCTAATACCAATAGAACTAATAATGCAGCTATTAGTAATCCTATACAGCAGTCATTGAATTTTTCTTTATTCTTTTCATAAACCCATTCTAATCTTCTACGACCATGTGCTACTTTACTCAACACAGAATCTATTCCCGTATCCATCTCATCTAGTAATTGACCTTGATCCTCCAATTCTTGTCCCATTGTTTGTGCCTGTAGATGTAGGTTTTGCATGGCATAATGTATACTATCCAATTGTACATCCTGTTCTTGAAGCATTTGATCTTGAAATAAGTTGTTTGGATTATCACTACCTTGATTGGTATTTTCATCATCAAGTATAAAGTCATCCACATCATCATCAAAACCATCATCTATTCTGTTGGACGTATTGCTTATCTGAGACTTCATATTACTTAACGAGTTTTTCAACAATTGAATCCTCCTTTCCCTATCTTGAATATTTATACCATCATTATTATTTCTCATTACAAGTATACTCTTATCTAGATCCACTAAGGTTTCTTCTATATCGTGAACTATCTCTGTAATTTCGTTATCCAAAGTAAGTTGATTAGTGATACCATATTTGGTTATGTATTGATGTAGCTTATTTAATTGTTCTTGTGTATCATTGACCACTTGGTCAAAAGGATCTTCTTCTTGTGACATGGACAATCGTTATTTACGTATATCGCATTCAATAGTCAGACAATTTCTTCTGACCTGTTATTTTTTCGATATCGATATCGAGATACCATATACTAGTTCGTTTTTGTATAAGTATAATTTGATCTTTTAAAAAATTAGCCTTGTTGATAGCATTTATATATACCAATTATTTACAAAACTTGCAGATATACTACTTAGCATCATCAATAATGGACCTAGCACAAGAGCCGTCCAAAGAAGATATAATAGATGGATTGCCCAATCACTCAGTGACTGTGAAAAGTGAGACCAGTGATTCTACCACCACAACCATTGCTAATGACAGACTAGAGGTAAAGCCAGAAGACCGCGATAACAAATATCAGAAGATCAACGTTTCTGAGACAATAGGTGGAACTAGTGTGAGAAAATATATAAATCGTG
This sequence comes from Cylindricascospora bacillispora, assembly GCA_030573655.1. Lineage (NCBI taxonomy): Eukaryota > Fungi > Ascomycota > Saccharomycetes > Saccharomycetales > Saccharomycetaceae > Cylindricascospora > Cylindricascospora bacillispora. Next base: position 67,129 of record JAJMDR010000029.1, on the reverse strand, counting down.
AGGTTACACCTATATTACTGGAAGGAATGAGGATGCTCGCGGTATCCCAACCAGAAGACCCATTGAAAGTGTTAGGTGAATATCTAATACAACATAGTAAATCTGCAACAAATTCCAAGACCCAATAATCATTTATATACATAAGGAGGCAAATTGTTGTACATACATATGTAGTATATATTAAAATTTTTCCTGCTGTAGATCTTTGTCAACTTTATTTAAAATTTTGAATCCATAATCACACATAATACTCACCAGGCCAAGCTTCCATCCATTCCACAGTATCTTAAGACTGGCTTTTTCAGTAGTTATCATAGTCCATAGAGATTTGGGTTTGACTGGGTTTATAATTAAATCATTTGCTGTTAGAGATAGTAATTGATTTGAGGATGATGGCGTTAACAAATAATGGACTTGAGATCGACGTAACAATGTTTCAATTGGTAATTTGATACATAATTGAAGTACATCTACCACAAAACGCACAGTGAAAAACATATTGGACTGGGAGAATTTACTGATATGAAGCTTTTGGTAAATAAAAAGATCCAAAACCTTATTAAATATAGAATTCGAAAAGGATTGCAATACCGTTAAGCTCCAAATGTCCATTGGGAGTCTTATTCCATCATGTCTCCAAGACCAATAGCGATATAATTTCCTCAAATTTCTTGGTTTTGTAGAATTTATAGAAGTCACAATCAGTCTTGTCTTAATCAAATCAATAGGGACCAGGATAATACTCGTCAATACATTTGAAGCAATAATTAGCAATATTGAATTGTTTATATTAGGATAATGTAATAGAGTTTCTGTATTTAGTAAAAAATTGGCAAATTCAAAGCTTTCACTATTGGAAATACCCATTAGTGATGACAGTAAACCAGTAAACCAAGCATTCAAAGTTAAAGTTAGGAAATTGTATATAAAAGATGTGTTTGTTGCTTTCCATAAACTTCTTAATCCCTCTTCATCAATTTCTGCATTTATAATCTCCAACGTACTTAATGATTGAGGTTGAAGTATTGGAACTTCATTTTGAACACTTAATGGCAATGTAGGTGTCGATTTCGCTACTTCTTCGTAAGTTACATCGTTTTCTCTTTCAGGAAAGAAATCGATTGAATCATCATCCTCATCTTGTTCTACTTCTTGTGGATATTTCTTGGGCGATAGGTTGGACTTTTGCTCTGATGTTGTTTCAATGGGGTTAGAGAAGTCACCTACTTGTAGTAACAATCTAGAAACTTCGAAAGGCTGTTGTATGAACACTTTGAAATATTTCCTTATAAATGTCTCAGAAATATGCAGTATAATAGTTCTCCATTTCAATAAATTGAAGAAATCAGATAACTCAAAGTCCCTCAATAAATCATTCAAATCACCGCCTCTGGCATTATGAAGATTACTGATAGATTTGGCCGTTTGCCCTGTTGCTGAAATAGCTTCGCCAATGGACGATTCAACCGATTTTTTGGAAGAGGTGGTAAATGATTTCCAAATATTAAAACCGGATCCTCTGTCTCTATTCAAACTATCTCTAAGTTGATTGTTTGCCTGGACAATGCTTAATTTTGAAGCTAAAGATGACCCATTTGAGTCTATTACACCCTTATCCTTAATAAAAACACTAGAATACCCTACATTGAATGTGGATTGATTATAATACGGTCTAATCGTAGCTCTGTTGCTCAAATCGAGACCTGAATTATCACTAGACATATTGTAAATGTAGTGGAGTATCTTCTTGGGATTTGATACTTTTAGAAATCGTTCGAAGAATAAGACCTTTTCAGAAGATATCTATTAATTCAAACTGCCTAAAGTCTATCTAGGCCTTGGTTTCTTATATTTATATTTTGTTGTTCTGTTAAAATCTTGACTTGAACATGCTGATGATATTATTTGAAGGAAGGGCTCCTTAAAGATTTGAAAAAATAGAAACAACCGGTAAAATAGTTCGTAATGCTCATCGAATCAAAGAGAAGAATAAGGACATCTATAGGCAAAAAGGGTGAATTAGCCAAAAATGTCACATAATCTCATATTGCCCAGTGTTAGTTCCACAGAGAGTGGGATATCCGACAATGATGGCACCAGAATTGGTAATAAGCAAGCGGCAATGCTGCACAAAATTTATGCTGATTCTTTATTATCCAAAAAGAGTGAAGTATCTCTATCTGCTATGAGCTTCTTGTTCCAGGGTATGGTTGCGAGATTGTATAAATCGAGTACTTCGATGGAGGATTTCGAGAGTAAGTTAGATGAGCAAGGATATTCCATTGGAATTAAGCTATTAGAATTGTTAAACTTTAGAGCATCCGTCACAATGAGTGGAGGATTTACGAAATCCTCCAATTTTTTATCATCAAACACATCTAATCCTGCTGTGGTGACAGGGGGTGCTAGTGGGTCTAATTCGATTAACAACTTATCAAGTAATGCGTCCAGCAATGGGAACACCATTGTCAGTGATGTTAACTATTCTTCAAGTGGTGGTTACAGTTCCATAAATGATTCGCTGGCAGCTTGTATAAACAAGATGAGACGAAGAGACTTAAAGATATTAGATATTTTGCAACTTATTCATGGCACGTTATGGTTTTATCTTTTTAACAGAGTTAGTGACGATTTGGTCAAATCAAGTGAACGAGAAAATGAGTATATGATAATTGATAATAAACCTGTTTTAACTCAATTTATATCAAACGGTGCTAATTCTTGTAGTTACTACGTATGTGGGATTATAAGAGGATTCTTAACCAACTCTGGATTTTCATGCAAAGTCTCATCTCATGTTGTGCCACAAGGTGATTTTGAAGAAAGAACGGTTTACTTGATTAAGTTTGACCAGGAAGTTCTAGACAGAGAAGGTCTAAGATTTTCGTAATTCCATTTTGCATATCTATCAGTACCTATATATATATATATAGCCAATGTACATGTATATTATAATAAAGTTAAGTGGTCAGATACATAGAAGATGCATCAAATTCGGCTAGAGTGTTAAGTAATTCCCCTTCATTCTGGCAAATTTTCATAAACCATGTTTTGAATTTGCATTCTTCTAAGTTACCATCCCATACTTTCTTAATGAAATTGTCTTTAACTTCCACCAATTTCGGTGGCCCATCTTCTGAAGTATTGTCAAGATATGACATATTCCAGTCTATCCTTGACATCACTAGTTTCTCATAAAAATTACAATTCTTTTCATTTCCCATTATTATTATTATACCCGGTCCAGTATCTCCGATACGTAAACAGGTACCTTTCAAATTCAATTGCCTGCTATTGGTTTTCAACTTATATCGAATTTGGGGATTCGTCAATTGATTGAACTTAAATACTTTACAAAACCATTCAGGAGGTTTCAATGGTTCTGTTTTATTTTCTTCTCTTCTCCTTTTCACTGCTTCTTGATGTCTTGTGATATTATCTTCATCGTGCTTACGTTTACGGTCATTGACTTGTTCTTTAACAGTTTCTTCCCATTTCGTTGGGTCAACAATATTAGAATTATTCTCCAAAACATTCATCATATTATTTAGCTTAACTTTTGGAGCGGGTTTGGGCAGCATTCCCATCTTAATCATCAATTCTTTTTCCTTTCTTTCCAATCCTCTTTTATTTCTACGTATTTTCTTATGTTCTGATTTGGTCAGGTATACACGTTGTACTGGATCTGTTGTTAATATCCTAACAGGAACTGGATGTTGAACATATCGTATTGAAGGTAGTCTTGAGTCGTTTTCTTCATCTTCACCATCGTTAGCATCTTCTTCGTCAGATTCATCATCAGCATTCAAATTCTTGTAATCTTGGTTATACTTTTTGTGGATCTTCGATTGTTCATCTAGATATACCTTATCCCACCATTCAATAGACGGTAGTTCGTTAATATCTTGTAAATATTTATCTTCTCCTATAGAAATATCAGGTAATTCACCTTTAAAGATTTTCTTGTTTGTTTCCTTCTCTAGTCTTTCCCGTTCGACTTTCTCTAATTTAAGTCTTCGAGACTCTTCTTCCAGTTGTTGTTTTCTTATTTGTCTTTCATTCTCGACCTTCTCGCTAATTTCTCCCTTTCTATAAAAGACTAACCCACTTCTATATCTGTTCTCCGCTTTCCTATCATCTTTACTTGTATGATTGTTAGATAAATAGGGATTCTTTCCGGCGTGTAGCTTTGTAGTTAAGTTTAGATTGGATGTCAATAAGGCATCGTGGATTTTGATGTTTAATCCACGTCCTTTCAAACCCGGTTCGACACTTTCTTGTTTCTTAGACTGTTTTATTGCCATAATTACTAAAATAATGAGCTTTAAATATAGTGCCAATCCATAATCATGTTATGGTAAAGTCGCTTTTGTTTGTACATAGTATTCCAATCTATATTTATAGGATTTTAAATATATAATTTTTCATAAAATTAAATAACAGATTATTGACAAAGTTCATTCAACTCGCTAAATAAAAGTGAAATTGTGAAGAAATCATGCACAAGGGTTAGTCACTAACTATTGGATGTAGATCACAATGGAGTTCGATGATAAAATGTAACAAAAAAGGGACCCCTGCCTTTTCATTAAATACCGAATCCAAATAAGCCGGACTTCTTTTTAGAGCTTGATGATTTCTTACCGGAGTCTGAACTGGACGATGCAGATTTGCTTTTAAATAGTGAAAATAGACTCCCTCCTCCAGAACTTTTTTTAGCTTGGGTTTCTAGATATGGATCATTAGACTTCACTGGTCTAATTAATCCGCCATTCTTATTTTTGCGTGATGGATCGTCATTATGAGAACGAACACGCTCTAATTTAGTACCAATGGATAAGTTTGTATTTCCATAGCCACTAATAGGTGATGAGATCTTTGGCTTATGTTGGTTATATGATGACAGTTTGGAGGGTGGGACGGTGGGTGCAAATTTAAGTTGCGAGGTGTTCTTACGTGATGGATCCAACGATACTGATCTTGTACCATTAGACTTGGATTTAGACTTGGATTTAGACTTGGATTTGGAAGTACTAGGTGTCTTTACATCTAGAACATCTAACATAGATCTCTTGGAATTAACAGTGTTTATTGGAGAAATACCTCCCGTGATAACTTTCTTTAAATGGGTCAAAGTGGTGTCACCTGGGTTATTATCGTCTGTTATATCTTCTAGTTCAGAAACAAATTCAAGAGATGTTTTAATAACTGCATCCAGCTTTTTTAATTGCTTACTTTCACGGGATAGGTCCTTGTCGGTCTCAATATTCGAAATTTTGTCATTCATGTTTAGTCTATGCTTACATGCCAATAGACGTAATCTTTCCTTAAATGAGCTTGGGGTTGGAGCGGAATCAATTGACGATACTACCGAACTTGTATCAGAAGTTGGTGATCTTGCCTCATCAATGACTTCATTCATACTTTCTTTTGTTTGGTAGTCTTCTATGGCGTCATTTACAAGTTGTTCTGCCTTGTAGTCCTGAGTCTTGATGCCATCATCCGATATTGTGGGCTTAGATTCCAAAACACTGGTGCTCTTAGCATTCTTCATTTCTTCAAAATTACCCCAAACTTTATGTAAGAAGGCATCTTGCAAATCTATTTCTAGATTAAACATTCTCTTTGCTGGCGCTACTATGACAGGTACCGCAAATCTCGTTGCAATTAAATCAACTAAGTAATTGGCCTTCCAACGAATTAGTTGGTCCGTACGTTCCCATCTTAAGGTTCCTAAAACAAAAAGATCTGGAGTATAAACGTTTACAGCATCACATAAGGCTTTCTTTGTAGAAGCTACAGAACACTCCACTGTGACTTTGACAGATAACTTATTAGGCATAATGAGACCAATATAATCATGGATATTCGAAACAACAGAACTTACTTGATCTAAAGAATATCCCGGACGCCATTCTTCCCCCGTAGTGGCATCGTAATCACTGTCATTATCAGTATCTGATTTAATACTTGAAGCACGACTAGTTGTTCTAGACAAACAGTTTGAATCTCTAGATTCTGATCTACGCAGGGACACACCTCTCGACCTAGATCTTGATCTTGATCTAGACCTTGAAGCACTCGTAGATCTATTCCTATATCTTTGTTTCGGTAAATTTGCAATAACTACAATATGGTCTGTATTCCTTGCTAATTTATTAAATGTCCAATCTAAGGCTACCCAGGTATGTCTTCTGCCGCTAATATGACATACAATGGTCCTTGGCAAGGTGACCCATCCTAATTTTTCTTGGATAATCTTTTCCTTTTGAAGCTGCTCCTTGGCAGTTGATAATTTACGGGTGTCAGAGTAAGTATTTTCATAAAATGCAATCAAGTTTTCATTTGTCATCTTTGAATTAGGGAAAAAGATTTTATAGTGTTTAAAATATTTTCCAGTTTTGTCCTTTATTCGCTCATTCATGTTGTTCTTTTTCTTTATCCATTCATTCCACCAATCATTATATAGCCTATTCACCACCAAAGCATCATTTAAAATAGTAGGTCTACTTGGATAGTCCTCTCTTACAATCACACCATTCCGTGCAACCTTAAATACCTTGGAAATATGTACAAGATCATTATGTTTGTTTTTCTTTTTCATAGAAGGTAGTTTATCCAGGGCATGATGCTGTGCTAACTGGTTAGCATGGGAGTTTATTCTGAGTTTATTTAATTTCTCCAATGTGTCCAAGGTCAGGTAGTTATTATGGGATAAATAATCCCTATTGTTTTGAATAAACCCACTTTCGTCATCGTAATATTCATCCATAGTGTATTCCTGTGGGAGTTGGACACCTGGGAAATCTTGCTCATAAAACTTGGAATCCTTATCATTAGAACTTACTGGCACTGTGTCAAACGAGACAGACGGTTTATAATTGTTCAAGGCCATAAGGGGGGTATTTTTGGTCGCGGACGGAGACAAGGCAGGCAACGAACTGACAGAACCATCTTGTGTGTCGCTCTCGCCAGTGTCATTCTTGCTTACTTCATCATGCATAAGCCAAGTCTCGGGAACATAGAACACAACATTTTTGTAGGTATTTCTTAATTTCTTATCCTGGTACTTCAGTGGCATCTGTGGTACTCTACGAGTTATCAGCGTAGTAATATATATCTCACTTATTCCTGAGTATTGAGTAGGTTTAGTGCGCTAATTTTCAACCTTGAATTTTAATACGCTGTCCGGTTCTTGAAACTTAATTAAATCGAAAGATTTATAAAATATATATATCCCTATATGGGGTACCAGTCTGTGAATGGGACACCGATCAGAGTTTGTATCTAGATAGACGTACGTAGTTGTGTGCGGAAAAATGGTATATCAGTTTGTGGAAGATTGTATTTGTCTTGCTCTCTGTTTTAATCTTTTAATTGGAGCAAAACCTTCAATAAGACCCCAAACGAACCATTCAATCTTGTAGTCCGTAGGAACCCTGTAATAATCCAGCAAAGGGTTTAAGACCAAGATCGTCTCCAACAAGTGAATGAAAAGCTCGAGGATTATGATTGTTGGCAATACTCTCTTATTTTTGGTTAACAAACCGACTATCATGTCGTGATAAGGATTCGGCACCATGAAAAATACGACTCTCGTCAACCCGGGCAATAACCAGCAAAGCAATGGTAGGGACACCAGGAAAATAATGGTCCAGTCTGCGACAGTGGCGGGATGGATAACTGTGTTGATCTGGAAAGACGCCAAGTTTTTCGCCTCGGATGCAACTTTCCCCATTTCCTTCAATCTGTCGTTGAGATCCTGTATCTTAGCCAGCTTCTCATTGAATAGTATGATCTTATTAATAGACAATCCCTTGTGGTTGAATTGGATTGTCATTGCGTCCATGTCATAATCAATTAAGGTTACATTGGCAAAGTTGTCCTTAGGAATCTTCCCGAAAACTTCCAAGCAGTCTTCCAAAACAAACTTGCGAGTTGCGTTGATCTCAGCAACCAAGGGCAAAATTTCTGGATCCACCGTCATCTTTAGCTGCGGGTAGGTGATCTCTTCCGTGTGTGTTTTCCGTGATGATCGACCTGTTTCGTTCATGGCACATTTATCGAAATTGTTATAAATTTTTGAAATAAGGATTGGAAAATTTAATTACGAATGATTAATTGCGCTGTGCAGTGGAGATACATCACAACCAGTAATTCTAACGACTCAACGCAGTCTAGAAGCGCATTTATAAGGACAGGGTAATTCCGTGAATTATTGAGGTTATTGGGATTGTATTGGATCTATTAAAAAGGAATAAGAAACTAAGTGTTTGGAAACGTGTATCTAGGGAGAAATTCAGCAGATATTATCCAGCGAATATGAGTGAACCGAGCCCAGCTGCTAAGGAATCGAGTGAATATAAACAATATAATAATGATGTAGATCATGGTAGTCACCATCACCATCATCACCATCACCATCACCGTCACCATAATTCGAGTGTTGGTTTTTCTTCTCAAAAGACCACTAAATTATCGGACGGATCAAAAATTGGGAACTACCAAATCGTTAAGACACTAGGTGAAGGTTCGTTCGGTAAAGTTAAACTGGCATATCATCTGATTACTGGCCAGAAAATGGCCTTAAAGATCATTAACAAGAAGATTCTCACCAAAAGTGATATGCAGGGTCGTATTGAAAGGGAAATCTCATATCTAAGATTGTTGCGTCATCCTCATATAATTAAGTTATATGATGTGATAAAATCAAAAGATGAGATTATTATGGTCATTGAGTATGCTGGAAATGAATTATTTGATTATATTGTTCAAAGGGATAAAATGTCGGAAAATGAGGCACGCAGATTTTTCCAACAGATCATCAGTGCTGTAGAATATTGTCATAGACACAAGATTGTTCACAGAGATTTAAAACCTGAGAACTTACTGTTAGATGAGCACCTTAACGTTAAAATTGCTGACTTCGGTCTTTCCAATATAATGACAGATGGTAATTTCTTAAAGACTTCGTGTGGTTCACCAAATTATGCTGCTCCAGAAGTTATCAGTGGGAAGCTATATGCTGGGCCAGAGGTGGACGTCTGGTCTTGTGGTGTGATTCTGTATGTCATGCTTTGCCGTCGTTTACCCTTTGATGATGAAAATATCCCTACACTTTTCAAGAATATCAGCAATGGTGTATTCACGTTACCGAAGTTCTTGTCTGTGGGTGCAGCAAATTTGATTAAAAGGATGTTGATTGTAAACCCATTAAATAGAATCAGTATCCATGAAATTATGAAAGATGAATGGTTTAAGGTAGATTTGCCAAATTATTTGTTGCCACCAGAATTTTTAAGTAACGTTAACAATACTCAAGAAGATAATGAGCAAGATTTAGAAATCGATGATGAATTAGTTAACACGTTGTCTAAGACGATGGGTTACGAAAAGGACGAAATATATGAATCACTAGAGTCATCTGATGATTCTCCAGAGCTAAGAGAGATTAGAGATGCGTATATGTTGATTAAAGAAAACAAAGCTACCATCAATGATATTAAATCCAATAAAAATATTAATGATGAACTAAATACTTTTCTGTCGCAGTCTCCTCCCCCAACATTTCAGGATGATCATACTGCTTCCCCAAAATCTCCAACTAAGAAAAAAATGACACGTTCTATCAATCAACAGAGGACTTATCACCAATCGAACTTTGTCGATCAATCAAGAGTTGAAGCTTCTACTATTTCAATTCTACCTTCCTCTCTGCCTCAAATTCATAGGGCTAACATGTTAGCTCAAGGTTTACCAGCGGCTTCCAAGATATCGCCGCTGGTTAATAAGAAAACAAAGACGAGGTGGCATTTCGGTATACGATCAAGATCATATCCATTAGATGTTATGGGAGAGATTTATCTTGCTCTGAGGAATCTTGGAGCAGAATGGGCTAAACCATCGGAAGAGGAACTGTGGACAATAAGAGTCAGATGGAAGTATGACTTGGGAGTGAACAAAAACATTTCAACCAGTGAACAAAAAAATGTCGTCATACCAGATTTGATGAAGATGGTAATTCAATTATTTCAAATCGAAACAAATAACTATTTAGTAGATTTTAAATTTGATGGTTGGGAAAGCAGTTCCGGTGAGCCAACGTCCTTCTCAAATATAACTGAAGATGAAATGAGTACATTTTCTGCTTATCCATTTCTGCATTTAACTACAAGATTGATTATGGAATTAGCTGTAAACAGTCAAGGGGGTTAACTCATCATAACGATGACTGGTGGTTTCTATTTTTATTTTATACTACATTTGTTACTGGAAACGGGTTTTTATCATGTAGTGGTCTTTTATGGATATTGTTAATTTATCTTTGTCTTTATTTGTTATCTTATAAGTATCTTTTATGTTTTTGTTTGTTAGTATCGATTGTTTTTACGAAGACCTTTTCACTTTAATTTTATTAAATTTTAATGTATGATATTCTTATCGTTTTGAAATATTTAACGCGGTGTGCTAAAAACACTTTAAATAGAGAACAAAACGTAAAAATAGATGATGAGAAGTATCTATCCATTACATACCCATACATTTACCGTGAAACAACATAGTATATCAACTTGGACAGAATATGGGACTGAATAAAGATCAAGCACTTCGGTTCAGGGATACACAACTCCGTGCGAAGTATAATTTAATCCATATTTTGCCATCGATAGAAATACCAGAACTCTCAGGTTTATATTATAAAAATTTTCAAAATGCGGTCAAGAGATATGGACTTACATTGCCACCTACTGCAGATGGTCCTGGAAAATTTTGCTCTAATTGTGGAGCACTGAAAATCCCTAATTTCAACAATAGATCTTCCATAATCGGAAAAGTACTTAAATCTGTCTGCTTGCACTGTGAAAAAATCCATACCACTGAGTTAACTCCACCTCCCACAACAAATTCAAAAGCAGATATAGTATCACTTGATCATAATTCATCCAAGGTACTGCCCTCAAGTTTGGAAAAGTTCCCGCACAATACTGAAAGAGGTATCAAGAAAAAGAATAACAATTCGAAAGAGAGGGCAAAAAAACGAAAAATGAATTCATTATCAAATTTATTATGCAAAAAGAACGAAGAGATCAACTCATCCAAGAAATCTTCAATGTCTTTAAGTCTAGAAGGTTTCATGAAGAGTTAGCCTGATTAACCAGAACAAAATAGACTAGATATGTATCTTGCATACTTTTGTGTGAACGCAACAGATATATATATATATATACATAAATACACATAGATGTGTTTATTGACGGGATGTCGATTTAGTTAGAATTGTATCAATACCAGCATTGTCTTCTTGATCAATATAATCACTTTCCTCATGTTTGTTTTCAGAAGTAGAGTTCAATTGACCAGTCAACGAACCTTTACTTACTCCGTGTAACATTCTATTATATTTTTCTTCTCTTAAAGGATTTACAACTTCTTCTAGATCAGCTAATTCAGTAGCTTTATGAGATTCCGTTTTCCTCGTGCATATTCTTGTCCACATCCTTCTCCTATAAACACCGTTCTCTCCTTCAAAATCAATATCATATACCCACTTAGTCTCTGAATCAATAGTCACATACTGAATAAAACTTTCGTCCACCCATTGACGTGGGTCCAAATCTAAAACCCAATGTGAACCCTCAAACCATTCCCATTCTAATGGCGGCTTGACATCTTCCAAATTAGTAGCACATAAATCTGCAATTTTCCCTTGTCGTATCCTTGACTCAGAAAACAGTGTAAAATCATCACTAGAATAACCCACAGTGTACCATTCCTTATGTTTTTCTTTATAACGTTGTATCTCATAAATTAGTACTACGCGATGTTCTCTTGCTTCAACGTACTTTAAATGTTCATTAATCATATCAATATATTTATCAGTAGATGCTAAAATAGCTATTCTAGTATCTTCAGAATAAATCTTGGAAAATACTGCATCTCTGTTTTTCGGATGCATAGCGTAGACGAACAACCATCCAACAACCAACAAAATGGAGTTCCATGGAACATAATATAGCACAGACTCAATATAAAAGAAATTGAAGACACCGATAATTAATAAAGAAAGGAATACAGCTGTTGATATTTGTTCGTTTGTGAAAAAGGCAAAGTGATTAAGAATTGATGCACAAAAATCATATGCATACACATATAATACCATATGGTTTTGTAAATCGGTAATATTTAAAACAAATTCCTGACTAAATTCAGGAACAGGCTTTGGCAGTTCAGCAGCCTGTAATGGTGGTCCTCGTGCTGGGGTACGATTAACATCTAGTAAGGGGCTTGTTTCAGGTTTGTGAATGTACAAATACTGCGGCACCATCACACCAAACGCAAGGTAAAATATAGGGAAAGAGAACAATACTGGTATCGGTTTCATTATAAAAAGTGAATATATCAATAAAGCGCACAATGTATATGATGTACTGGTCCAATTGAATATCTTAATAACCTCATCAATTAGCATAAAGGGCAGACTTAGTCTTGAATTCATTTGTATGAAGTTTTTACTCATAATAGGGACAGAAAATCCAGCTCTAGTCTTCCCAGCAGCCATTCGATTCTTAATTGTACCAATTGCAAGTTCCGAAGAAGGTGGTAACGCCATCTTAACTATGCGCTCTACTAATGTATCGGCCATTGTAGCCTGAAAGCTTGTGGTCCCAAAAGATCCACTGGTTACATCAGCAGCTTGCCCTGTACTATTATTTTCTGTTTTACTATTATTAGATGATCTTCTCCTTATATTCTTTGCATTCTCATTTACTTGTTCATTTCGGTTGGGATTGCCATCCATCAGGCTTGATTCATCGCCAATTGTCAAACCATCGGGCCAGGTAAACAAATTCGTAACAGAATTCATTTTATTAACTGAGACTTCAATATACCTTCACACTTCTATTGCAGATCTTACCGAATCTGTACATCCAGTGAGGTCTGTTCAACTTTGCACCACTAGTTCTTTAAATGATCCCCTCATCACTTCTCTGCTTTTTTGCTCTCTACTCAAAAGAACACATTTCATCACATGCTTGTTCTAAAGAGGATGATAAACCAGGTTTATTCTATAAGCCAATACAAAGTTATGTTCTATATCTATTTAGCCCTCTTGGGAGTATTCGAGGTCACTGAATTGACTTTTCTCTTTGTGGTCGTTGAAGTAGAAAACTGTTCCAAATCCTTAACAACCGCACGATCTTCCAATGAACCCATGCATGTTCGTAAGCAATCCGCTTCCAATTGAATAACCTTTTGGGCCATTTTATGTCTTAAACCAACATTATTAATAGTTTTTGTGGTATCAGTACCAACCAATTCAGTTCTAACATTGTTACAATTTGCATAGTCTTTCAATCTGAATGTCAGACAATTTTTCCATAGATTCACACAGTTCTCAGATATGCTATTCGCACCAATAATTTTAATGGATTTCTTCGAGACAGTCCTGATGCGTTTAAACATGTCAGCACCTTCTAATTTTTTGGCAGTAGGATTTGCAAAATATAAGCTTAAAATCTGTAACAAATAAAGAACCTCCATTTGTATTTCGCCATCAGCAAAACAATCAAAAGTTGAATGGATCAAAGGTTCACTGTCAAATATTTCATATATGTCCCCGTCAGATTCTAAATATTCAACTATTCCAGTCACAAGTTTCTTATCAACTTTGAATAGTTCTACACACCCATCAATTATGTTCTCCAATGAAATTTCGGCACAATCATAGATAGATCCGTCCCATTCAATATAACCATATCTTCTCAAGAGTTCTGAATTGGGATGTTCTCCATATATGTTGTAAACTTGTTCGCCTTGGGCTATATCTTTTATTGCACACATTCTCAACGAATCGATATCATAAATGAGTCTAGCATTATGCTTTTTGGTATCGGCATTCAAAGTATCAGCAAATGGTACCATAGACTTTATATAAGAAACTTCAAGATCTGCTGCTTCTTCGTCTTCCTCTTCAGATAAATTGTAACTGGGACCACCTATATCGAACGAATAAGCCATAATAACACTGGCAGTGTATAGAAAATCCTCCCATGAAATGCCTTTGGCAAGATTTTGAGGTAATTTAATATTACTCAAACATTCATTGACCTTATTTCTCATGTCTGCAGCATCATCTTTACCTATTCTATTTAAAATAAATGATGGTTTCAGAAGTTCCAATTCATTATCACTCCAATACATCAAAGAATTTATTTCTGATGGGTCAGGAAGAACCATAAAATAAGGACTCCAAAAACTTGATTTACCTTTTATTTTCATTTCATAGTACAAGCAAAGGATCAGTCCTTCCCATTGTCCTAGGTCATCGGTTAATATTTCATTCAATTCGGGATAATCTTTAACCAGAGTGGAAGTATTTATATTTAACACGGAGCTTTTAGGAATTTCAAACAATGGCTCACCCTTATTAATGTCCTTTGTTGCCACAATACATCTTCCTAGGTTTTCTTTTCTTAGGTCCTTAATTTTAATGCTGTCGCTAATATAGACATTTGCATCGGTTTTAAGCCACTTAAAAAATTGATCAGTATGTTCACTATACTTTGTCATAATATAGTCAATCCAATGATAATAAACAACGCGGAATGGTGTATTTTAATTACTCTTGTGATTGCATTTCGTGCTTATCTCGAAAAGAAAAATTTGTTCAATGCGCTTTAAAAATAAGATCCATTTAAATTTACGTCAATTCGAGTCCCACATATATTTCTATATAAAAAAAATTAGTAACTTAGGTGAATATATGCAACATATTTACATGTATGATTCTATCTATATTATCAATTTATATCATTTATTCTTATTCTTCCTGCTTTGGTTCAACAACCTCCCCCTCTTCATGATTTGGCTCAACCACCAATTTTCCATCTTTAACATCAACTTTTACGGTCTCATCGTTTCTTAATTGACCTCTCAAGAGGTATGATGCCATAGGGTTCAATATTTTTTTGTGAATCAACCTATTCAAAGGTCTTGCCCCATACAATGGGTCGTAGCCATGGTCTGTTAGCCAATCTTTAGCGTCATTAGTTAATTCAATGTGCATACGTTTTTCCACAAGTCTATCTTGAATCTCATTTATTCTAATATCAACGATTGATCTTAAAACGGATTTGGATAACCTGTTAAAGACCAATATGTCATCAATACGATTAATAAACTCAGGAGGATAGAACTTCTTCATCTCATCAATAACCTGTTTCTTCGTTTTTTCACTGATCTTCCCATCCTCTTTTGCTTCTGCGTCTGATAACAAAATATCTTGGCCAACATTCGAAGTCATCACAATAATAGTATTTCTAAAATCAACATGATGACCCATCGAATCCGTTAATTTACCATCATCCAAAACTTGCAACAGAACCTTACATACATCCGGATGTGCTTTTTCAAATTCATCAAATAAAACCACCGAGTAGGGCCTTCTCCTAACTGCCTCAGTAAGTTGACCACCTGATTCACTCATGACGTAACCTGGAGGAGCACCAATCAATTTCGAAACTGTATGTTTCTCTTGGAATTCGGACATATCAAATCTTATTACATTTGATTCATCATCAAATAAAAATTCGGCTAATGCTTTTGTCAATTCAGTCTTACCAGTACCAGTTGGTCCCAGAAACATAAAACTTGCAATCGGTCTCTTCTCACTTGTCAATCCAGCACGTTGCAATCTAACAGCATCTGCAGTTGCCGCAATTGCTTCATCTTGGCCAACTACTCTCTGTCTTAGGGAATCTTCCATGTATAATAATCTGTCTTTATCACCTTTTGTTATAGTTTCAATAGGTACTCCAGTCATTTTAGATACTACTTTCGATATATCTTGTGAAGTAACTGAATCATGTAATAAACTCTCTACATTATCCTTTGTATTTTGTTCATTTCTCTGTACTTTCTTCTCCAACTCAGGAATTCTTGCATAACGTAATTCTGAGGCTTTTGAATAATCACCTTCTCTTTGTGATTTTTCAAGATAGATCTTAGCTTGCTCTAAATCAGCTTTAGCTGTTTTAATTGATTCAATCTGCGCCTTTTCTTCTTCCCAAACTTTAGTTAATCTGCTTAGTTCGTCATTTTTTAGTTTTAAGCTTTCTTCTAAAGTCTCACGTCTTTCTACTGATACTGGATCAGTTTCCTTCTTCAAAGATTCCAATTCAATCTGGATTGTCATTATGGAGCGATCTAACTTTTGTATTTCATCCGGTTTGGATTCATGTTGCAAGCGAAGTACTGCACATGCTTCATCAACAAGATCAATGGCCTTGTCAGGGAGAAATCTATCTGTAATATACCTATTTGACATTACTACTGCTGAAACTAAGGCTGTATCTGTTATTCTAACCCCATGGTGAACCTCATATCTTTCCTTCAATCCTCTTAGGATTGAAATTGTATCTGGTACTGATGGTTCATTTAAAAGAATTGGCTGAAATCTTCTTGTCAATGCTGGATCTTTTTCAATAATTTTAAACTCATCCAAAGTTGTTGCAGAGATACAACGTAACCCTCTGGCCAACCTAGGTTTCAATATATTTGATGCATCCATACTTCCATCGGTTTTACCCAATCCCAAAAGCATATGAACTTCATCTATAAATATAATAACGTTACCATTTGCCTTATCGATCTCGTCTAAAACCTTTTTCAATCTTTCTTCAAATTCACCTCTGAATTTGGCACCTGCAATTAACGATCCCAAATCCAAAGCAATTAACTCCTTCTCTTTAAGAGAATCTGGCACTTCTCCTGCCACAATACGTTGCGCCAACCCATCAATCAGAACAGTCTTACCAACGCCTGCCCTACCAATCAACACAGGATTATTTTTAGTTCTTCTAGATAGAATCTGTATGGCTCTTGAAATCTCCTCATCTCTTCCGATTACTGGATCCAATTTTCCTTCTTTGGCTAGCTTTGTTAAATTTGTACCGAATTGCTCCAAGGCAGGTTTTTCGGGTTCTTGCTGGTTTTGATTCATTCTCATTTGAACATATGTCCTATTAGGTGATTGAGCCATAATGCCATTTTGTGACAACGGTTTCAAATTAGAGTCAACAATATTCCTTCGATTTGCATTTACTAATAATTGTGAAAACGACCTTGCTAAAAATGCCCTCCCATAATTAAACCTAGCAGCTTGGGAATTCATTCTAAGCAGAAGTTGCAAAGATGAGCTTGTGGTTGATCTAAGCATAATGTTTTTCGTCTATTTGGATTTCTACTAATTGAATTAAGGGTTCACTAAAAATCCGACGTGCTTTATGCAATTATCGTGAGTTATTTGTTGCTATAGTATCTTAAAATGTAACTATCTGATAAAGCAACCTTGCTTAATTGATTTGATGCCACATTCATGGGATTCTGTACCTAAACCCCCCTAATCAAATCGAATTTCTGAGAGCAATTTGAGGTTCCTTATATAGAATTTTGAATTTTTTTGAAGTCTAACTAATTAGGAAAAATCCCAGTTTTAATTATCTAGAAAATTCCGGTGATTCCTGGAACAACTTCTATATTAATTACCTCACATTATGATTAGACGAGTCCCTCCTTTCCTGGCCTACAACATAAGAAAGTGAAATATATTGTATATTTTTTAAGAAAGTCTTTTAACATAATCTAATTTAAGTAATATAAATAATATATATAGCTAATAGGTCGTAAATAACACAACTAAATTGTAGACTATAAAACCAGTAAAATGTGTGAATAATAATAAAATAATGGTAATAACGATGTTATTTCTTCGTAATGTTACAATGTGCCCACATGAGTTATGAGTCTTTTTCATAAGATTATTGTTATACCCCTTTCGTCTTTCATATCATAATAAAAGATATACAACATCTCTTAATAGTGCCCATTTAATTGATTCAATTGATATTGATATGTGACCTGGTTCCTTAATGTATCAATAATCAATTTTAATTCCATGTTTTCTTGTCTTAGCATTCTATTCTCTAAGTATATCTGATCGAACAGCTTACATTTTTCCTCTAAATTTTTAACATACTTCTCTTTTCGAATCCTGAATGCTTTCTGTGCACTTCTATTTTGTTCAGTTCTTTTCGAGTCTTTAAGCTTCTTGTTTTTGTCTTTAGAAACAATTGTTCTGCCTGTTGTAGTTGACGAAGAGTTAGATGACGCGGGTGTATCTGTTCTACCAGGATTAGTATTGGTGGAGGTTTCACCATTAGACATTGCATTTGAAGATGGAGAGGAAACTGTAACACTTCCTGTCGGTTCTTTATTATTATTAATATTATTACTAGTTGACCGGGCATCTAGTTGTTCGTTCGATTGAGTTACACTGAAATATCCATGATTAGGCAAAGAATTGCGTGTACTACCTGGAGTACCATTTGTAGGTGAAATTGTAGCTGGCGGTAAATTGGTAGTGATGGGATTTGGTGTTGGAAGACCATACACCTGCTGTGCCTGTAACTGATAATGTGGCGGAAGCTGATGGGAATATATAGGATAAGAGAAATTTGTCATATTTGATGATTGTTTTTCAAATGATATTGACGACGTTACAGGGATAGGATGATGAAATCTTTCCAATCCACTGTTAACTTGTTGTTGTTGTTGCTGATGGTGTTGTTGCTGAAACTGAGTAGTAGGTGACTTAGATGATGCTGAAGATGATATGATAGATGAGATATTTGTACTATTACTGATACTGTTATTACTGATGCTGTTATTACTGATGCTACTATTACTGGTATTACTATTATTGCTGGGAATGCTACTACAATTTAAATCAACAATTTGTGAGTTGTTATTAAGATCAGCAGAAACAGCAGTATAATTGAATTTCGTAGATGATAATATCTCGGGGGCAGACGTCCTTGGTTTGGTTAACGACATGTTACTTGGTATAATGGGAGAAGGTCTGGGATTCAACATATTCGATGAGAATAAACCTTGTTTCGACGCAATTCTTATACTTGTGTTGTAATTGTGATTACTGTTATTAATAGTATTAGAATAATCCACGTCTCCGTCATAAAGCAATGTCTGAACCATTGGATTTGGTCGTAGTGAAACAACAGTATTATTTATTTTATTTTCCATCTCTTGTAGAGTTAATTCTTATGCTGTCTTCACAATCAAAGGTAGTGATTATTTTTTCCCGAAAAGTGGCCCTGACGATGAGTAATAAATTCCAAATAAAAGATTTATGAATCAAACCTAAATAAATAATAGCCTTTGCTCTGATTTGCCAAATAAACCCTCAACCAATACCACCAAGTAGTAAAAAATGATAAAATATATTTATTTAACGGAAACCCTACTCTTGTCAGTGTTAAGAAAGAAAAAATAAGACAATATAACCTTAAAACATGGAAAGAACAGAGAAAACACAGCATTTTTTATATAAAATGATTAAAGCAGACACGAAAAGGCCGAAATTCTACAACAAAAAGTCATTATATATATACATATTCTCTTAAAGGAAGAAAGGATCATGTCATTAGATGATATAGCAGTACGATATAGCTTATTTTACAGTGTACGATGATGTAAGCAAGCTCTAAATGTATAATGCATCCTCTATCTTGTATCTCCAAGTGATCAACAGCATGAAGAAAAGAAAAGAAAATAATTTTTTAAAAAAACCAAGGCTGACGAACACCGAAGAGTCCAAAAGACGTAAACTCTATGCTATATAGAGAGATAATCAACTCATTTTTGTTTTCATTTCATTAATTATTTTTATTTAGGTCTTTTAAATTGTTGAACAATAACGGAATAGCAGTTCAGAATATTTTCGGAATTTTTTACTTCCAAGTGCATTAATTAATTATACATGGATAATAATTTCTAATAGTATTATTTCTTATCATTATTTATCAAATTATTTCTCGAGAAATTACAACTCATTCTGAAACCACAAAATACGTATCAGGTATTGTGTATGTTACATAATCATAATTTATTATGGTTTTGTCTCCCTTAAATCTCTTCATTACTATTTTCGTCAAAGAGAGGTCAGAGAAAACAAACGAACAAACAAAACCACCATCACAAGCTGTAGTATATTAACGTAGAAAACTCATATTTCTCCTACCATTATTCTGACGGTCAATATGGCTGCCTGATTTTCTTTGTGAAGAGAAAAATATTCCTTCCCTTTTGACTTCTAAATTTAAAAAATGGCCGAGATTCCAACTCAAAATCCTGAGAAATAGTCGTATGCCAAGGACTTTATCACATTCCACCATCTCTCCTCAATCTTGCTTCCTCATGTCATTTTCTCTCAATGGTGCACACAAAGAAAATAAAGCTGTTCCTTCCGCTTCTGCGCATCTCTCTCTCGCGGCGTAGGAAGCTGACAAAAAATCGATGTTAAAAATATTAGGAATAAGAAAAAGAAAAGAAAAGCCCATCACTTCCTGCGTCCTCTTCTTGCTTTCTTTTTTATATTTTCTCAGAGGCAGCACTCGTAGAGAATCTCAAAATAATTACATCAGAACCTCATTGATGTAATCTCATACCATTGTAAGAAGCATGAACAGCAAATAAATTAATAGTGTGTAAAAAGGCGACGACAACACGAAACAAAACAAAACAAAACAAATGAATTATTCAATTGAAAGTCTCCTCTCAATCTCGTCATACCAAGGCATAACAATAAAAATCAGTGCTGCATTCAGCACTAATTGCAGGAAAGAAAGCACCTAGATCTTATGTGGCTGAAGCGTGTTAGAAGACTATATTTTCAGGTCCTCAACTGAGTTGGAGAACTACGTATTGCAAAAACAAAAACAGTGTGTCATCTAGAAAGTTCAGTATAGTACACGATGACCGACCGATCCAAACAAAAAAAGGTCTAGCCAATGGAACTCAGTAAAATCTGAAACACTTTCAAACCGGCAAGATCATCAAGCCAACGTCTTTTATTGTCATAAATTTTATCGTGCATACACCTTGTCGATCAAATACTAACTTTGCTCCGACAAACGGTGCAGGTATTTTTCTGAAAACCAATCAATCTCTTCACAGCTGCTTATTATGAAATACATTTCATATTCAGTTTAGCATTCATGAGAAAAAGAATATGAAGTAAAAATAAAAAAGCATTTCATAAGATGTATAACAGTGTAATGTGTACATGTTTCCTTTGGCGAAACGACCGAAAGCACTTATTGTACCGAGTGCATTTCTTGACAACTGAGGATAACTAGGAAAAACGAAGAGACGAAGAAAACACGTACACTAAAAGCTTTTCCCGTTTTGTTGCTTAAACCAAAGCATGAGGAGTAAAAATAAACTATCAGCCGTTTACGTTGTTCAGATCATTTAGTTTTGTTGTTTTCTGTTACCAAGATTATTTGCAATGAGAGAACAGTTTAATTCAGTTAGAGAAACTGCGGCACCTTCTTCCCCTCTTTGCAATTCCTCTGTAGTTAGTTAGCTTTTTTTCAAGCAACGCTCTCAGGAAACTGCTAGCTCTAGAAAATCTTCCACAATATTACACTTTTGGGAAGAATAGAGGACACCTTCAAAATCGAACAAAAAAGAAAAAACGAGGCTTAAAATCTCATCCTATACAACGAAAGAGGTAAATTTATTAAGCACTCTTATTTCAGATACGTCCCTTGCTGATAGAAGAGAATAACGTATAAACAACAAAAGTTAGCTAACAACAACATACAAATCTGTACGTGATTTCTCTTTGATTTCGCTCAACTTCGAGATACATCCGGCCTCCGGTAGTTTTTCCCGGTCTTTTTCTATACACTCTCTATAAAGCAAATGTTCATTCATTGTGTTTAACAAGTTTCCCGAAGTTCACAGGAAAGTTATGCCGAAGCAGTAGCCAAGAGAATTCTGAAAGAAAAAAGTGCAAGGAATACAGAATAGATGATCTTTATTAGGTAATAATAAAAATATTCATTTCTTGTTTTTGAATTACTATTAAAGGTGTTTAAACCAATAAGTTTCCAACAATCTTTCTTATCGGAATAGAATATTCCATCAATAATTTATCTTCCGATAAATATCAATGGATACATGAAAAAAAATATCTCAATTATTTATTTATTCCTGTTTATCGCTCTTCATAGTTTAATTATCAGAAAAAATTCTACCAATATGGTTATAATCCGTCTTGGCACTACCCCCCTCTCCTAATAACATATCAAAAAATACGGGGGAGGGGAGGGGAGGGGAGGAGAGGTGCGATGGTGTACAGTGGCGTGGGTGAATAGACAGACATCTATCAGCTTTTCTTTAGCAGATTCTTTTTTTACTTGATGCTAAACATGATAATTACCAAACCTTTAGTAAAACAGTGTGGCACGGAGTATTTAGTCATACCAAAGTCCGTATCTTAAATCCGTGTTTTCCGCTTGTCTTGTTTAATTATTCTCACCTATCTCCCCATTATCCCTTCTTTGGAGCAAATCCTGCAAATCATTTGTACCAAAGACAATACATAAGATGCAGAATGTATAATGATATATCCCCAGATATGCCAGCACAACATATTTTCTATTTTTATTTATTACCATTCTTATTGGCATAAATTTATTTTGTCGTTGCTGACCTTTTGCGTCTTAATCATTCTTGCTTCGTCCTTTACTTACATATTTTCAAATCCAAATCAATTGCAATAATTCAACAGCTGTAAAGTGCATGCATAGTATAATTAATATTGGATTTTCTTTACAGCACATTTTCTTTCGATCAAGTTACCAACCTTAAGTAATTCAATTCTTCACAGTGTTCAACACTTCCGCATACATTATCTTCCCTTGATCCTTCCACAAATCTATAACTAGTTCCGGGGATTTGTTCCATTCGTGTTCCGTTCATTCCGTTCATTCCGTTCATTCCAAGTAATCAGGTAATGCATCAATCAAAACAATATAGGCTGCTGTATTACATCGCACAGAAGTACAGGATTTTATTTACCGCATCCTTCAAACAGAGTTGCGTTATTTAAGATAGCATAATAATAAAAATTGTTGAGGTAGAATGTTACGACTACATTCTTTATATTGTATCGTCGAACCAATTTTCATTATTTAGCTGAGCTTTCGCGAAGGTGTTTGGATCAAATATCGAACCAACAACAGCATATGGACTTGTGTCAACCAGTTCGGTTCCATTCCAAACGGGTTGATTACTATCATCTTTCCCTTGGCAGACGTTGGTTTCATTTGTTTTGTGCCCAGGTTTAGAGCTAGTTGGATTTTGAGTATCCAGATACTTTTTTTCTATCGATTCCTTCGTCCGGTATACATGTAATAGGGGCAAAGGAAACGTAGCAATCCCCGTGCTATCTAAGGCCATACCCCTAAACAATCTCCAGTCAGTTTCATCCAAGAATCTATCCCAATAGAATGAACTATAACCTGCTGCCCAGTTATTGGACTTATTTTTTGACGAATTAGCGCCATTTAAGTCATTATTAGAGTTTCGTCTGTTTCCATTTCTTCCTCCTCCACCATCTCTACTGTAGCCATCATTGTCCATGGATATATTATCCCCCGCATTTAATATTATATTACCATGATGATCCCCCTTTATAGACTGTTCATCCGGGGTACTAAACTCATCTTGATTCCACTCAAAATAGAGTACATGGTGGCTTGATTGTAAATGTCGATATTGAAAAACCGAATCTCTATAAGAATTGTGCACCATTCTAACGAGCCCCCGTGCTTCTGATAGTTTAGATTGCAACTTATTTTTTTATCCTTCAATGTACTAGTTTTTATGTTTGAATATCCGTAAATAACCTTCAGAACTTTTTTTGTTTTTATTTTTTACTGTCCGATTTCTTTCCCACCGTCTATGATATTGACAATTTTCTCGGCACAATAATGATATTTACAAATCATGTGCTTTGGAAGCGCGGAATATTAAGAGATGACTACTAATGCATAAGGAGTACCAATGGTTAATGAGTTAAAGTTCGTTACAACAGAATGTCATATATATATGTAAATATACGTTATAGCTTTGGTGAAATGAATAAAAGGGAAAACGTTAAAAATCTAGAAAGATAGAGTATTTTTATGACAGTCATGCGTTTCTTTGTTTGCCATGTCGATTCTCATACTAGATTTAGATGGAAAATAAAAAAATCATGCCAATACAATCAAGCCAATGACACCTAAAATTGTTGACCATGCATTGATTTTCCAAAGTCGACTCATTGCAGCTAATTCTCCTCCAGGAATGGTACACTGTTTAAAACCATTACTTTTACTACGAGATGTGGTAGTGGTAGATCTATATCTGGAAAGACTTGAGGAAAATTTTGCATCGATAGTACCGTTAGTATTGAAATAAGTATAGTTTGTAAATGGTTGTGGAAACAATCCATTTTCATTTAACTTCAGGTAATCCCATTCAGGTGCGGATTCTGTCTTCCAATTCCAGAAAATCCATCCATTTGTCTTGCTTGAATATGTAGCTAGTTGAGCCTCTATAAATTGTCTAACACTAATCTTGTAGTTTTCTGGCCATGATTCGATAGGTTGCTGAGAGATACACTGTCCAATGACTGGCTGGTTGTTATCACTAAATCCAGTTGACACTGCATAGCTACCGTTATATCTTGAGCCAAGACCAATACCGTTCAACCATGTCGCACAATCAGTTATTGCACCTGACCATTCACCTACCACTGCTGGGTGTGATGATAATTCATCATTTATAGATTCTCCATAGTTTATAATATTCGTGATTCTATCATACTGAGTCTCATTTAGTTGATAAGTGGTGAATACTTCATAATGATGATGGTCTACTAAAATGGATTGGGAGGAATACGAAATATTACTCAAGTTGAAATATTGGTTTGAGATGTTGCTATAAGTAGGATTTAAGTGTGAATCCCAAAACCCAGGGGACTGGAATGCATCGTGGATAACAAATGTCATGTTTGTATGACTTTCGTTATCTGCATCCAAGTCGGTATAATTACTGAACAATGCGAATGACTCGTAGTAAGCTTGTAATATATCAGTCAAGTCAATCTTTCCAGCCAATGGCTCATTCATAATTTCAATCCCAACAATAGGGTTCGAAAGACCTTCACCTAAATCTGGCATATTAATGTATGTTTGAAAGATTTCTTGCCAGATGGCCAAGGTCAAAGACTTGGTTACGGAAGTGGCCAACCAGCCCAATTGTCCGACGAAGATACGCTGTCCAGAATTGTCAAACCCATTTTGTGAACCGGGTGCAGAGTGCAAATCAATCCAGACGTTTAGTTCGTATTTAGAAGCCCATTGGATGGCCTGCTGTAAATATGGCAACTGGATGCCACCGACATAAGGATCTCTGTAAGTGATGTTTCCAACGTACAAATTAGATGAGGCGTTCTGCTTCCATGCCCAATACCCAATGGGTATTCTGACAAGGTTGAAACCCGACTCTTTTATCTGTTTGAAGTCATCTTCCGTGATCCATGTGTCGAAGTGTTCAGTGAGCAATTCGCGGGACTTGTTGTAGCCCAACGTTTGACATAAAGTGTATTCATCCACGATGCTGGAGCTGTTGCTTGTCAAATTAAAGGCATTATCGTAAAGGGACGGAGTAATATACGGTTCCGTAACCAGCCATCCACCCAATGTGATACCTTGTACTTTCACACCGTCCGAATCATTGTAGTAGGATTGGAACCGTTTGTTTAGATACTTCAATTGGTTAAACGTTAGTGTGTCATTTTTCACTGGGGAAGAAGTTGCCACACCAAATATCCATGTCAAGATCAACACAGCGTTCACTAATATATTCTGCATGCCTCTATGAGTTGGTGTGATGAAACGATAATGTCCTACCTCCACTGCTGAGAAGAAAGATGTGAAAAGAAGCTGAAGAACTTGACGATGAAGATTCCCTGCTAAAAAAAAAAGAAACGGTATATAAACAAACAGGAGCAAGACGAAAGACGAAAACAACGAAAAGAGAGCCATTGATTTAAGATATAGTCATAAGCTAATTAGCGATCCTATCTAGACGTATATATATAAGAGTTGAACATTGGGTTCCACAGAACCAAACCATGGCTAAAACCTAATACCAAGAAAAAGAACGAACAAAAGAATAACGTAAGCTTCGCGATGCCGTTGATCTGTGTGAGTTCTCCTTTTGTTTACGCGGTTTTTCACACGTAATATATCTTCTAGTTTTCTTTTTTTTTCCATGTCGAACTCCCATTTACATCATCTTTCGAGCAGTGTCTACAAGTTGTTTTAGTTGTCTTGAAGAGGAGATGAGGCTGTTTCTCCGCGCGTGCACACATTGTTAGACAGCCGAAGCGCTTATTTGTGTTGGGAGAGGGAAGGAGACGCCGTAAACTTTGGGTCTTGCTTGTTGGGTGTGCCTCTTCTGCTGGGAATTCAGAGTGCATTGCATTGTCTTGGATTTTGTCCTTCTCATTTTTTGGCACTGCCCTGTTGGGTATTCCCTCGGGCGTAAATAAAGTCACGCAGGCCCCGCACAACCTGCTACGCGACCTCTCTGCACCTCGTACCAACCGCTTGTGCCCAGTATTGTCTCCTTGATTTTTGTTTGCTACGCGTCATAATTCCCGATCCGGTAAAATGTTTTCCCAGATCTCATTTTTGTTTTCGCGTATCGTCTTCAGGCCCAAGGGACAGAGGGAGTGGAGGGGAGGGGAAGACGGCGGAGGAGAGACGGAAGGTGCTCCTGCTTGCTTCTGAACCTATAGGACTGCCGGCAATAAGCACACCTGCCTCCCGAGTCACGGCCGCCCGTCTGGCGTGAGTTTACTACCTTCGCGGCCCCAGGTCTGAGGTGCGCGCGCCTCCACCCAATCACCAGAATCACACTACTTCTCGCGTGCCGTATGCCGTGACAGAGCGTGCCGGATCATGGCAGTGGCCTGTGTCTGGCCATGTGAATGTCAGGCGAAAGTCAGGTGACATCATATGGACATTGGTAGCATGTGACAACGTTTATCGACTGTCCCTTTCCGTTTCGCTCGCCCCATCGAGGAGGGACAAGAAATAGAAATTACATAATAAAGAATTCAATTATTTTGTATGTGCAAGTTCACACAAAGCAGCAGCAATACACATCAGCAGAAGACAGCTAAGACAAATATACATAAAAAAGAAAAAGATAAAAGCTCAGACTAACTTCCACAATGTTGAGATTTCGTTTTTCCTATACAACCGTGTTACTATTGCTGTTTTCAGAAAGCATATTCGCAAAGAATATTATAAGCTTGATTTCATACAAAGATGAGGAGGGGAGATTGCACAAAAGACTGGCTCCAGACTCCTTTGCACCTAACTTTGACTCTGACAGGAACAATCTGCATAAAAGATTCGACGAGCAGGACAACTTTGTCGCCGGCACTGCACCAATTATATCGCAGTTGACGGCATTGAATGACGTCTCCCTTTTCACCAGTTATTTAAGAAATGACATAGACATGTATAATATGCTGACAGGTCCAGAAGAACGTGAGACGGGGACCGATGAGGAATCGCCCATCCTGGATGACATTATTGTCATCGCCCCATCTAACCAGGCTGTCAGGGTACTGCCTATGAAACCTTGGGAGTTTCCTCGTGACATCAAACAACTAGAATTAAGAGGGTCTACCGAGCAAGAATTGGACAATGCCATCACTTCCAACATCGAGGACTTTGTCAGGGCACACATTGTCGTCTATGATGGCGAAGAAGGCTCGGCTGATAGTAAAGTCTCGGGGACTTCGTTCTCCAAAATAACTGATGGCTGTGTCTCTCTCAAGAGCGTCCAGTATGACTCCAACCATCCGTCCACTGACAATAAGGGTGACATCCTGTTAAAGAAATTGAGAGATAGTTACTACATTGCCGCTGTGGAAGACAAAATATTCCACCAGGTAAGCCACATAGAGTACGCAGCCAACGGTGTTATATTGGTTATCGATTCTACCCTCGTCTGGCCCTAACCAACTGGGTAACTGCCAATTTCTGGCACATAGTTATATATTCGTTTTCAGTTTATTTATTTTGGGATATAAAAAATATGGAATAAAACATTCGTTACATATAATTCAATTCTTCCGTTTATACACAACATACTATATATATACTTTAAACAAGATTGTGAATATCCGACTGTCCAACATTCTTTTCTGGTAACGTATATAGTTTATCATAACTCACCTCAATGCCATTTAATAAAGCTTTGAATGTATTTGGTGGATAAAATAGTCTTCTCCAGAATGGTGCTTTAGTATCACTGGTAAGCCAAAAATCTTGCAAATTGCGTCTCCAACCATAATTCGTCTCCATTATAGATGCATTATGTAACAAATCCACACCTGTGTCGTTATAGTGTCCATCTCGCTTGAGAATACTTTTCACGAGACCAAGACATTGGTCCAACCCAAGCAACACACAACATGTACGGAATGGTGTCTTGGTTCTCTTTTGTGAAGTACCCAAATCAAGACTGGAAGAAATAACATTGTTTGCTTCATTAGTTACAGACTCTGTTTTCATATCATCCGGTGTTGTATTAAAATATTGATTGTACCCAGATTCCTTTTTCCCATCTTTATGTGCCTTCAAAAAACTGTTCAGCTCACAGTTGGTCATACCGTTCAACGTTTGGAATAATTGCATGAATAACAATGTTCCAATCCACAGTGATTGAATTATAATCCATGCCATCAATAGAAACGTGAAGGTCCCATAAGTGTATCCATTACATAAATCACCTTTGTGAAATATCTTACAGCGTGCTTTGGGCTGTCCCATCCTCTTATAAGAGTCACCTAATTCATCAAAGTATTCAAAACACAAAGAAACGAAAAAGAAGATGCCCATTTCCATTAAGGTGACAAAGTATAGAAATATTTTATGATTCTTTAATCCAACATCATTGAATATCCAAGGACAATAATGGTCAAATCTTACAACTAACGAATTATTTATGTAAGAAAACTTACTTCTTAAGGGCTTTCTTACCCATGTTTCCAAACAAAAATTTTTAGTATCAAATTTTCCAATCGCTAATAGATCTTGAATTGTGTTTCTAACGTTGTCGTGATTCGTTTCAGCATCAATACAACCAGGATCAGCTGTAATTAAAGTAGTAAATAATTGGAATTCTGCGATAATGAGTACTAGCATTATCACATTCTTGAAAAATTCATCCATTAGTGTGTATGGCATTATTCTGAGAATCCATACAACTGTCAACCATACAAGGGTACTGAAGAAAACTCCCGCAATAATAGGAGATCGCAATAGTGTTACTGATGTATCTGGTGTCCTTGAATAAGATGGCAAAACGTATTTATTCAGAAATTTGTTAGTAGCTAATCCCAATAATGAAACTGACAACAAAGCAAACAAGAAATCTATGTTAGCAAATAAAGCTAATGAAATTCCTAGAAAGGGTAATGGAACAAAAAAGGTCAATAGTTTCGCTTGCTGGTTCGATTTTAGGACCTTTTTTACTGGATAACCATCTTTGGTAAAACCAGCATGATTTAGGGCTTCTTCGAGATAGTATTTTGAATTCATTTCATTTGCTATAACAAAACAGTCTTTCCCATCATTTGTCTTTTGGAAGAAATCGGCATCATTCTCGATTAAATGCTTTAGCACATTTGGCTGTCCTTTTACTGTTCCCCAATGAAGGGCACTAAACCCGCCACTATCTGTTAATTTAACATTTGCACCGAATTTCAATAAAGCAGCTACTGACAGGGAATCCCCTTGATAAGCAGCCCATAAAATAGGTGTCCTACCTTTAGGATCTTGGCAGTCTATACTCAACTTTTGATCTCTGTCCACCGTGTAAAGTAATATATAAAGAACTAACATGATATTCGAGCTATGTATGGCTAAGTGAAGGACATTAAACCCTTGATCATCTTGAATAGTAGGATCTGCACCATTATTCAGTAGACAATCAACGATATAAACATAACCATACCTAGCAGCCCAGTGTAATGGTGTTGCATGTAAAGAACCAGCCCTAGCATTAACATCTGCCCCCATTGAGATTAAATATTCTACTACAGATAGCCTGTTATTTATACTGGCCCAGTGTAAACCTGTTATATTTTCAATGGCATCTGCATCATTAGTAATACTAACAGTACTGCCTAACATTTCTTTAACAGTTGTGAGGTCTCCATTTTGACAAGCTGCATGATATTTCAAAATAATTGGGTCAGATTCGGTCTCCTCTTGGCCATCCAATTCATTTTGTTCTAATTCATTCAGATTAGACAACACTGATTTATTAGAATTCTGTTCACTTTCTGAATCATTCACATTTAGCTTGGAAATCAACGGTTTCATTGAAACATCGGACTCCTGTTCATCATTATTTTGTAAGGAATTTTCTGTTAAATCATCCTTTGCTAAAAAGGGTTCCTTATCACTCATATTGGGTCCTTGATTGAATGCAGCTCTGTGTTACTCAATGATGATCAGTATAAATTCAATTCTTGGCAAAAAGCAATGTTCCCATTTTAAATACAGAAAAAGCGTTTTGCAACTTTTCATAAAATGAAGGCTGAATTACTCAATTTTACCCTAGACAAATAAAAGGCTGAGCTACATACAGCTGCATGTACATGATTTGATATATAACAACTATAGCGCGGTCATGAATGAAGCTCATGAGATTACTTCACATGTTTTCTCTTTAGCAGACGCTCCCAGCATCGTACAGGCACATCAAAAGGATCTTCAAGTTGAATCAATACTACATGAGAAAATAAATGACTTTTTGAAAAGTATAAAGGGACAATTGTTTGTCAATGAGTATCCAAAAGAGATTTCAATACTTACTAAGTTACTTTATCTCGGTTCTACAACATTTTTAGGGATTAGAACGTTAGGTGAGGAATATGTAGACATAATATATGTTAACAAAAATGGAACCAATCTTATAAAGAGGATCAAGAAAGCCCTATTCATAATCACTTATGCACTGGGACCATATGTTGTAGATAAATTGTTCAAGAAATTCAGTAAAAAAAAATCTATGCTAGAAGGGAAATGGAACTTTGGGACTATTACATCCAATCTTTTGGAACTTCATTTGATGCTCTTTTATTTTCATGGAGCATATTACAATATTTTCAAAAGAATCTTTGGAATGAGATATGCTGTTGGCCATAATATGTCTGAAGGTGAAAGAAATTTTAAAGAGAAAAGTTCCAAAACATATAAAATATTAGGATTTTTATTTCTGGCAAGAAATATTTCCAAATGGATACCGTTGCTAACGGATAGTATTCAATCATTTAATAAGAAAAATGCTATTGTCACATCCAGTAAATCAGATAATGCACTTAATATTGATAATGGTGACTTGAGAGAAGTACCGTCGATAACTGGCGGATTACATTTGGATTTGGCAGATAAAAGTATATTACCATTTATTAAAGGGGATTCAAGAATATGTAGCCTTTGTTATAATGATATGACAGATCCAAGTTGTGCACCTTGTGGCCACTTATTTTGTTGGGAATGTCTCAAGAATTGGACGAATGAAAGACCTGAATGTCCGCTTTGTAGACAACATTGTCAAATACAACACATTTTGTGTCTACATTGAAACCAAAGAAAAAAGATAAGTGACCTGAAATAAGATTTGTTGAAAGTGTATCAAATTCTATATATGTCTTGTATACTATATTTATTGAATACATCACTTCTAATGATAAGTCTTAAATGCCAATATGGAAGAGTAATTGTTTTTGCTTGTTCTTTTTCTTATTAGCAGATTTACCATTTGACTGAATAGGTTGGCCCAATTCTAATTTATCAAAAGCATCCAATTTAGGAGTGGTTGATGTACTTCTAGTTTTACCCCATTGCTTAGGATCAGGAATAACAGGTTCATTTACAGGTGGTGCTTTGAAACGAGGTTTAGGAGGTGGAAGAGTGGGTAAATTTAGATCAGTTAATTTGTCTTTTTTCTCAACCGATGACCGGCCATTTAAGT
Organism: Cylindricascospora bacillispora; assembly: GCA_030573655.1. Classification (NCBI taxonomy): domain Eukaryota; kingdom Fungi; phylum Ascomycota; class Saccharomycetes; order Saccharomycetales; family Saccharomycetaceae; genus Cylindricascospora; species Cylindricascospora bacillispora. The sequence goes on along the minus strand of JAJMDR010000029.1, from coordinate 35,143 downwards.
ATGTTAATTTTGGCATTACTTGTTCATCTTTAGTCTTTGGCCTTTCTTTATTTCCTATACTGTAAGAAAATGCATTAGAATCTTGCTGTTTAGTTGCCCGTCTTATAACCGCCTTCTTTGTAGATCCGGCGTTGTTAATGGATGAAAAAGACTGAGTTCCCTGCGGTTTAGCAAATGGAGTAAAATTAGATGGCGTTTGTAGAGACGGTAAATTTTTAATATCTCGACTCGAGCTCTCACCAACACTCTTATTACCTTTGGTCCATATACCACCAGTTGCTAAATTTAGAGAGCTGCTACTCGATAATGATGGTAAATCCATCTTCCTAGATTCCTTTTCCTGATTGACCTCATAAATGGTATTTAGTTCTGAAAATTTAGATGACTTTTTTGGGTATGTTTGCGATAAATTAAAGATCAGTAAATATACATCTGCATGTGTATCAGTAAATAATGCTTTATACGCATCTACTAGTTCTGTTCCATTAATGTAGCCCTTATCATATTCTTCATTAATACTTAGAAACTCCTCAAATTTTTCTTTAGAATTGCTTAAGTAATGCTTTGCTCTCTCTCCTAGCTTGATTTTATTAAATTCAGGATTATTCGACTGAGAATTTGAATTGGAAGTCAGAGATTCATTAACATCGGAATTATATGAATTATTTTCTCTTACGACTCTAGATGGTGCAGACATGAATGTGGAAAGACTCGATTGGAATAATTTAGGCTTACCCCTGATTATATCACCATGTTCTTTTAAAATATGTGCTTGCAATTCTAAATCGTCCTTAAATACAACAAATTTGATATCTAGACAACTTTGCACAGTACATATGTAGTGATTATGCTTAAAATGCTCAAACAATTGATTATAATCTTTAAAATATTGTGGTGATTTGTTATCTATTTTATCACATATATGGCATCTTTCATGTTGATCTCTCATATGAACATATAACTCATCATCAGAATAAAATCTCTTACTGGAACAAAAGGCACATAAAGGATGTCCCTTAAATCCGTCAGTATCTCCTTTAGATTGATGGTTGCGCAGTTTGTTTGGTGTATAGATAGATAATTCAGATGGAAATAAATGCTTATGGCCTGCACATATTAAACAAATAGCCTTATTATGCGATGACTTCAAATGTTCATTAAATCTTTTTGCAGTACAGAAATCTTTACTCCTTAAATCTTCTTCTTCCTCGTGCTTCAATGAACAGGTATACTTCAACAGATCAAAAGTGGCATCAGCTACCTCTGTGGATGTGAAATCAATACCATATTTGGTATCGCTCTTCGGGAACTCTTTAAAGTCAGCAAAGTTTAAATCGGTTTCGTCTGTAAAAACCAATTTATCGTTTTCAGTTCTACAAATTAAACAATTTTTCTTTTCATATAACACACGTTGTCTGAACGAACATTTGTGACAAGTTTTATGGTTACATGGTGATAATGATACGTAGACTAACTTTGATGCACAAATTAAACAAATGTCCCCATCCGCTTCTTCTTCTTCGGCCGCACTTTTGACATTTCCCACTACGGTCCCATTCAAATCACGTCGTTGTGGTTTGACTCTTGAGTTGTTTTTTGATGAGCCATTATGTAAGCTTTGGTTTCTCCGAAACTTTCTGTTATTTACCGTATCCGAATTAGACATAATTTCACAGGAAAGTAAATATACTGATAGCAACTATAGAGACCTGTTAGATATTTTGACCTCTTTATATTACATTCGTCATAATCTGCAATTAAACGAACCATTAGCCTTACAGATTCGAAAAAATGTAAAAGTCAACGTTAATTCTTTAATTTACATACTGTTGCATCATTCGAGATTTCGATGAAATTTTTCAGTGAAAATTGAAATATTTTGTTCAATAAACTGAGCACGTGTGAGTAGATTATATGCTATGCTAACCATTTCATAAGGTGTTAAACACCAAGTGTATGTTGATATATAAACCTATACATTGGCAATGAGATAGTTGATCGTAAACTGTAAATGACTACATAGGTAAAAATACTTCATATTGTTCAATTAAGCTCCCACACATTAATGCAACCGTCATCACCTCCCGTAACTAGTAGAGACTTCCCGTCAATATGGACCCACTTCACAACATTGACCTCGTTAATGCCATGCACCAACTCATGTTTCGCAATGATCATCCATTGATGGTCATGCTCTTTATATATGACTAACAGACCGTCTGCTCCTGTACTGGCAATTAGTCCCGTTTGTGACCAGGCAACACTGTATATTTGACGCTTGTGAACAGAAGGCAAGATGCTCTCCAGCACCCAGATTTGATTGCCATCTTCATCATCTTCGACATATTTCCATACTCGGACAGTGGAATCGTCACTCCCACTGCATAATCTTAAACTACTTTCTGATTTCTCAAAATCCGAAGACCACACTGTTCCCTCATGACCTGCTAATGTGGCTACACACTCACAATCATCATCATAATCTTTCCAGAGTTTGATTGTATCGTCATAGGAACTAGAGGCAAGTAATTGCAGCGAAGGATGCCATACCACATGCTTGACGTCTTGAGAATGTTCCTGCAACACACTGATACATTCATATTCTTCGCCCGACTGATCGGTCTCCCAAATCCATACACTCTTATCTCTGGAACATGTTGCCAAGTGCATACCGTCATGAGACCATGCAATACATTTGACCTCATTTTCATGACCTTCTACAATAGCTAGCAATTCTGTTTCTAGGGTAGATCCTGTTGAAGAATAGGTGCTGCTGACATCTTCCTTTATCCAAATGGACACTGTGGAATCAAATGAACCTGCCGCTAGTATTGGAGAATTTGGTCTCCATGCTACAGATCTAATGCTTTTCCTGTGAACTGTATCGTCCAATACATCAACTAGTGTACACTGTTCAGGAGTGAAATTCACCAATTTTATTTTCTGGTCAGATGAACAAGAGACCAAAAGTCCATTCTGGTAGTCCACAGACCATACCTTGTTTGTATGGAGTTTCAATGATTTTTTTAGTTCTAGTGTTGGCATTGTGTCTATTTATTATATGTACACAGATATAACGAATTTCGGGAGTGGTAAATTTCCTAGATCTTGTACCCAACAAATTTTTTTTTGGAAAACTAACTAAGCTTCAATAAAATGATTATATATTCTGTTCCCTGTGTCAGCACGAGCATTGCTCTTTTTTTAAACTTACTAATAGTGAATCAGTTTGAACTCAAACAGAAGGAAAAAAAAAGCATTGACATTATTAAAGATATGAAATTTATCTTGAAAATTGTAAAATAAACACGGATTGAAGGGATATATGGGAACTTAGCAGAAGATAACAGCAACAAGAATCTGCAACAACAGTTAAGCTCCGAATTTTCATTAATACGATTCAATTTATATTTGTTTCATTTTCATTTTTCTCCTTTTGTCGCTATGCTGAGAAGAGGAATTCGCTCTTTAATAAAACCTTTAGGGAAGCAATGCAGATATAAGAGTAGCAGTATACAGCAAATGGGACATGATAACACTACCTCTTTGCCCGCCGATGCAACGATATTTAGCATGATCCAGCCCACCGGGAAGTTTCATTTGGGCAATTATCTCGGTGCAACAAGAGTATGGAAGGACTTATGTGATAACAAGGAAGACTCTCAAAAGTTAATATTTGGTATAGCAGATCTACATGCTATAACTGTCCCGCAGCCCGACGCAGACAAGTTCCGTGCACTTAACCGCGAGGCAGTGGCTAGCATCCTCTCGCTCGGCATTGATCCAGAAAAGTGTATTATCATGAAACAATCAGCCATACCACAGCATCCCGAATTGCATTGGATCTTCTCCACATTGACCTCCCTGGGTCCATTGAATCGAATGACACAGTGGAAGTCCAAGTCCAACATATACGACATGGCTAAAAATGTAAATACCAACATGGGCAGGGTCAAATTGGGTATCTTCACCTATCCAGTGTTGCAAGCAGCTGACATTCTACTGTACAAGTCTACACACGTGCCCGTGGGGGACGATCAGAGACAGCATTTGGAGTTTACGAGGGCGCTGGCACATCAATTCAACCAGCTGTACAAGGTGGACTTTTTCCAGTCTCCCAAGACGATATTCGCGCCCACCAACCGAATCATGAGTCTGACCTCTCCAAGCGATGCAAAGATGTCCAAGAGTGACCCTAACCAGAACAGTGTTATATACTTGACCGATGCGCCCGATGTCATCACCAAGAAAATCGAGAAAAGTGTCACGGACTCCCTGTCCTACCATTTCCAATACTCGCCCAATACAAGACCTGGTGTTTCGAACTTGCTGACCATAGTCAGCGGCATCCAAAGAAAGGACGTCAAAGCAGTGGAGCGCGAGGTCTACGACATGGGGTTTGAAGACCACAAGGCATTCAAGGTCTATGTGAGGGATGTCGTTGTCAACGAGCTGGCCAAACCAAGAGCACTGTATGAAAAGTATCTAAGCGACCCATCCTATCTGGACGACGTGATACAGACGGGCAGTGCGAGAGCCCAGGAGATGGCCGAGAGAAACATGGATGAGATATATAAAATCATGGGCTTCAGATGACTACCCTGTAAATAACTCCACGTACGTACATAGACAGACATACATACATCAATACGAACGTTGGATCGCCACTGCCGCCGCCACTGCCACCTCGACACCTTGTGCTACTACCGCCCTGCCGAAGCCCTGCCGAAGCCCTGATACGTCCTATCTTACACACCGCAAAGGCACGTGCCATACAAGGCTCTCCTTTTTCTCATCTTGAGCAAATATTCCCAGGAGGAGGATCCGCTCGCAGGTGCAAAAGTCGAAAAATCGAGGAAAATATGGGTGTAAAACCGCTATTGTTGTCTAATCAGGTATTGTATTGCGCTGACAACAATGCCTGTGTTTGCGGCCTAGCCCGGGGGGCCAGAGGTGTGGGACAAATAATGGACTTACAAGGTCTTAATGGCTGTGCACTGGCCGTTGCTTCCACACAAGAATTTTCAGCATTTAGGTGTACGTACACACACATATATATATGTGTGGTATTGTTGGTTCCCACTTGCATATCTTCTTTCGGTATTTACTGCTGTATAGTAGAGCTTATTATTCATTATTCTGTTTTTGTTTTTCTCTTTCCATAGTTTGCGCTTCTTTTCGGAGATATATGGGAAAAAGTATATATATATATAAATTGAATCTCATCTGTTCAACCGTGCAATTCATATCTCTTGTGTTATACAAGTCTTTTGCTCCTCTCTTTCTTTTGTATTGCAGTCCAGCTCTAGCAATCAGCACAAAATATCGCTTCGAATCAACCCAACCGTTTTGCATTTTGTATTATACAATAGCACAAAAAAATAGTGTACCTTATTGTACTCTTCCCTAAATATTCCTTTTCTTTTCTTTTCTTTTTTAGCCGTTCCCCTTTTCAGCGTCGTTATATATTCAGATCGTTAGCAATGCGACAAGTGGTACTAAGCATCGAAGGAATGACATGCGGTGCATGTGTCAGCGCCATCAACTCTCAGGTGGGCAAACTTGAGGGTGTTACGGAGTGCGATGTCTCATTGGTGACCACTGAGGGACAATGCGTGTACGATGAGAACGTCTTGTCAGCAGAGAAAATCAAGGAAACAATAGAGGACTGTGGATTCGACGCCCAGGTGATGGTCGATAGCCCCATTTGTAACAGTGATGACCAAGGGAGCAGCAGCGCCTCTTGTTCGGAAATGGAAGCGACGTTAATCGTGGAGGGCATGACTTGTGGCGCCTGCGTCTCTTCTGTCACGAAAGCGGTAGAAAAACTGCCCGGTATTAAAGATGTCTCAGTGTCATTGGTCACTGAAGAGTGCCATGTTGTGTTTTACTCGGACGATGTCGAGGTTTCGCAAATAAATGAAGCCATCGAGGATTGTGGCTTTGATTCACAAATCATGTCAGTAAACAAGACACTAAGCAAATCGAGTTCGCCCTCATCCACAAATGACTTCAACCCTATCAAGCTTGCTACCTTTACTATGTTTGGCGCTAAAAATTCGTTCACACCCTTGCATCTACAAGAAAGCTTACAAACTGACATTCAAGAACGATTGAACAAAGAAATTAATACACCCGGCATTTTAAATCTAGAATTCAATATAGATACAGAAACAATCAAAGTAGAATACAATTCTTCCATCATTGCTATAAGACAAATTTACACTCTATTACAGAGCCTAGGATATGATGTAATGGTTCAAAACCCACTGAATAGTACTACACAATTGCACCTTTTAACAAAAGTCAAAGAAATTCAATTTTGGAAAGTTACTTGTGTAAAAGCTTGTCTGTGTGCAATTTTGTCAATGACTTTATACATGGGGCTACCCCTCATATTCCCTAACCTCATAAGGGACAATATTTTCCCTTATACTTCTGTGGGGAGTATAGAAGGCTTTTATTATAGGGATATCTTCGGAATTATAATCGCAACTTATTCACAATTTGTACTAGGCAGTTATTTTTACAAAGCTACTTGGAATGCTTTTAAACATGGCTCTGGAACTATGGAAACCCTAATTTGCATATCTACTAACTGTACTTATTTCTTTTCTCTTTTTGCTATTATCCATAATATTATAAAACCATCTACAATGGGGAAGTTACCTCATGTTGTATTTGATACATCCGTAATGTTGATTACATTTATTTCCTTGGGTAAATATTTGGAGAACAAAGCCAAATCCCAAACTTCAACTGCTCTCTCTAAATTAATTTCTTTGTCACCACCTAAATGTATTATACTGGAAGATCCTCAAAATGAAAACTCCACACTAGAAATACCGGTGGAATTGTTACAAAGTGGTGATATTGTAGAAATTAAGCCAGGCATGAAGATTCCTGCGGATGGTGTAATTGTCAAGGGTACCAGTGAAGTTGATGAATCATTAATGACCGGCGAGTCTGTATATGTCGTTAAGGAGGTTAACGATGAGGTAGTTGGGGGATCGCTTAATGGACCAGGTTATTTTCACTTTAAAGCAGTAAATGTAGGAGATGATACAAGACTAGCCAATATAATTAAAATCATGAAACATGCTCAATTAAAAAGGGCACCAATTCAAAACTATACAGATTATTTTGCATCCATTTTTGTCCCATTTATATTGATTTTAGCTATAATTTCCTTTATTGTATGGTTCATACTGTCTAGAACCTGGTCAAATTTACCAATACTTTTCCCTATGCTTAAAGAAGGTAGATTTTTCTTTTGTTTACAGATGGCTACATCTGTAGTTGTCGTTGCATGTCCTTGTGCACTGGGATTAGCTACGCCTACTGCGATAATGGTTGGAACTGGTGTCGGTGCTCAAAATGGTGTTTTGATAAAAGGTGCAGATATTTTTCAGAAAATGAATGAGATAGAAATTATTGTGTTCGACAAAACAGGCACTTTAACTACTGGGTGTATGTCAGTTAAAGAATTTACTACGATTGAAGATTCCGAAGAATTAACTAAGAAACTTGAATATAGTGACATGTTATCTTGCATCAGGATAACTGAAACTTTGAGTGAACACCCAGTTGCACGAGCAATTACTAATTACTGTGATAAGAAATTAAAGGACAGCATCAAAGATACAATACAATCGCCACAAATTTTGACCCAAGATATAAAAATAGGAAAGGGTATTAATTGTGTGTGTGAAATAAATGGTAAAAAATATGATGTTGTTATTGGAAATAGATCTCTGATGGAAGAACATCTCGCTGATGTGACTAATTTAAATGATCCAACATCTGAAGAGTACACCATAACTTATGTTTCAATAAATGATGAATTAATTGGATATTTCCAAATTGAAGATAAGATTAGACGTGACTCAGCTACTTGTATTAATTATTTGATAGAACGTGGCTATACTTTATATATGGTCACAGGGGATAATCATGGTTCTGCTTTAAGAGTTGCCGCAACTGTTGGTATACCGTCGATGAATGTCTATAGTGAGATATCGCCTGCTGGAAAATGCGAAATTGTGGAGAACTTGAGTAATGAAAATAAAGGCAGAGTAGCGTTTGTTGGTGATGGTATAAATGATTCACCTGCCTTGGTAGTTAGCGATATAGGTATTGCTATATCTGGGGGCACAGAAATTGCAATGGAAGCTGCTGATATAGTTATCTTAGATGGAGCTGATTCCAGTTATGTTGATATGAAAGAAAATAGTGAATTGAAAGGTTTAATCCACGGTATTGATATTTCCAAGAAAACCTTTCATAGAGTGAAATCCAATCTATTCTGGGCATTATGTTATAATTTATTTATGGTGCCCATTGCTATGGGTGTGCTATTACCTTGGGGTGTTATATTACCTCCAATGTTTGCAGGTTTAGCTATGGCATTAAGTTCAGGAAGTGTTGTAGTAAATTCGCTAAGATTGAAATCATGGAAGCCCCCCAAAATCAACCCCGAACAACAAGATAGTTTGAGGAGTAGAGGAGCTACTATATGGGCAAAATTACAATTTTTAAGATATGGCAATACTATGGAGTACACTGGCCTTCCTAACAACCAAGATATTGAAATGCAGAGAGTATAGGTAAGAGTTTTCTCGCTTTTAGAATAATATACATATATATATATATATATATTTCGATTTTTCTTGTCGCGCGACACAAAATTCTATGAAGAAAAAAAACTATGGATCTATCCATCATTAATATGCATAAATCTATATAGAATACAGTAGTGTAAATGTTACGTAGCACATATTTGCCAAGACTCCAAAACAAAAGCAATTATGATGCAAGATACTGTAACAGATTTAGAAAATGAGTTAGTTCAGTCGAACTTATATGCATTGTATAAGAGGATGTTTCCGAAAATACCAAAACAATTAATAATTGCAATAATAATTGCGGCTGGTGGAAATAAATTAAATCTGTACACTGCGATGCTATATCTCGATCGTCGGCTCCATGATGATGCTTGCGATTACGATGCAGATAGTGAGATCCTACTGCTGAACAAAGATATCGACTTGAAGGCATTGACAGAACAGGATATGGAAGAAGTCATTGATATTGAGAATGAATTTAAGGTAAGCAGTTCTACGAAGCTGAAGGACTTCTACTACACAAAGAATTCCAAGGCTCTGAGTCGGTATAAGGAACACAAGAGAAAGACGAATCAATTGGAGGCGACTAAAAGGCAACAAGAAACAGTAGCGCGGGTAAAGTCTTCACATGAAACCAAGGTACACGAGCATCGTACTGATAGTAATCGCATTATTAGTAATAGCGACGTTAGTAAAGAAATGGAGGGCCATAAAGATACGACTGCGAATTGTGCTGACAACTCGTTGGAAAGCAACAGTCTGTCGATGCCTCCTACTGAATCTGTTACTGCCAGTCCTAAAGATTCCGCTAGAGGAGGAAGGTCCCCAGAAGCCGAACTTTCTGATACGAATCTCAGTCCTGGGGAGAGTTCTATTGATAAGCACCCCTCAATTATTGGAGACTCCTCAAGGAAAAAGAAAAAGGTAAAAATGTTGGATCAAGGAGACAACGACAAAGTTATCAGGAAAAGGGGAGTGGAAAGTGCGAGTCCCCCTCCGCCGATATCTTCCGCGGCAGTTTGTCTTGGAGACAAAAATGAAGATGCCCACTCAAACAAGTCCACAGACAGTAACATTCTACAACCAGTTGTGTTAAATAACAATAACAATAACGAAGGGAATGTGATAAATATCCCAATAAAACACATCCCTATCTCCAAAGTTGCTTCCGGAGAAGAGAGTTACAAAGATAAGGAAAACGCCTCCTCCGCCAAAGAGAATGACGAACTAGATATCCAAAATGACGCAAGCGCTTTTGTTGACACTAAAGGTTCCGGAGAAAAAGTGAAGAATGAGAGCACGTCGGAAAGCAAGGGGACTGAGAGGGTGGAAGACGAGGATGAGGAAGAAGATAGGGATGAGGGAGCCAGCCCGAATGCCTTTGGGGCGTTTGGCTCCTTAAATTGTGAAGAAGAAGCCTGATACAAAGGGCAAGAAAATAAATAGCTATAATAATAATAAACAATCTTTCTCTTTCTGCCCCGCACAAAGAGAGACTTTTACAAAGATGTAATTAATCAAGAAAAAAAGGAAAAATAATTAATTAATTAATTTAATCGGTTGTTTTAGTTTGTTTTACTAACCGCCCTTAATTTCTAATATGAATTTTCCCCACGCCCCTCCCTCTCTTGATGCACCCAGAAACTGCTGCCTACAAGTTCCGAATCCGGAGTTTTGCAGTTCCGATCACGACAACGTCTACAGATTAACCTTCTCTGCGCACGTTCAGGGTAGAGAGATTCATTATAAAGCCCGAGTATTTGTCATTACGCTGCTCATTAGACTGCGACCCCGCAATTGTCATTGCCACTTCTCTGTCCCATTATCTCATTGTAGAAGATAGGGAAGTATGCTACCTCGCTATAAAAAGATCTCTGGCAGTGGCCAAAACAGGAAAAAAAAGTAGACTTGTTTATTGAGTCAATATTTTGTCTATCTATCTATATTTATTAGATTGTTAGTTATCACTGGGAGAGGGCATGCGAGCGTGCGTGCATCTGTGTGTCGGTTAGAACCTCATAGAACACTTTTCTACTGACCCGCGAACACAGCAGGAGAACCACCGGAGAAAGTCCTCTTGAAACATAACGCCAAGATTACCAAGTTTGATCTTCTGGCATATGCAGAACTAGAGAGACACAACCCAGACCTGGGGTGTCCGTTCGGCTCAATTATGTTGTTGATGATACAGTCGAGTGTTTTTTTTGTTAATTTGCATAATCCTGAATATTTCACACACCACGTACAGTCCTTCCAGATGCTTATATATATATGTGAGTGTGTGTTTATGTATGCGGGTCTGTTTTGATTTATTTCCTCCTACTTCACTTGCTTACCTGCGCTGCCATTCGCACAGCATCTCAGATAAACAGAACCCAGCCCATAACGTTGAGTTACATATATATATAGACATATATTAGATACAACCTAAAAACCGCAAGATGATCACGTTACTTTGGGAAAACTCAATCAGGGTAATTCGACTAATTTGTTCAGTATGCATCTTACTGATCTTCACATCACTCATAGTCTTATCCCATTTGTCACAGCTGTCTATAAAGTTCCCAATATTGAAGGATTTGTTGTGGAGACGTGTCAGAGTACATAATGGCACAGGAAAGGAAAATTGCACGAAGAACAATCCTGCATCTTCCAGCACCACGTTAGATACCAAAGCGATGCAAGATGTCAATATAGAACTGTTTTCGGACCGGACGGACTACTATAGTTCGGATGAATACGAAGATTATAACGATTCAAAAAGTCTGATTCTTGAATTCGACAACGAAATCAACACAGCCGGGACCACTGCTATCACTACTCTGAAATCCTTCGACACTTTCTATTTGAAACATAATAGTAATTCAAGCACTTCTACTATAATAGAAGAGTATTTACAGTAATGAACTTCGTTATATACATATGCACATGATAATATTCACATAGACAAAAACGTTTCTTTTACAAACTATATATATATATGTTTACTTAATTAATGCACATACACATACAGCCTTAGCCTTCCCTACTCCGTCCATCCCAAAAAGAAAAACTGAAAAACCGAAAAAACTCCGTCTGCTACTAGAGTCTATTCAGCACAGATAAACATGTTTTGGGTATTATTAATTATTATATTAGAGTAGACTACTTAAACAGTAATAAAATAGAAATTATGATATATATATGTAAAATTAGACATGTTGATATATAAAAAAGTCAATAATAGCTTTTCATCATCCTTTGCTTTAATCTTGTAAGACAATGTATAAAGCGTACAACATACCTGGGAAGTATGCTAAAATAGTCAAAATGATATCTAATATAGTTTCAGAACCCCAACCTCTGGAGGCGAACACTGCAAAAGGTGGTAAAAATATAGCTAAAATGATATTGACAATCTTAGTAGAATCCATTGTGATAGCGACTTGTGTATTAGATGGTGTTTGTTACTAGTCTTGTATTTACTTCCGAGTTACGAACATCTCTTCTTCCACCGATGAATGTAGAACAAAAAGCACCGTCATAGCATCTTCTTTCCACTTCACCTCCCTTTTATATATTTGAAATTTGGTCCCGGCCCTTTAATTAAAAACAAAAACAAAAACAAAAAAAATTACTACAGGGATAAGTAGAATAAACAAATATTATTTGTTATTTTCTTTCAGAACGTTTTCTTTTTTTTACTAAGGCTTACGCAAGAAATAAGATACGGAGGTAGTGGGAAAATTCCATAAAGGAAATGACGAAGCCACATTGCACCGATATCGGCAAATCTCCCTCCTCTTACAAGATGTCGATGTCTATCCTCTTTCTATCAGACAGCTCCCATTTAGTCCACTTCCTAGAGATGGTTCCATCTTGTCCTTTTTATCCGCGATTTCTCCTGGAGGAAAGGAACGTCACTTAGTTCTCCTATTATCGAAGTTATTTTCTTCTACCAGAAAAAAAGAATGACATATTAGAAATTTCTCTCACTTTTCGCTTCGGGAGCATTATTAGTCGACACACGTGTAGAAGAATCGATGTCAAACGTACTTTAGAGATGAGTGACTTGGTGTCTAAAATGCAAAACATCATATTGTACATATGTATATATATGTATGTGTGAAGATCTAATATATATATATATATATATATATATTGGACTTTCATGCGTCCATCAATGGAAAATGGCAGTGTTAGTCAACCATTGGTAAACTAAATATGTCAATCAGTTCATGGAATCAGGTTGCCAATCCAATCCCAATCTCTGATAAACGTTCATTTGACACTGTTTCCAAATCTGGTTCTTTTCCTCTGGTGTCAAAATTACCTTTTTGGAGTTTAATGTTTGATTTTGAGCTTGAATATTATTAATTCTCGTATTAGTAATGTTACAATTCATATTGTTATCATGTACGCGCTTATTGAAGTTTTTGATTAAAAGATTCTTCAATAAACCCTTCTTAGTACTAGAAGTACTAGTAGTAGTAGTAGTGTTACAATCAGTAGTGGCGGTACTGTTATTATCAACATGGATATTATTAGTGTTATTGGCTTTAGTAGGATAATTTATACATCCTTGAAGAGGGATAATACTTGGAGGAGGCATATCGTGCTTTGTCAAATTCCTTGCCTGTTGTTGCTGTTGAAGTTTTAATTTTTTATATTCAATACAATTCTGCTTGAAATCAAATCTACATTGTGCTTCCACCGCAACATTCAATAAATAATTCTCAATTATGTTTCTCCATTCTGCTTTATTTAACTTCATAATAGGTTCGAATTTGCCAGTTAAGTGTTCATGTCTCCTTCTCGCTGCATGAACGGTATATTTTGCGCTAGTTAGTTTAAATGAGTAGTCCAAATTAGCTTCCAAGTAGATATCGGACTCGACTAGTGTTCGTATTATTACATCATCCGGTGAGTTTAATGGTAATAACTGAAACCTGAATTTCGGTAAGTCGTACTGGAGGGTGGAGTTCGCTGAAATGATTTGAGGTAACTGTCCACCCCACTCGGGTCTTAACCTTTCAATGATTAATAACGATCTGACATCATTTAATTCCCAGTCTAGCAACTCTCTCTTGGTAAAGTCTGGCCTACCATTAACCAAGACTTTCGATGGATCTGATAATAATAATTCTGGAGCGTACATATCATAAAATGTTTTTGGAAGTGCTTCCTCCAGTGAAATCTGTCCAATTATAGTTTTGGAAGGATCAATGTAGCAGTCGTTGGAAATTACTGATTTATTAGCAGTGTATATTGAACTGCCAACTGTGGATGTTGTATTTTTGGTAAATATACTTGCTTGATAGGAGGAGCTACTACCGCTACTGTAAACACTTCTATTGGAGCTGGACCGTGCAGAGGAACTATGCATATCATGCAATTTATTGTTTCCTGTGGTTGTATGATTGCACGATGCTAACAATCTTTTTTTAATCTCATCTCTTGCTCTAAATGTGTATTCTGGAGGAGCATTAATGAAATTTCCAGAATCCCTTGACATGTTACTAGCTGATGTGCTACTCGACATCATAGAATTCATCTCATTGAATGACGAAACATCCATAGACTGATTCATAGATGTTGGAGTACTATATAATGACACATTGGTATTCAAAGGTGCGGTATTATTTGTAAAGTCGTTGCTTAATTGGATGGGTTTGAGTTTATCCTTATGTATGAGAAACTCATTCATAGAGGTTGCTGGAGGAGGCGATACAAACATTAATAATATTGCTTTTTTGATTCCCTATGATAAATATTGTGTTAGTGTAAGTGAATTTTAATAACGTTATGATGACTTGCTTTTTTTACAATGGGATTGAAAATGGTATTTATGCTTTTTGAAATACGGAGATGGTAGTTAAAATCAGTTAAAACAAAGTACAAATACGAAAAAAAATGCTTCTTTGTGGGTTCAGTCTCGAAATAGATGAACACATTAAATAGCAGTCTTCCCTGCTCTAAAGAGAAAGAAGATGATATATATATATATAAAAAGGTAGATATAAATGAAGGACAAGAAAAAAACCTCTTATATTTTCCGGAAATTTATGAAGATATATTATTGTTAGATCTGGTGGTGAGAAAGAGAGAGAAATAACTATAACACACAGCCTGTTAATTTTCGGATTAATTAAGAAAGGAGAAATATGTGAGGCTTGTAGGAATAAATCTGAGAAGAGGAAAGAGACAGCGTAAAAATGGACCATGCTAAAAGAAGCTTTGAAATACAGATATTTACTTAACATAATATTGAAGACAAAAAACACCGCAGTGGGTTCCCACTCCTCTGTAGCGTCCAGGAATAACTGTAGAGCAAATCAGAGGGGGGTAGATATTTTTCCAGTTATTATAATAAGATGATGGAAAAATTATTACTATATCGAATGTTTTTGACAGAGGGGAGGGGGGATTGGGAGAGAAGGAATTAACGGGACAACCGTTTTGTACGAATGTAATATCCAAAGTATGGGTGCGGGCTGTGGGGAGATTCAGAGGGAAAAAGTAAGACAGTGTAAACTAAAAATGAAACAGGAGAAAAAATCTTATTTTAGGGAGGATGGGGAGAGTACAGATAAGTCCGAAGGTTTAGTTGGTTATTTACGGATGATATTCGTGACGGGCTTTAAAAAACAAGGTAAAATAGGACCGCCGTTCCTTCGCACATAACTTCCAACGAGGTGGGAAAAAAAGTAGTTCAAAACCGTCCCACAGACATAGTGCTTTTAACGTGCAAAGGAAGAGACGTATAACTGGAGGGAGAGGGTGCCGTGCGGCAGAACAGACTCCTCTGCATTAAGAATAAATGTGGGGGGAGTGGTGTGATTTGGCCCAAAAAAATGAAAAATAAAAGCGGAAGAATAGGAGTGAGAATGGCTTATATAATATTTCTTTTTATGCAATAGGCAGTTCAATCTCGCCTTCCTTCAGATGGATGAGAGACGCCATCTGTTACAAAATATGTGACTAATCGTTAATATATTTCCTGCCATTTTACTCTTTCCCTTCTAGTAAGTTATTCCGGTTTGTACAAAGACATAAACTGGCAATCATCTTCAAGTGTACTATACCAATCGGTTAGTATTTGGCACAAACTTTTCTTGGGTTGACCAATCAGTCAAACCAATCCTTCTGGATAACTAAATAGATAAAAAAACACTAACAGATCTATAAAAAGGGGGCCGGGGAATGTAGATGATATCCATTTTCCCAGAGTCTTGCATCACGCGACACCAGCAACAATATCATACTAAAACAAAACATTCTTATTACAATTTCTATATCACCTGATATCAAAAACTTAATAAGAAGATCTGGATCTAGGATACACAGTTATGTGCCCCAGATCTAGAATGAAAAAGAAATCAAAAATTAAAGGACCCACTCGTTTCTACCAAGTTAATTTGTTTTCCTCACTCCTTTAATTCCTCACATTCCCGACTTTCCCTATTCACCGCCACACTGTTAACAGTGTAGTAATAAACAAGAAAACCCGAAGGACATGAGGGAAAAAGGGATGGAAGACAGAAAAAACCCAGCTCCCCTAATACCAATATATAATACGGTACCATTCTTCTCCAGGCAGAAGGAAAAAAGGGTCTTAACCTTAATTTTAGTCAACGAAGTAAATTCCAAGAAGTAGGGAAAAAATCCCTCCTCCCGGCTTCATTTAATAAAACTTTGATTAAGACAGGGGAACGAAATGAAAAACAACGTCAGCAAATACACCTTCTATGCCAAAAGGCATATGGAAGTTTATGCCAATAGAGCGTTCGTTTTTGGAACAAAAACGAACACGTTAAGCACCTAACATTCCAAAATACAAAAAAAGCATATTTGACCAGCAGGACTTCTTGATCTCCTCTGGCGTCCCAAGGTAAGTATGGCCCTTTTAAAAGAACGACAAAAGCAAAATCAGGAAACCAGACAGGAATAAAAGAAGGAGTTGTATTAGTATTGAAATTAAAAACAGAGGAGACTCTAACCTCCTTTTATATGGGAAAAATTAAAAAGTAAAAATGAGAGAAAAAGATGATGAAAAATTTCGAATCTGGTCTCAATGCCAATTTTTCTTGGTGTATCATTTTCCACGTAGGTAGTGTAATGGAAAAATGCAATTCCACGCTACGGACTTAAGCTGGGAAAATGGATTCTTATAAGCGAGCGTGACGAACGATGTGTGTTTGACTCTGATTGTCGGTTTAAAGTTCATAAATTAATTCATTTAATATATTCTTGGAACTTGCCAAATGCTAAAACAGAGGGGTCAAATCTCGAAGTACCAAAGGGTCATTCTTAAAATTGATCTAGAAGAGGGTTGATGTCTCGTAGATATT
This sequence comes from Cylindricascospora bacillispora, assembly GCA_030573655.1. Lineage (NCBI taxonomy): Eukaryota > Fungi > Ascomycota > Saccharomycetes > Saccharomycetales > Saccharomycetaceae > Cylindricascospora > Cylindricascospora bacillispora. The sequence goes on along the minus strand of JAJMDR010000029.1, from coordinate 18,189 downwards.
TCATATATAAGGCCTCAAGGATTACTCTCAATCCGGGCTCTCGAGAAAGATCCGTCTCCTTTTAAAGAGGAACGTTTTTCCGGATATCTTTTAATATCTCATAAGGTCACACACTCTTTTACTCCTTCAAGGATTGTACATCCCCATTTAAATCTTGTCTTTTTTTGCTGTCTTTCTCATGTTACCTTGAAGAAGAAGGAGAAATATAAAGTAAAAATATAATTATATCATAATCCGTATTCTTAAGTAATTCAGTTTCTTCTGTCTAAAATTGTGCTTTTATCACATTTCTCTTGCTCGAAATATCGGTGGGTTCGTTCCATACTATTCTACATTAATATAGTTTCTAGAGATCGTTCGTTCTATTATCCCTTATAAAGTTATTTTCAAGATGGTCAACGTTGTGTTAGGTTCCCAATGGGGTGACGAGGGTAAAGGTAAATTAGTTGATTTATTGGTCGGCCACTACGATTTAGTGGCTCGTTGTGCAGGTGGTAACAATGCCGGTCACACAATTGTCGTCGATGGCGTAAAGTACGACTTCCATATGTTGCCCTCTGGTCTTGTCAACCCAAATTGTCAAAACCTATTGGGTAATGGTGTTGTTATTCACGTCCCATCCTTTTTCAAAGAATTGGAAACTTTGGAAGGTAAGGGTTTGAAGAATGCTAGGGAAAGACTGTTCATCTCCTCTAGAGCACACTTGGTTTTCGATTTCCATCAAATTACTGACAAATTAAGAGAATTGGAATTAGCAGGCAAATCTGTTGATGGTAAGAACATCGGTACCACCGGTAAAGGTATTGGTCCAACGTATTCCACCAAGGCCTCTAGATCTGGTTTAAGGGTTCACCATTTAGTCAACGATAATGAAGGTGCTTGGGAATTATTTGAAACAAAATTCAGAACATTGGTGGAAACTAGAAGAAAAAGATATGGTAACTTCGATTATGATGTCGAAGGACAATTGAAATTGTACAAGCAATATAGAGAGGATTTGAAACCATTTGTTGTAGATTCTATCACCTTCATGCACAATGCTATTAAATCTCAAAAAAAAATCCTTGTAGAGGGCGCAAACGCTTTAATGTTAGATATTGACTTTGGTACTTATCCTTACGTCACATCTTCTAATACAGGCATAGGTGGTGTTATCACGGGTCTTGGTCTCCCACCTCGTGCTGTTGATGAAATTTATGGTGTTGTTAAAGCCTACACTACAAGAGTAGGTGAAGGTCCATTCCCTACCGAACAATTAAATGAATTTGGTGAGAAATTACAAGAAATTGGTGCTGAATATGGTGTAACTACTGGGCGTAAACGTCGTTGTGGTTGGTTAGATTTAGTGATCTTGAAATATTCTACATTAATCAATGGTTATACGAGTTTAAATATTACCAAATTGGATGTTTTAGACACTTTTAAAGAAATACCAGTAGGTATTTCTTATTCCATTAACGGTAAGAAGTTAGACTTGTTCCCAGAAGATTTAATCACTTTGGGTAAAGTTGATGTTGAATACGTTACCTTACCAGGCTGGGATGAAGATATTACTAAGGTTGCAACTTACGATGAATTACCAGAAAATGCTCAGAAATATTTGAAATTTATCGAAGACTTCGTCGGTGTTCCTGTTGAATGGGTCGGTACTGGACCATCAAGAAACAACATGTTGCATAAAAACATTTAATAATGAAGATATTGAAGTAACTTCCATAAGTGGTGCATTATAAATTTTTTCTCTTTCATATATATATAGGAGTATATATATTTATAATTTTTAACATTATATGAATAGTTGATGTATTATTAGGCTATATCATAAAAGTGAACATTTTAATGCATGTATGTTGTCAGAGAATTGTTACAAATATAAATAAGCAGAATGTTTATTGTGAAAATTACTTATACCGATTCGTATGATGTCTTTTTATATAAACAATAATCATTGTATTTCAATGAATAAATTTTATTCCAATATGCTGTAGGTATAATCTGAGATAAAAGATCAGCCAAAAATGAAGGTAGATAAAATGCTCTACCAAGAATTTTGGACGTCGTAGTATCAATAAATTGTGAACAGATTAACTTCGACCATTCTAGTGACAAATTTTCAGGGTCCATAATATCTTTGGATTTATTTATTGGTGTACTAACATCAACAAAAAAATTACATTCACTAATTGATATTATTTTACCTTCGTCAAATATATTTTTATTATTCATGCCTTCTGGAATAGTCCTTACTTTGTCAAATATAGATCCAACTTCTGAAAAATCGCCTGGTAGTAAACCATCAAATCCAGACTTGACAAATCTCAGTCTGTAGTTGTCTGGTAAGAAAAATGAACTAGGAAAATGATACCACTCACGACCAGTACATACATTGATCAAGGAATCATTAGACAAATCTAAGTTACTTGTCGTAGAGGGTAAATAAGAGTAAATATCCAAAGGAGCGGTGTAATTATTCACAAGTGCAAATATTCTAGAAGTGGATTGTAAAGCAACTAACAATAAAACAGTCAATCTTAACAATGCAGAGAATAATTTAAAACCACGGGATATGGTAGTAAATTTGTATAAACCTATACTTGCACTCAATGTTATTAAGGGATATAAGGGATAGAGAAATCTTTCCTCCTTATGAGGTTGCTCCATAAATATCGATAGCCATAGTATACCAGATGACCATAAGGGCCATAGTCTCCAATTAGATAGACCGATAATTGCAAACACTAAAGTTGGTAATGAGAAATTCAATAATAGGTTCAATGCATAGTAAGACCATGACTCTGTACCAAAAATATTAGGGCCAGATTCTTCACTAGCATTAAGTACATTGTAATAAAATATGTTCCATGCTACACTAGTATATGACCCATAAAATATAGAATCGATAAGAACAACAAATAATGAAATTAAAGAAATCATTATTGTACAATCAAAGGCCGTTCTGATAGTGGATAAAATAGTATGATTGAATAGGTAATGTAAACATAATGGTACACTAAGAATCAAAACAAATGGCCAACCTAATATTCCTGAAATTGCTATAAATGTTAAGCTTCCAATAAAACTTCCAATTGATCCAGTAGATAAATAACGTATTGTTGATCTTACAGATCCTAAATACAGTAACATTGCCATCGATGATGGCAACAGTTCGACAGAAGCATGGAACCAACCTGGATTAAATATCTGTAAAATCATCCAAAAGCTACCAACTTGAAAATTGAAAGAATTGACCAATTCACGATATAACTTCCATTCTAATATGAAACTTGTCAAACCTAGAATGGCCCTAGTAACATAAAATAAGTTAATGCTATCAAATGATATGTTTAAAGAGGAAAATAATCTTTTTACAGTAGCTAAAATTAAGCTAAAGGGAAGCAATAGTGCCCATGATCTAATTTTACTTTCTGGAGAATATTCCCATGTTTCTTTGCCAAAGCCTCTTACGAGGAGGTTCAATGGTTCCCAGTAATTAAAAGTTTCATCACAATCAGAGATTAAGGAGTAAACTGGTTGCACATACAAACGTAAAATAAATAACGAAGCCAACAAAAGCGTAGCAGTACACTTACGGATCATAATTGTATTTTTGCGAGCGTCGCCGTCTTATTCTTTGATTACACTGAGGATTGGATTTACGATCATTTTTTAAAATCAACTTTTTTTTTCTATTAAACTTAAATTTCTGCGTTCTAACCAATGTAGTGTGATCATCAGGGAATTCAGAATAAAACGTCAATGTGAATCAAAAATTAGACAAATATTATTAGATGATTATACTATCTAGTAAGGGTATGAATGGAATTCCCGTTTTTACTTTTGTTTCTTCGGACGTAGTTGCTATGATACTGTAGACTACTGAGAAATGAAAGATAGTCTTTGCCCTCCTATCTATCTAAACAGAGAAAATCATATCTCAGCAATGTCATTTGATGTAAGTTGCATCCTATAAGTAGTGAATATATTCTAAGGTCATTTTTGTATTTTCTGAGTTGAGCATTCAAAGGTTGTGGTGGAGACAATATTGCGTACAGAGGAAACGCGATCTTTTGAAAAAAGAGGATTATGAAATCGAACCCATTTAGTGATGCCATTTTGGAAACGCTATAGTATAGATAACACACAAACTGAAATTTATATTGTGTGTATATTGCTCAAACATAAAGCTAACTATCTATATTGGTCAGAAGTATAAGTGTGCAAGATATGTCTTTTTCGCAGAATAATAAGAACAATACAAGCAACACGAACACGATAGAACAACTTATATCATGTCCTATCTGCAATAAAAAGATTAAGTTTTTATTAATAAATTCACATTTAGATAGTTGTACTGAACGGAATAATAGGGGCCAAAAGAGGACAAGTTCACAAAATATATCAAGTTTATTAACTAATGGTCAATCAAAGAAAAGTAAATTGTCCCAGGTGAAGATTGATTTGGATAACGAAGAAGATGATGAGGATGTGATTGTAACCTCTAGCAGCACAAAGCCTGCCGAATCCTCCAATAGTGTGAACTATGTACACACAGGCAATGATGATTATGAAATTAGATGGTTACAGAAAATAGCACATCTGCCTTTGAGTGAGAAGCTTCGGCCAAAAGATCTAAAAGATTATGTAGGTCAAAGGCATATTCTTTCAGAAGAATCTGGGCCTCTATATAAGTATATCCAACAAGGTTTGATACCTTCTATGATACTTTGGGGACCACCCGGTGTTGGTAAGACATCATTGGCAAGGTTATTAACTAAGGGCGCTAGTACTTCATCAGGGAACAGTCGCACGAAATACCAAATGGTAGAGACAAGTGCCACTAAAGCAAATACACAAGAATTAAGGTCTATATTTGATAAATCCAAAAATGAGTATCAGCTAACCAAGAGAAGAACTGTTTTGTTTATTGATGAAATTCACAGATTCAACAAGTCACAACAGGATTTGTTGCTACCACATATAGAGAATGGTGATGTTATTCTTATTGGTGCCACCACAGAGAATCCAAGTTTTCAGCTAAATAATGCGTTGATTAGTCGTTGTATAGTATTTGTCTTGGAAAAATTAACTGTGATGGATATTTGTATTGTCTTATCTCGAGGTGTGGCATTACTAAACAAATTGAGACACAAGATTCTAAATATAACCAAACCACTGAAATTAACGAGACCTATACTTGAATATATTGCTCATCTATCAATGGGTGACACTAGACGAGCCATCAATCTATTAGAGATGATTGATGTATCAACCAGAAAATTTTCTAACATAGTTGAGGACAAGAAAGAAGAGGAAGCTGAATTAACAGTGGAAAACATTAAAGAATTAATCAAAAAGAACAGTCCTGACGGATTGAGTTCATATTATGATACTAAGGGTGATAATCATTACGACACGATATCAGCATTCCATAAAGCTATTAGGGGAAGTGATGAAAATGCTTCTTTATACTACTTAGCTAGAATGTTACAAGGTGGTGAGGATCCATTGTTCATTGCTAGAAGAATGATACGGATTGCTTCTGAGGATGTTGGGTTAAGAGATAACACATTATTACCCTTGGCAGTGGCGGCGCATGATGCTGTAATGAAGGTTGGACTACCCGAGGCTGACTTAGCATTGGCACAATGTTGTGTATTGTTGGCAAGAGCACCCAAGTCTGTTGATTTATATAGGGCATGGAATAATGTCAAACAAATGCTTAGTGAAAATAAATATTCGCTCGCAAATGCAGAAATCCCAATGCACATCAGAAATGCTCCAACTAAGATGATGGAGGAATTGGGTTATCACAAGGGCTATAAATATAATCCTCATTTTAAGGATGGTAAATGCAAACAAGAGTATTTTCCGGAAGAGGTGCTCAAACAATGTGAGGATCAAAAAACTGATTTGAAGTTCTTATCAGGTAAGCATCTGGGAGACATGCTAGACCCTGATCTTGAGGAATGAAATTAATTACGATTAGTATTATTATTAATTGTTGTAATATTTTATAGATGTCGTTTATTTATTTATATATATATAAATATAACCATATTTTGTTTCTGGAAACTATGAACATAAATAAGTGAAAATTCCAAATGAAGAAGGGGAGTTCATAAATTACATTTGTAATATTTAGATAATTCCATTTTTGACAATTGAAATTCCAATCGCGCTTGATTTAATGCAGTACCTATCAAATAAAAGTATAATTCATCACCTTGCAGAGTAGATACATCTACATCCCTTATGTCATTATTCTTGTATGCAACACTTCTATCGATAGATGAGATATCAATATCATTCGGCAAATTCGAAATTAATTCCTTCTTTGGCGTGAAAGTGTTTTCTACTTTTCTGCCCAAGTTTTGGATTCTTTCACAAACCCATGCAATTCTTTGAAGGCCCAAGGCCGCTGATGATCCCTTTAAAAAATGTCCTAAATTATCAAGTTTTGCTAAATCCTGTTTGGAATTGACTAAATCCTGCATTTCATTAAACGTGGTGGTCACTTGGTCTATATATTGTATTATTAAGCTTTTGGAAAAATCTGGATCATCTTCATCCATAGAGACAATTTCGTTCAATATACTCCAATCAATTACTTCTGAGGGTATAGCAGGTATCATCTTCCTTTAAGCTATGCGATTAACAGTTCTTCTTGTGAGTTTTAATTTTCTAGTAGTCTGGGGGGTGGCAGGGAGTGGACGAATCTGTTTTATACGATGGTTATGTCTAGCTTTGAGCTTCTCTCGTATGTATATATATATATAATCCTAGAATGTGATATCCTTAGTATATTTAACTGTTCATCAAAGCCTTTCTGGTCGTGTTTTTGCGCTTGCCAATAGCTATTGAAAAACTCCAGTGAATCATCCACATTACGTGACGTCTCAACTTCTGATACTTTTCTTATATTATTTTCATTTTCCATTTCCCAGTTTTTTGTATTTGATTTTTCAGTAAACAAAGAAAAAAATGCATTCTCGAACCATGTGGTTGAAATCATCCGAAAAGTTGAATCTCAAAGGCCATCGGGACTGAGACGGGCTGAGATGTGTAGAGTAGCAAACAGGTGGGTGTTGCCGACTAAGAAGAGGGGAGAGAGTAGCTATCTTGCAAGAAGAGTGTGCAGAAGATCAGGAAGATTGCAGGAGCTCGGACAATGCTGTGCTTATTACGTACCAGTATCATCCGTAGGGTGCAAATTTAACTACGTCAGCATGCTTTGTGTATATATTTCTAAATATATTTCTTCATAGACATATATATATATATATGCATCTATGTTTGTCAAATAGGACTTGAAGAGTTCTAGCATATGCAATTCTCCGCTGTCTTGAATATTCGGGGTGACTGTTCTGTTTTACTGGATATTTTGCAGACTTTCCAAAAGTGAATTGAGGAGCTTTTAAAGTTCGACTATCAGGAGAGAAAAGCAGAGGGAGGAAAATAAAGTGAGGGACAAAGATAAAATTTTCTTTTTTTTTACCATCCATGAACAGCAGCAATTCAGCTCGGTATTGGAAACTGGCTGTCTTACCTAGTTTGAGTGTGCTAACAGTGCTGGTTCTTTTCTTTTCTTTGCATCGTATGTCAATATCGTTGCCAACTGCCCCATCTATATCTTTACCCACCATCCCTGTTCTGAAAAGATTGGAAATCGACGATACCAAGCCACTAAGGTACGTGTTTGTTGGAGATGTCCATGGACAGTATGAAGACCTGGTGAAACTGATAGACGATGGACTCGGTGGGTTAAACGACGACACCATTCTAATACTTCTGGGCGATTTTATAACAAAGGGACCAGATTCGGATAAGGTGGTCGATTTTGTGTTAGCAAATCCTGAAAGGGTCAAAGTTATCCTGGGGAATCATGAAATAATGACGATTTTTGGTATGCTAAACCCTGAGGTGTTTGAAATGACCACCTACGAAAAGGAAGAGTGGACAAAGGATTGCAAATGGGAGTCGTTGAGATTCAGTCATGACATGGATTACTATCCAATCAATATCACAAAGGTAGGAAGTCGACATAAGGAAGTTCTTAAAAAGATCCCGAAAGAAGATTTAATCAAGGTTGTAGATCGGAGTTCTTTGGCCTTAGAGGTTCAGTTGTCCAAGAACGATGTATTATATTGTGTTCATGCAGGCATGTTGCCGGGGAATTTCGATACTTTGCCAACCAACCCTGGGTTGGATTATAAGTTTCCAAGCGTTGACACATTGACAGAAATGAAATATGTTGATTCAAGCAATTGGCACAATATATCCAGAGAGAAGAAGGACGGTTATGTCAGATGGTACAAACTCTGGGATAATATAAACAGCCATGTAACTGTACTATATGGACATGATGCCAAAAAGGGATTGAACTTGCGTAAGCACACCAAGGGTTTAGATTCAGGTTGTGTCAAGGGCAATCAATTGTCTGCATTAGTCTACGAATACAATGAAGGTGGATATAAGACCAGATTAGTGCAGGTTGATTGTTCAATGGAAGCTTAGACTGCACAACAGCAAAATATTTACTACTCTTTCCAACAGGGCACCTTCCTAGTACAATATAGAGCATAGGGAAATACAGATATATACATATATAGACAATAGAGAGTGAACGTGTGATTATCACCTGCCTATTTCTGCATTGGGCAATGTTCTGAATCCGGAATATCTCCTGTTTCGGACCTTTCTTCATTAGGATATAGATATTGCCTCCTACCTAATTAGGATATTCTTTCAGGTGACTTCATGTTGTTTAAAAATTTATTTCCAGTTAACCTGCTCGAAATAAATAAAGTAAAAAAATTTTAAACCCAAACCTCTCTTCGAGGAAAATAACACTCGTGGTTACCCTTGTTTCAAGCTAGATAAACAAAAAGGTAATTGTCTCGAGGTTTGAATAGAACACGGTTTAGTGGGCAAGATATATAGAATTTGGTTAAGTCTACAGGGAGAGAATACCGTGACTAACCTTGATTATCTGATTCAAAATTACTTACCAATTCAAATCAAATAAGGAAGAAACAAAAATAATAATAATAATAATAATATATACACATCGATAATCATTGCTAATCGATTATAGTACATAGTATATATACATACGTGACAAATAGGATCATTACAACGTTAGGCTCGAAAGATTTGGAAGATATTTATCGATATATATACACATTGATCATCTATATTCTTTTTGTTTTTGTTTTTGTTTTTTTAAGTTTCCAATATTATAAAGATGGGTTTGGGTTCTTCGAGCGATGAGTACGAAAGTGATTCCTCCGCATTTGTCGATACATTCGAAAATCAGACAACGTCGGCTAAAATAGAACAAACTGTTCCTGCTGTTGGTAGTGCATCACAGAATAGGTCAACCTTTGTGCAAGGGACACTTTTTAAAGGTTTGAATTTCCTACTGAATTTTAGTCAGGACACAAATTTCACCATTGAATTTATAGAGAATTTGAAAAAAAAAATCATATTAAATGATGGCAGATTAATTCATGATTTGGGCCAACATAACAAAGATTTTTTAAATTCCAACGATGTAACTGCTCCACTTTATATTATAAATTTCAGTGACACGTTGAATGATCTATTGTTTAAACTAAGGCTTCATGATTATAAATTTAAATATTATATTGTGAGCCCAGCTTTTATTACAGACTCTTATAAAAATAGGACTCTCATGAATAGTAATGATTATTTAATTAATTTTAGCAATAAAGGCAATGACGACAACACTGGTGATAATGATACTAACCGTGAAAGCAATGCAAGAAATATAGACATTTCAGATACTAAAGAGTTTGACGTCATTAAGGATCACGAAATTAAATCAGCTATAGATAACGAATTTATTGCATCCTCTTCGCAGGAGACAAAACCTCATATTAAAAGTCAACCGATTAAAATTAACGAGTCAAGCAGTTCTGCAATGAAGGAAGATGAAAAAATTATTAACGATGAGAATATCGTAACAATTGATGAACCACTGGGTAATAAAACAAGTGGTAGTAATGATACTGAGCAAAATTCAATAAATTATCTAAATAATATAAAGTTCACCGCACCTGGAAAATCGTCTTTCACAGAGGAGGAAGATAATTTTATATTGGAAGTTGTAAGGAAAAATCCTACAAGAAGAACCACGCATACCTTATTTGATGAAATATCTCATTACATTCCAAATCACACGGGAAATTCAATTAGGCATAGGTATAGAGTTTATTTGTCCAAAAGGTTAAATTATGTTTATGAAGTGGACGAATCTGGTAAACTAATCCATGACGAAAATGGGGAATTGATCAAAACAAAAGTGTTACCTCCTTCTTTAAAGAAAAAATTCAATGCTGAAGAAGATTACACTCTAGCCATAGCCATTAAAAAGCAATTTTACCGCGATTTGTTTCAAGTTGATCCAGATACAGGGAAAAGTTTAATTTCGGAAAATGAAACACCAGCAACATTGGCGAAGAGGAAGATGGTAATGATTCCAAATCATAAATTTGGTACCGAACCATCGTTTAATAAATATAGAGTTGGTGATCGTAGAGGCCCAATTGCAAGAGAATTTTTTAAGTCATTCTGTGAGAAGTTTAAGGCACATTCAGAAAATGCTTGGAGGGATAGATTTAGAAAGTTTCTTTTAAATTATGGTATTGATCAATATATTGAATATTATGAAAACCAAATTGCAGAAAATAAGGAAGCTGAACCAATGAAGAATTTAACCAATAGATCAAAGAAAAGGGTTGTTCCAACTCCGGGGAATTATAATTATGCATCGAAAAAACTCAAGAATATTGATGACAACGTTATTCAAGAGCAGCTATTGAATAATCCATCATCGTTTAAGGATATCGATATAATCAAAAGTCAAGATACATCTGGTTCTGTTGTTCAATACACTATTCCTGAAAGTGAGTTATTGGACGCAGAGACTATGAATTTCATATCTTCGTTGAAGAATGATTTATCAAAGATTGAAAATTCACACCAAGGGAAAGATGAACAAACCGATGATATTACATCGTTCGAGTATACACAAGATATAGCAGAAGCTATTAGGAGTGATTTTGCACAAGAAGAAGCTCGGTATGATAATATTGACCCAGTGTCGATACCGTTTCCACCCAAGATCGCTACAATTGATTTATTCTTACCACAATTTTTCCGCATGGAAAGCACAAAGGATTTTATAAATAAAGTTAACGATATAATATCAAGAGATTATGAACCAACGCAAGCTGAGAAATTCGTTCAAGCATTAGTTGATGAAGCCGGTGTTCGTCGAACTTTCAGTATAGATATATTAACGTCATTGTCAGGTGATTTGATTGTCTTCCCAAGATATTTCCTTAACATGTTTAAATTCAACGCCAATCCACCAACAAATGTACCAGGAATTTGGACAGAACAAGACGATGATTTATTACGTGTAAATACTGAGGAAAGTCTAAAAATATTACTTGATAAACATGGAAATGGTAGAGTAGAAATGAGGAAAAAGTTCATTGAAAGAGATTTAATATGAACAAGATACAATGTAATGTTTTAAGAAGTCGTGTGTTATTGAGTTGAGTACTACACAGGATATAGGATTATAACAGTCTCTTGATAGTTATTAGGTGTGTTTGTTTTTTTGGTTTTTTTTGGCTTTTAACTCTCCTGTCCTGCGATTTCGTTATATATTTGCAGCGTGTTAAATCTGCAGCACTAATTTATGTCTATGTATGAAGATTATACGATTCTATACCCGAAGTATATCAAATGATATGAGATTCTTCTGGGACTTCCCGGTTCGTTTCCGCGTAATGGCATATAGGATAAAAAGATTTCCGTAATCAGCATTGTATAAAATTACCTTCTCTATTTATGTATGGGAAAAGTTGTAAAAAGCAGTTGTAAAAAAATTATTCAAAGCAAGAAAAAACAGTCCTATTATTGATTTGATCTTCTTAAAAAAGTGAGAGACATTTTTTCCCTTCCTTCTAATTAAGATTTTTTAGTTGGTGTAATTTTTGCCAGTTTATCTGCAAAGCTTTAATGAAATTTTTTTTCTTTTCGTTTCTTTCATTCGTCTAGTTTTATCGTTTTGATTCTCCTTATGGTACAGCGACGTAAGTAAAATGAGGAGCACAATATTTTTATTTTAAAAAAGAGGCAAAAGAAGAGGAAGAACACAGGAGCCAGTGAATTCAAATAAATAAATCCGGAAAATATGACTTGTTCTTGAGAATTCCCTTTCCTTTTCCATATCTCTTCTACAGAAAAAAAATTCTTAAATATATATATACATACATAGTTACTTGACCACAGTTCAATAAAATTAAGTTCCTAAGGATCCACAGTGTATTACTACAGTCTAATATAAACCAGTAATTTTTGTCACTATGACGGACCATCAAACTGTGGATGATGCCTATATAGATGAGGATGAAGATGAGTATTTACAAGATGAGGACGAAGATGATGTATATGATGATGATGAATATGTAGATGATACTGTGGATACAAAGAAGAAAACCAATGGGAAGGTTGTATCATCTTCGAACAGAAGTAAGAGAAGTACTAATATTGTGAAAGATCAATTGAATAGAGGGATTGATGATGATGACGATGATGATGAAGTTATAATGAACGGATCGAGGAAGAGACGCAGGTTAAGTAATGGCAATGGTGTGCAACACAAAGATCATAAATCTCAACTATCGAATGGTAGTAGTGGTGGAGTGAGAGCAAGTTTACGAAACAGAGAGTCTAAGATTATGAAAGAAAAGGAGGAGGAAGTAGAAGAGGAGGATGAGGAAGAGGAGGAGGATGAAGAGGAGGAGGATGAAATTGATGAAGAAGGAAAGTTAGACCTATCGAGTGAGGATGAATTAGGTTTAGAAGATCAACTGGATGTTCCACCAGCAGAAGAGGAGGACGAAGAACTACCTGATGAGAACATTATTGACGAAGATGATGAGACTAGAGAACCCACTGAAGATTTAGAAGCAAACCATGTTCCAAGAAATAGGATGCTGCTAAATTTGCTAGACGATAGTCCAAATAAGAATAAATTGACTGAAGAAGAGATACAACTACGTAGAGCTGAAAATGCAAGGAAACGTAAGAATTTAACTGAAAAAAGACTTGAAGAGGAAAAACAAGGTACCATAGATAAATTATTGAAGAGAAGAGCGGGTAAATCGTCGAAAAACTCCAATTCCAATACACCACAACTATCACATTCTAATGATGATGAGAAGGAGGACGGCACGTCTTCATTATCCAAGCATAGAAGACCTTATATCAGTGATGGTCTCATACGAATATTGCGAAAATATGACGAAGATTTGTATTGCACATTCTAATCGTATTCTTCTGTATAAAAAAGTAAAAAAAATAAAAGGTCCTACCAAAAAAAAATTAGCATATAATTACTTAATTATGTAATATTCTCTCAATGATAGATTTAGTAACTAAAGGACAGTGAATTGTGTTTTATTATGCCTCAACCGTAATCTCTCTGGATTCATTCTGTGTTCTTTCTTATATTTCACGAATTTTTCTGAAAAAGGGTTTTCAATGGAAAAAAATAAAAGATTGAACTCTCCTAAACTCCCTCAATATTAAAGAGCACGAATAATATAGTCAGGACACGGCCAGCTACACCGACACTTCGCATTAACTATACCTATATAAATGAACCAGATTATTTGGCCAGATGAGTCTCTGATTCGAAAGCGATTAAAAAATCACAACTCCACCGTAGCTTCCATTAAGAACCTGTTTCATAATTTCGGAATTTCGGTGGCCGTTATATACACAGCCATCGTAGTACTTCTTCATCCCATACTAGTGGCACAGTTTGGCCAAAGATTGGATTTAAATGCCTCTGTATTGCTATCTTTAAGAAAAATACTTTCCTCATTGCAAAGACGATTGAAAACTACACCAATATCACAAATAGGGATAGAAGTGAACGATAAATGTGTGGAAAGATCTGTTCAAACTTCAGATAGCCCTCTTTCGGATAACTATTTGCAGTCGATAACATCTGAGGATAATAGTGAATGGAGGTCGATTAATTATAAGTTAAATGATTTAAATTTGTTGTTAACTCGTTATAATGCCGCCCTATTAAAGCAAAATAATTCCTCAGCATTAAATCAGTTGGAACTCCAAACTAAACTAGTTAAGGAACAAATTGATATGGCACAGGGTTCACAGGGGAAAACTACTTCGGTGTCAGAGGGAATAATATCTGTCATACGGGAAATGAAAGGTTGGTGTGTAAGTGGACAGATATGAAATCCGAATAAAAAAAAGGTGCTATGTATATATGTATATGCATTTATATGTACAGGTGATGCTCATCAATCTCTTATGGTCGTTAGAATGTGCAGTTTTTTCCGTAGTTGTGTCTTCTTATGAGAATCGCGATTGTCTTTCGGTGATTTTATGCTATTACTCTTCTCTAGTTCTTCACTCTTCTTCAATCTATCGTGATAAGTATTTTGTGTCGATATAGTACTTAATAGACCAGGGGTATGGGATTTGAATCGTATTACTACAAAATTCTTAGGTCTTATGGTATCTCGCATAGAATTACTTGAATCCTTGTCATATTGCTTCTTGATTCTTTCACCTCTTTTTTTCCATCGTTGGGATATATTATCCTCTTCAAAAGACTGCGGTTTCCATTTAGATTTCAATATCCTTCGTATCGCTTCCGGTGAGATTTTGAATCGTTTTGATAAGTCTGACGATGTCAAGTGTGGTTGAGTCTGTTTTAATAATCTCACAGTATCCATCTCTTCCCGAGATAATTTCTTGTTTGGATTCCACATCGAACCTTGGATTTTCTTCCTAACTGCCTCTTTATGTTTTTGCCAGTCAGGCAATGCATCTCTTTTTATGTTCTTATCTTCTTTCAATTCTTTAGGTGATTTAACCAAAACCAATGGTTTGATGGTGGTTCTTTTCGGTTCTTTCAACAATGGTGTTCTATGTAGATGAAAATTTCGTATTCCTCGAATTATATTACCATCATACCCTGGAAATTTAGTAAATATCATAATTATAGAATCATATCCTTATCTTACTGTGACCAGCGCTTATTGATTAATCAGTCGTAGTAGTCTCTTTTCTTTATTTTTCATCCAAAGTAGTTTTATTATTAATTTTTTCATTTCAGGCATAACGGAAATATAATTCATTCAGATATGGTTAAATGGCAACAACAATAGAACTATAAAAGGAGACACCAATTAGGGAACGTCATACGTATATGCATAATATAAGAATATATTAGCAACTCGGAGGGGTATAGGTCAAGATAGACATGAATTTGATTAGACGATTTTTAGCATCAGGCGTTAAACCAGGACTTGGGACAATTTCATCAGGTCATTTCAATTTGTTGAGGCCTGAGATATCTCCTAAGGGTTCATTGGAGTGTATATACAATGACGCCTCGTTAAGTATAAGGGAAGCTAGTAGATTTCATTATGAGTTAATTGTACGCAAGGTTGTAGACGATAACGAACTCTCAGGGGACGATGATTCCAGTGAATATAACGATGATGCGATTAGCGTCTTGTCTGCCCAATCAAGAAGAAAGGATGATGAATGGACGTTTATGTTATCTGAAGAGCTTCGATTTCAGAAATATTGGAATGATTTAGGCCAAGTGACCTTATTATGGGAAAACACCATGATAGAGGGCGAAAATGAGAGGTTACAATATATAATATCATCTGAAATTCCAATGACTGACGTGGATACGTTTGTGAACACAATATACAGATGTATTTACGAGCATAAATATAAAAGGTCTGCTATAAATATTCAGTGCGATGAGCTACGTGAGTTTAATGCAAGTGAGTTTGATATACTGGATGAGACTGGAATGGATGAAGAAGAGAAAGAGGATGTGGACGGTAATTTACCATGCGTTTTGCTGACCAAGAGTGGTACTGAGATTAAAGGGGATATAGAATCGGAACTAGAACGGGCACCAGAAGGGTATTATGATGCGCAAGATGTTGTGCTATCATAGATTTATATATTTCTTCATGCTTGCGGAGATTGGCAACACCGATACTATTATGAAGCACTGACATGGATGGGTTTGAGTGAATATTAGTGTTGTTTATCATTTGCTGTGTTATTTGTTTTGTAACTCATGTTTTGACACGGTAAAGAAAATAAGGGGAGGAGGGCTGTGTTGGGTTGGCTATTGTCCAGTATGGCAATACTATGTTACGAATAAGATATGAATGCGTTATAATGCTTTGAGATAAGGGTTACGTGGTGTTGCAGTATTTTCTGACGTGCTTTGTAGTTTACCAATTGTAGAATAATGAAACGCGTAAATTCGGACTCTGCTTAGCCGCCGAACCCTTATAAAATACACGAACATTATAATTCTAAAACATACCTTACACACAATAAAAAGACATTATATGGAGAGAGGTGTCTATATAATTACTACAATGGAGCATTGTCAAGGGATGACTGCTAGTGGAAATGCTGCTGAGAGTGGCACTTCTATACACTCAATAGTACGTGAGGATTCTAACATAAAATGTTACGAGTGCATGCAATTGAAGGAGTATGTGTATTTTATAAGTGATTGGTATAGCTTCTACCCTGTGATTTTGAATCTGGATGGACTTGAAGAGAGTGTGACGTATTTGTATGCGGATGTGGAAAGAAATGTTGTTCATTTCCACTGTACAATTGATTCGACCGAGATGTTGCAAATGTTCTGCAACATTCCTGGGATACGCATTAAATTAACAAGGCCGATATGCGGTGGCGAATTAAGAGTTTTTAAGAACAAGTATCATCTTTCTCACAACAGGATAGAGCTCGCTGTGCTGCAACCGCTCGATTTCCTACTCGCAGTAGACCTGCACAATAACCAGGCAATCTGTATACACTCTGTAGCTGTGCCGCAAACACAACATCGAGAGATGGGTATCTTCTCCCAGGATTTCATAAGCCCGTCGTTCGTCCCCAGCTCCACGGTCCGTCTCGAGGACACCTCGTGTCCCAGCCGCCTCGCCTGGGCTACCCGCGACCTTATTTCGATCACCATACACTTGACCAAGAAGGAGATCACCTATTTGATCGGCAAGAACGGGAACCGCATAGAAACGATAAGGTGCGCCTGTAACGCAGTTCTTAAAGTGATACCGATAGCCGACAAGCTGACTAAGCACGAGTCCTACAACCCACATCTGGTACCTCAATCGCTGACCATCACTGGCTCTACGCAAGAGGTTGCTACCGCCCTGACCATAATACAGGCCACTCTGGCTGTGCTGTGAGATGAAGTCCCCTGCCCACTACCCGCATATCACGGAATACGATCGGTCTACATGCTCTCTCTGACTCTCTCTCTCTCTCGCTCCTGCTCTCCCCCTCAACGGAAAAACTAAGAAAGTTACACAGAAAACAAAAATTATTTTCGAACCAAATTTGAAA
Organism: Cylindricascospora bacillispora; assembly: GCA_030573655.1. Lineage (NCBI taxonomy): Eukaryota > Fungi > Ascomycota > Saccharomycetes > Saccharomycetales > Saccharomycetaceae > Cylindricascospora > Cylindricascospora bacillispora. The sequence continues at coordinate 699 of JAJMDR010000029.1, read as the reverse complement.
AAAATTTTCATGAAAAAAACGAAAAAATTTTCAGCTCATCGAGGGAAAAAATTTATTTAAAAAGAAAATGAAAGCATCGACATCTGGTATCCTCTTTTCCCTGTTTCCAGCGAGGGATTCGTAGTTGATAGTGGGTCCAATTGAAAAGTTTTTTCTTCTGTCTCTAGTTCTAGCGTTTGTTGCTGGCTTTTATTTCATTGTTTTGTTGTGGTTCAATTGGTTTCTTCAACATATTTATAATCTCGTCTCTTTCGTGGTTGTACTTCTTCTTCTTCCCTTCCCTTCTAACTATCAACCCAGAACAAAGCTAACAATAATAACGTTATAACAAAATGGCTGAAGGTGTTTTCCAAGGTGCTATTGGTATTGATTTAGGTACTACCTACTCATGTGTTGCTACATATGACTCTTCTGTTGAAATTATTGCCAACGAACAAGGTAACAGAGTTACCCCATCCTTCGTTGCTTTCACTCCTGAAGAAAGATTGATCGGTGATGCGGCTAAGAACCAAGCTGCTTTGAACCCAAAGAACACTGTTTTCGACGCTAAGAGATTGATTGGTAGAAGATTCGACGAAGAATCCGTCCAAAGTGACATGAAGACTTGGCCATTCAAGATCATCGACGTTGACGGTGCTCCAGTCATCGAAGTCGAATATTTGGGTGAAACCAAGACCTTCTCTCCACAAGAAATTTCCT